>JASFAX010000020.1:2516187-2941187 GCA_030737875.1 Allium sativum
TGAAAGGGAATAAGTAATACAATATGAATGCATCTTATCAACTAATAAGAGCATTATCCTCCTACAATTGAAATACATCTAATGTATTTGCTAGCTATGATGCTATAATGGATCAAAAATGAATCCAAAGTAGGTTTATTATTTAAAGTGACAATGTTTGTCAACATTGAGGGGAGGATAAAGGAATCATCGATGTAAAATATTTGCTAACATATAGAATTATGCAAAGTATTAAGTAACTTGCATAAATTATCAATTATGTCTCTAATAGACTTTCTCCAATATACATCTGAATCCCCGAAGGATCAAAAGGTGTAAATCACAGCTGAAAATGTGTTATAAAAGTCTGTTCAAAATATTTTTAGAGTAAGTCATAAAGATGCAAAATAAAGGAGGTGAGTGTTCCTGAAGAAACACTTAAGGGTGCTTTGAAAGAAACCCATGACATGGTTGTCAAAATAACCCCAGAAGTGGTTTAGGTACCTAAAGCATGATAAGTTTTGAGATCTCAATAAATCATGTATAGAACTGACAAGAAATAATCATTGATGATAAATTAATAAACAATGAAGCAATTATATTTATAAATGGATTAAAAATCCCATATTAGAGAGAAACATGATTGGCCATCATGAAATTCTCCTAAATAAGATATATGGACTGGTAGTCCATAAGATATGGACCTGTAGTTCGTAAGATAAAAATAGAAATATATATAATGACAAAAGCACACAGAAGTTACCGAAGCACCATAGAGTGTCAACAACATGTTAAGTGCAATAAGCATTGTATTTTTAGAGATAATTGAATTGATTAAAGTGGTGAAAGTGTTTAAAACGCTTACAATACCCTGAAGGTATAAACGATGAAAGTATACAAATTCCGGAAGAATTTAAATTACGTTGTTAGTGATAAATAATGCAAAGAGCAAGAAATGTAGATTACAACATTCTTTTAAGTATTGTTGTGATGAAAATCTTGATATAATTCATGATGAGTAGATCACTTCCTGCTTTCAAGAATTGTTGTAATGAAACTCTTAATATCCATTGAAGTGGTAGTTGCGATATGCAAATATTATTATAATATATAAGTTCTTGAAGAACATAAATAGCATTTGTTATTATAAAGAATACAAAGAACATGGACGATAGATTATAGCATTCTTCTAAGTATTGTTGTAATGAAAATCTTGATACACTTCAAGATGAGTAGATTACTTCCTGCTTAGTGTTGTTGTAATGAAAGTTGTCTTATTCATCAAATGTGTATTGCAATATGCAAGTCCGATTGAAACAGATAATTATAAGCACCTGAAGTGTACTCATAAATGAATAATAGTAACATACAAATCACAAAAGCAAGGCGTTTTAAATAAGAAAACATGCCTGAAGCATAGAAATGCACATGAAGTTTTAAAAGAAAAACTTCATGAAGAAGTATTTGTAAGCAATTTGATTTATTGAAAGAAGAATATGAATTCATAGGAAATTATTAAATCAGGGGGAGCATCCATAAGTATGATATAATGCACTCTTTTTCCTTAACTAAGTTTTCTCGACTGGGTTTTCTTAGTAAGGTTTTAATGAGGCATGGGTCATGATCCAGAAGTATCAACCCAAAAGTAACATACAAAAATAAGTTATAATGTACTTTTTTTTCTTATTTAAGATTTTTCCCACTGGGTTTTTCTTATTAAGGTTTTAACGAGGCATTACATTGATTCAGAAATATCATACTACTTTTGACGTAGTAAATATTGCATTGCATATTATACTCTTTTTCATTGACTAAGATTTTTCCCATCGGGTTTTTCTTAGTAAGGTTTTGACGAGGCAACATTTTGATCCAGAAGTATCAAACGTCTTTTGATGCAGCAAACTATTATTTATGAAGAAGACAAGGCAGTTTGCATGGCTCAAATTCAAGTGAATTATATCAAGGGTGATAGGATGGAGCACATTCCTTCAAAATTTCTCATCACACATGAGTGAAAGATAACAAGAAAGAGGAGAAACAAATTTAGTTCAAGAAAAACGGGTAGATCTGTTCTCAAAGGCATTTTCCAAATCAAAATTCCAGAAGATGATGTACAAAATTGGCATGCGTCGACTACATCAATAGACTAATTGAATAATGAGTTACAAATAAGGGGGAGCATATAAAAATATGTTATAATGTACTCTTTTCCTTCACTAATATTTTTCCCACTGAGTTTTTGTTAGTAAGGTTTTTAATGAGTCATTATCTTGATCTTGAAGTATCAACCCTTACTGTAACATTGTAAAACATGTTACCTAAAGATGAAATGAATTTGCACTCTTTTCCTTGTTTATAATTTTTCCCACATGGTTTTTCATAAAAAAGTTTTTAATGAGGCATTATTTTGATCCAGAAGCATCAAACTATTAGAGGGAATATCATTTTAGTTTGATATCCATAATGTCACATGTTGTACTCTTCAGGTTAGCAGAGCTTTCATCATATATGTTTTAAAAGGGACAGCTTCAAGTTAGCAGAGCATTCAAGATTTTGAAGATGCATATTCAAGGGGGAGTGTTGTAATATATAAGAGTGA
Organism: Allium sativum; assembly: GCA_030737875.1. Taxonomy (NCBI): domain Eukaryota; kingdom Viridiplantae; phylum Streptophyta; class Magnoliopsida; order Asparagales; family Amaryllidaceae; genus Allium; species Allium sativum. Next base: position 2,518,766 of record JASFAX010000020.1, read on the forward strand.
ATATGCTTTTGTAATATTCTTTTAGTCCCACATCATGGAGATAAGTTTGACACCAGCTCCAAAGCCTATATATAATGGAGCCAATGTAATAGAAATACATATATCTGAATGAATGGAAATATCTTCTCTACCTTATTTCTTCCGTTCTGAATTTATTTTGTTAACAATATCAATAGTAGAATTTTACTTTCAAATTGAATTATGCATTAATATTTACATCTTTTTGGTGGTACATATATAACAACACACAAAAAGAGATGTACATCGTCATCATCATCCTTCTTTCATAATTTCCAAATGTGTAGCATTGACCATAAAATTCTAAATTTTCGAAGTGTTCTATATTCAGTTATATTATTAGTGCGATTTAACCATTTGAGATAAATTTTAGTACTCTGTGTCATATATACTTCTTTCTTTTTTGTCCTTCTCTTTTAATAGAAATATTATTCCACCTTGTTACTGATATACTTTCGTTGTATGTGTTCATATCATCTAAATCCATATCATCTAAGCATGCTTTGTTTAAAATTTTCAATTATATATGTCACTTGTAGTTTCTTTCTCATCATATCATTTTTCCTATGCTTACTGGTTATTATAATTACTCCTGTATGATTCCCATTTCCTGTACATTTAAATTATTTTCAATTTATTTTTATAACGCAATAGTTCTGCTTTGTACTATACTCTATTTTAATTGTTCCGCTATTGAAATTTCCTACTAGTATATCTGGTATTCTCCAATTATTTAAAATGACACTGATTTATCTTTTTTTTTATCAATCCAATACTAATTTCATTTGTTATATGTCTTTTATTTTTTCATCAGTTGGTATAGTTAAACTTAGATATTTAAACATATTTTTTAAGTGTTTGATCTTGCATTTTATCACATTAATTTCTCTGTTTTCTTCACCAAAATTGCATGACATGTACTTTGTTTCAGTCATGCTAAGTTTAAGTCCCTTTGAATCAATGCATTCCTTCATTTTTTTCCTATTCTTATTCTACTAGTAGCTCATAATGTTATGTGTTAATTTCATTTTGCTATTAAAAATTTGTAAAATCATAATTACTGTAGTTTTTTGGATTGCTAATTTTAAGTTGTATTTTTATTTTGGTAATTAATAAAATTTGTATCGTATTTTCATGTACTTGATTAGTATGGTGACTTTGTGATCTTAAATTACATACCTTTTTTGCATTAATTCTTCGTAATATTTATATAATGGTTAAAATATAACATGCATAAGAAATTCTTATTTTTTTAATTGCTTGTTATGAGGGTAAAAAATAATTAGATTTTGTAGTATGGTAATACAACATTGTGACATTATTTTATATTTTTATGCCATATATAAAATCATTATGTGGTTGGTGAAATCATATGTAGTAAATATTATATGTTATCTTGTGATATCATTTTTTTAATGCATTATTTTTTGTACTTGTATGATTTACTACTATGTTTTGCTACCACTTCGTTACATCTTAATTTTTTTTACAAGTTAGTTCTACTGTTTTGAGGTTGCATTTAGATTTTATTTGATAGACTCCCTTCAAAAGTATTAAAACAAATGAATATTTTCCCTTGATAAAAATCTTATAAAATTATAAATCACGTCTGTGTATATTAAAACTCACATAAAAATGGAGAGGAGTTGAAAATAAATATGAAATAATTAGGATTTTTTATTTCAAATATGACAAGTTTTGCTTATAGGCCACAAGAGATTAAATATTTCAATTTTAGGTTTCAATAAAAAATTATCATTAATACTGCGTAACTTTCAATAGACCAGCACTTTGAACAAAATCAAAATTATACTTGCTTAATTAGAAATTGTAAAAGCGTAAATTTTTAAAGAAAAAAAATACGCTGGTCCAAGTTCAAATTGAGCAAGTGTAATTTTTTGAGGAAAAAATCCACGCATGTAAATTAAAACTTCATATATATATATATAATATTATTATACTGAAAAAATAGGAACTATTTTTGTAATAAGTTCAATCTGAATCAATCAAAAAGTTAAAATAGGTTATTCCTTAAGTTTGAAAAGCTCTAAACAAAAAATATGCAATACTATATATTACCTGGTTTTTGTACCCGACCATTTTCAACTATTTAGATAGATGTGACCTGATGATTATCAAGGCTAATAGGCTAGTGAGATAGTCCAACGAACCAAATGTCAAGCCTAAATAGCATCATCAGGCAACAATTGGACGATCCCAGAAGAAGAATACACAAGAGCTCACCAAGTGAGGGATCAACTAACTCAAAGTCAGTGGTCAGCACAATTTCTAGGCAAACTGATAGCCAACAACACTACATATATCTACAACTTCAAGAAAGAGTTGGAGATGCCATGTAAGACCCACAGTAGGGATCACACTTAAATTTATGGTATTGATCTATATCACAAGGATCGGTACCGACCCACTCCTTTGTGAGAATTTGATGTGGCCCCCTTCACCTCCTCTTCAATGTCTCTTTAACTTTTCTAGGAAATTTTCAACTGCCTATATATATAAACACAAACTGCCCTAAAGAAAAATGGATCTTTTGCATACTTATTTACTTTATTCTTTACACTTTGGATTGATAATAATCTAAGACTCTATGGTTCACAAAACAAGCAACAATAAAGTATTCAAAATTTTCCAAGTAGACATAGGCACAACTACATCGAGCCAATATAAAGTCTTATGTCTTCAGTTATTATGTCTCTATTATTATCTTCATTTTCCGTTTATTTCTTTAATTTAGTTCTCTACTAAGCTCTTTAGATATTGTGTAAACTCTTGGTGCAAACATTCTAGGGATTTCATTGAGAGTGACTCACATTCTCTGATTTCCTTTTCTTTCAAGTTTCCATCCCTTTTGAGATCTTCTTAGATCTACACTGGAAGCTTTATACCTTGGTTAAAAAGAAGAATTCTCATGTTGCTAGTCCTTCTAATATTGTTCATGATGATGCCTCCATCTAACAGTAACCTTCTATTAATAATCGTACTCTTATCGTTCTCGATATGGCTATAACCTCTAATTTTGATGCTCTAATTACTCAATCCCAATTGTAGAATGTAATAGAGAAGATGAAAGAGACTCAAATGCAATTAAGTATACATATAAAAAAATATAGATGTTATGCAACAACTGCAATGTGCTACTTGAGCTAGCGTTTATCAATTGTGGGAAACGGGAGAACTATGACCCATATCACTTATGTTTCAGAGAGCTCGTTATAGTTATTCCAATGTAGCGATCCGAATTAGATGAGAAGACTGTACAGGATTGACCAATACTAAGGGAACATACCAGACTGCTTATTCCTATTTCGATACTGATTTGTCCTTGGGAGTCTGATCTAAACCCTCCCAAAGGGAGCCCACGCTTCCCCAATCCAAAACTTGATTCCAAAACTTTCTTGTATCAACCAAAACCAATCATCTTTTACTCTGCCTCCTCGAAACTAACATGATGATGCTACTCAACCCAAGAGGACACATCGAAGTCACCACTCTATGTTGGATCACGATGATGCTACTCAACCCAAGAGGACACATCGAAGTCACCACTCTATGTTGGATCATGACCGTTGGCATCCGATAGAGACTATAACTCCTGACCTCACCTCCATGATCCGTTGGATCATTAGAGAGTTGCAGGGTCAAGCTAAGGACGATTGAGAAATCAGTTTAAGGTTAAACCCCTTTATGGAAAAGAAAAAATGTCGAATGGCCTCGACAATTTACTATGCCAAAAATCCTAGCATAGTCAGGAAAATAGATCCTCACTAATTCCTAAACAAATATAAACGGTGTATGGTTTCTGTTCACGCTATTGACAAAGTGAAATGCAAGTGATTTCCTGTTCTCCTTGAAGATGTCACCTTGTTATGGTTCCTGGACTTCCACCGAGAACCATATCCACTTTTGATCAACTTGTCATAAAACTGTGGAACAATTTAGGATGCATACCACCAAGCCTAAGGATATCATGTTGATATCCAACATATTCCAAAGAGCTGGAAAATCCTTGTAAAGATTTTATTAATGTTTTAACAATGCTCTGACTAAAAACGACAATGCTCATAAGGAAAATTTTCTTATAATACTCATTAAAGGCACATTCACCTTGAAAGTGATTTTAGGAAATGGCTGAACGGGAAGCCTCATAGGACTCTAGAGTGTTTCTATGAAAAAGCTAACCAACACCTGTATTAGGAGGAATCATGAAGGAACTGATCTACATAATGCTTCCTTAAAACATGAGCTTGATACTACCCAAAGTAATGTTGTTACCAAATAGAGTGGAAAGAGATCTAGAAAAATGAATGTCAATGTCCGAAATAAACCCAACAAGGCGACAACAATCCTTATAGCTATCAAAGGAAGAAAGAAATAAAGTAACATTCCTTATTTCCTTCTTTCAAAAGCTCCTCCACTGAATTCTAAGTTGGAGACCATTTACCTGAAAACTTGCAATACTATCTAGTACAAGAAGCTCAATCCAAGGAAGTCCACGGAGTGGGAGAAGCAGTCTAGAAAATACTACATGTTCCACTGGATGTTCAGCAACAACACCATTGACTTCCTACATCTCTGTGATGCTATTGAAAAGCTCATTCACGAAAATTGTCTTGAGCAATATGTCAAGTCCCCATGGGTAGGGTATGGGGTCCTTCAGAACTCAATAGAGCACATGCAACACCAAGGCTGTCTTACAAGTGAAACCCTCAACGAGGGATTTTCATTAACACTATTTGTAGTGGACTATATCCATCCAATAAAAGCTGTAGGAGTATGGAACAATGCATCAATTTTATTAAGTTCGTCAAATATGAAGAGTGCTTCGTTGCGGATGCGGTAGTCCCACCCAAATAAGAAAATACGATAAACGACAATGTCGTCCTTCAAGAGAGAGGCTATCAAGGTAAAATCCTCAACAATTGATTTGTTCGTCATATCGACCATGATCGGTCCAGCTTATATGCTAACTCTTCATTGATTGAAGCTAAAGACTTGAAATCATTCAATCGAGCACTTCCAGAATTCATGGCTTTAACGATACTATTAATGAACCTGTAGGAATCGTTGACCTATCGGTCAGACTTGGCGAACAAGTATAACGAATAGTCGGAATTATCTCCTTCATTATCATTGACGTTTGCTTATCCTACATTCCTCCTTGGGTGCATCCAGCTCTGTTGACTTCTAAATTTGGATGGCACCAAAGTGCGTACTCTTGAAATTTCCAATGGATTGTGTTATCGAGGTTATCCCTTGTGACCAGATCACTGGGAGAGCCTTTTATATGGAGAATGGAAGGGCGCCAACCACCAAGAAAAAGGAAAGGGTTGGTGACTCCACTCTATGCCAAGAACTTCAATGCATAATAACCGATGTTTGAGACTGAGCTTGGGATAGATACTCGTATTTTCCAAGAGTTTGACTTGAGAAAATATGAAGAACCTAATTATGAAAGAGCAAAACTAGTTAAGTAAACCATCGAAATACTAATCAGCCGCCACGACCTATCTCGGGCCTTGAAGATTGGATCACGACTCAATCCCGCTTAATGAAGAAACTTGCCAACTTATAACTGACTGACCTTGATGTCTTTACTTTGACCTATGCTAATATGTGTGGCATCGCACCAAGAATCACGAGTCACACCATGAATATAAATCTAAAATTCCTTCTAGTTAAAAAGAAATGCCAAATTTTACTGTTAGAGAGAACAACTGCATTCTAAGAGAAGGTGGATAAGCTACTTAAAAACAACTTTATCTAAATACCATTTATCTTGAATGGATCTCAAACCCATTTCTCATGAAAAAATCGAATGGTAAATGAAGGACTACATCGATTATTCTTAATAAAGCATGCTTAAAAGACATATTCCCGATTTTGAAGACTAACCAATTCATTGACTCAATGGCTGGTCATTAACTCCTATCATTTATGGATGCATATTCGGGATAATGTAAAATCTCGATGCATGTCCCAGACCAAGAACATACCAGATTCATGACTAACTTGGGACTATATTGCTACGTTTTATGCTTTTTGGATTAAAAAATGTTGTGGTTGCCTATCAGTGGCTAATCAACAGGATATTTAAATATCAAATTAGGAGATTCACAAAAGTATATGCCAAAGAAATACCGGTGAAATCATGATAGTTGAGCGACCACATTGATGATCTAGAGGAGATGTTCACATTGATGATCTAGAGGAGATGTTCAATGTTCTCCATAGGTATGACATGATACTCAATCCCTTGAAATGCTCTTTTGATGTTTCGGGATTTTTTTGGGTTTCTTTGTCAACTCTCATGGGATTGAAGCCAATCCCGAGAACAATGAAGCTATCCATAAGATAAGAGTTCTGGAAAAAATCAAAAACATTCAAAGTCTTAATAGGAAGTCACTTCCTAGAGTAGATTCATTTATCGAGCTACTGATAAATGCATTTCCTTCTTTAACTTAGGGAGAAACGAGGTTCTGTTCATTCACCTAATTATTTCTATGCATGCTATCGGTTCCGCACTTATGCATAAGGAGAATCATATACAGAGGCCATATACTTCTTCAGCAAGAGATCAACAAGTCTTGAAAGGAACTATCTCAAACTTGAAAACCTTGCATACTACTTCTTAATCTCCTTTAACAAGCCCTGCCCGCATTTTCAATCTCATCTGATCAAAGTCTTACTCGCCAACTACTATGATAGATCCTTCAGCAACCTACAACGCCTAAGAGACTCTTAAAATGGAAAATGGAACTGAGCCAGATTGACCTTAATTTCATTCCTCGGGGGGCCATCTAGGGGAAAGCATTCACAAACATAATCATAGTACTCCTGATGACTGATTGGAAAGTACTGAACTATCATACATCCAATGAAAATCATATATGGATGGATCGACTACCAATCAGTGTTCTGGCACTGTATTTGTACTCGTTACTCTTGAGGAATGCTAAATTTGTTACGCACTGAAACTTGCATTTCTGACTACCAATAATGTTTTTGAATATGAAGCCTTGATTTCAGGATTTAAAATTACCAAAGATTTAGGGATAAAAGCCATTTAGATGTTTTTTTAAAATTCCCAACTCATCGTATGTCTAGTACAAGAGGAGTTGCAAGCTAAAGGCATATGATTATTTCCTTATCTTGCTTGAATACATGAACTTCTTAGTGGTTTCGAGCATTATACCATCACTTGCATCCCCCCGGATCAGAACCAAAAAGAATATCCGTTAGCCAAGCTTGCCAATTTCGGGGATGCAACTCATGGGAATTGTCCCAGTTAAAATACTCGAATCTCCCGTATTAATCAAATGGAGATAGATTGGATACTAGCAACGGCCGGTGTCATGGATGACTCCAATCATGAACTATTTACAACAGGGAATCCTTCCTGAAATCCGAAGTGAGAAACGATTACTCCTCTACAAAGCTCATGCTACATCATTCAATAAGAAGTGCTATATCGAAGAGGCTTCTCCGCTCCACTACTCCAGTGTATATTTCACAAGAACGAAAAGGTGAATGCGGTGACCACATTAGTGGAAAACACTGGAAAAAAGATTCTCTACTACGACTATTTTGGGCCAACTGTTAATCGGGATGCGACAAGTGTTGTAGATTTCTAAAATTCCAAGAGCTATATAAAAAAATCTTACTTAAATGCGCATTCCATGTTCTTTTGCAATCTGGAGAATTGATATCATCATTACTTTGTAGTTATCCAAAGATGGGGAAGAATATGCCACTGTCACAGTCGATCACTTCACCAAACCAGTTGATGCTAAGTCTCGCACTATTACCACTACCAAGAAATATTCAACTTTGTTGTCTGCAACATCATATGTCTCTTTGGTGTTCCTAAAACCATCATTACTGACAACGAGACTCAATTCATAGCTCTGATTTCAAAAACTTATATCAACGTCATCATATTGAAAACGATATGCGACATTTACTCATCCACAAGACAATGGACAAGCTGATGTAGTTAATAAAATCATCAAGTCCATCCTAAAGAAGACTTTGGGAAAGGTCGAAGGCAAGTGGGTTGATGAACTTCCATTATGCTTTGCTTGTACCAAACTACCCATAAGTCTACAACTGCCCATACTACATTCACTCTTACCTAAAGCTCCGATGCCGCTATACCTTTTGAAAGGAAGTACACTCTCATTGAGTGACTTATTATGACCCAAAAACTAATAGGAAGCTCCTTCTGGAATCTCTAGACATGTTAGATGAGAAACAAGAAGAATTCGAACTCATACCAGTTGCTTACCGACATTGAGTCACCCGGTACTACTGTGCTAAAAATTCATCCAAGACACTTTGATATCGACAAACTCATCCTTAATGGAGTTTTTCCTGTACCGGCCAATCTGGGCCCTTGTTGGGATGGCCCTACGTCATCTAACGGAGACTTGGAGATTGAACCTTCACACTAACAATCGTTGATGGTGCCAATCTATCACGGGAATGGAATAACAAATATTTATAATGCTATTTTACTTAGCCTTTGTTTTTTACATTTCCATTTCAGTTTTTGTTTTGTCTTCGGACTATAACACCCTATTCTCTAAGGTCCAAATTTAAGCACCACAGATATTGCAGTCATTTATAGTATTAGCTTCCGACGATAGAAAAAAATGCTAATGAATCATTATATCAAAGGACATGGATATGAAAATGTTAGAAACAACATTCATTAGTAAATATTCATTAAAATTTCCATTTGCAAAACCCTATTCAGATCAAATATAATTACTACAAAATACCAATCCGAGAGAGACATGTGAAGATGCCACTTGGTTGATCAGAGTCTAGTATAGGAAATAAACAACTTTTCCTTTAATTACATCCAAAAAGATAAATACATAAAGGAAAATATCCTAAATAGCTAATTGCATCCTGCACGTATCCAGAAGATTATTCGAAAAAATGAAACTGAAAAACCTTAACACTCGGCCTACTCAAATGAGTACCCAAGAGTTCAAAGGGAAAACTAAAACTTAAAGTCAGCTAAAAGACTGGTATGGATAATAATTTAACTACCTGGTCCAAATGATATCTATTGAGATCACACCACTTAGAAGAACAGGTTTCTCTCTCACCAGAATTTAATAATCAAAGTAACCAACCATGTACTTCTGCAATTTCATTGGTTAGAATCATAATGAAAACATTAAAGATAATAGTAATAAATAGAAACATAAAACATATAGTGGATTTTTCATCCCAATTAACCCAACTAATTGTCATAACAGTTTCATGATAAATTTTCTTATCTACAAGTTACCTATTGACTTCAAGTTATATACTTAAATTTTAGCCTTGTTTATTCCCTATCATTAACTGGATTCCTATCCTTTACAACTGAACTTCCAATCCTTTTGGTATTCAGACATATTTATATAGATGTTGATTAACTATCACATAACCCATTGTTTTACCTTAGATGAATATGAACCTTCTAATTACATTATGTGATTAACCATCACACATCACTTAGCTTTACCTTCGAATAGGTACGAACTCCTCCATTTGTTTTACTTTTACTTTCCTAATAAGTTTTTTAAGTTTAAATTGTATCTCCCAAATTAGTCTTACATTCACACACATCGGTTCCCCTAATGTTACACACAAGTGCAACATCATAATATGGTTATCTACCATTTCTACACAAATATCTAACTTTCTACTAGGTAGATATAACATGCAATTTATACAAATGATTCCCTATTGAAAGCACTAGGTGCATTAGTGGGTGTGCCATCCCCAACCGACCCTATACCCCCTTCGACACCCTCGATAGATGTTGGTATCATTTTAGTTCAATTCAATAATAGGTAAGCCCTATCAACATTGTAAAAGCAAATCACACTACAAGAAAAACACCATATTACAACTTTAGTTTTACAACGGTGGTAAAATCACCGTTGTAATATATGTTTTTACAACATTTTTCCAAAAAAGTTGTAATAAACTTATTTTTAACAACTGTGTTATTTTGACAGTTGTAATAAAAGCATATCACAACTTTTATTTTTTGTCTGTTGTAATATATGACTACACTATAGCAAAAATACCATATTAATAATTAATAAAAATAATTCGATAATTAATAAAAATATTAAACTCAATAACTATTGTTTAATAATAATAATAAATAGTTTATTTGAAAATATGTAATAACTAATATTAATAATTTCTTTTCACTATATAATAATTAATAAATAATAATTATTGTAGTATTATTAGAAATTAAAATAAATAAATAAAAATTAGTTTTTTGTAATGAATAATTAATTTTAGTAATCAATAAATAAGAAGTAAGAATCACTAATTAAGAAGTAATAATTAAATAATTACTTTTAAATATTTTAATAAAAATTTCAATCAATTTATATAATATTCTATTACATTTTTTCATAAAATAAAAAAAAGAAAAATTATAAGATTAATAAATAGCTATTATATATTATTTAACTTACCATATTAATTAACTTTCAAAATAGTAATTAGTGGACGAGATTAGTGGTCCACTTCCCTCCGTAATAAAGTCCTTTTACAACTTTTTTTTTCTAACTGTTGTAATAAATTATCATATTTAATACCTTTTTAATTGTTTAGCGCTGGTAATATATTATTTACAACGTTGGACCTCCAAATTTTCAATTCCCGCCTTCGTTTACAATGTTGGACCTCCAAACTTTTAATTCCCGCCTTCGTTCCCTCAAATTTTTCGATTACCGCACCTTAACTTTAATTGCTACAGGTTCATTTCCCCAAACCCCATAACATTGGCCCCCTTCCCAAACGAAATCATGGCCACCATCCTAAATTGAATCATTCCCAAAATCGTTCCCTTTCCCCAAAATAAAAGTTGAACCACCAGTCCTTCACCCAAATCAAGGCGCCTCCGATCGAAGCTCCTCCTTCCTCTGTTCAAACCAGAGAATTCAAAATCGGATGCCACCGTACTTACACAAATCACGATTTGCTCTCCTTCCCTCAACCAATCGAGCGCTGTCTACCTCGACCTTGCGTCGCCTTCGAAGTCGTTGCCACTCCGTTCATCCGTCGCTCCGCTGTCAAAGTTATTTGCTGTACATGCCCTCACCGAACTTCACCCACCACCTGACGCCAAAACCGCCGTTGCCCAGACCGTCGCTCCCCGACTTTGGTTACCCAAATCTCACCTTCTTCTCCTCGCTGAACCTGGAACCCCGCGAGCATATCTAGCTCGGAGTCCATGTACTCTGCTTGTTCCGACAGACACACACACAGCCTTGGTATCTTTCACTGTCGCACCATTTTCCGCCTCTGTCCGCTGTACAGGTGAGTGTTAGATTCAAGTAATTAAATTCTAGATAAACTAAAATATTTCAACTAGTGTTGGTTATTGGTTTACTGCAAATTCTTGATTGTTTGGACTTAGAGATTCCTGAACTCAATATATATGTTTCCCTCTTCTAGCGCTACTTGCATACTCGTTGACCTCTTATATTTAATCTAATTTGGTTCGGAAAAAACATGCTAGTGCTGTAACAAATGGAATCGTTGCCTTGATCTCACATTTTCATTTTGTGCTTAGATTGGGACTACATTAACCTCTGCACGGATATTTGTATGCCACTAACACTAATTTCACTAAAATTTCAAATATACAATGCTTCATATTGTTGTATAGTTGGATTTGCCGAGGACAGAAAGAAGATATGTTATGCGGTTTGTCGTCCAATAATATATCTCACTGCAATTCATTTCATGTATGAAAAATAATATAAATTTCTCTCTTGCTTTGTGTGACAGCATGCATGCGTATATGTGCTTAAATATATATATGTGTGTATAATTTATAATGTGTGCCGAAATGAAATCAACAACCCACTGTAATATCGGATTTGCTTATGGAGTATTGCTTTATTTAGTGTATTGTTCTTTTCAGTTGCAAAAGATTTTTTTTAAAAACCCAAATGTCAATCACAACGGTGCATAACAGTTGTAGTATATTCTATTACAATGGTGGAAAAAAGTTGTAAAATATACATATTACAACGGTGTTGCAACAGTGCAAAAAAGCTGTAAAAGATATTAGTCTATTACAACTTCTTAATACACGACGATTTGCCCACCGTTGTAAAATGTATATTACAACAGTGTTCCATCGTTGTAATAGGGTCATTTTGTTGTAGTGTCAGATAAAAAGGCCCTATCGACAAGGTCAATGGCGATAGGATTTTGAGGTGAAAGCCTTATTAATTTGAAAACGATATATAATGTCCTCCTTATTAACATTGCGACATCAACAAAACAAAGAGGCAAATGCCTCTAATGGTTTAAATTCAAGTTCGAAAGCTCCTTGTCGACCACAGTTGTGTCCAAGGAATTATTCAAGAAGTCAAGTTTGAAACAAGGCTTGTCGACATAAATAATGGCTCCCAGGGTTTTGGAAGCTATAAGCTTGAGGATTTTAGAAAAAAGTTAGGAAATAGCGCCCTTTAGACTGCAACGATGATTTGACAAAGATAGTGGGGATAAGCCTCTAAATATTTTACAGAACAATTATGAAACATGCCCTATCGACACGAAGGATATAATAATCCTAGTTTGAGGTACCGAGATAAACGAATTTTAACAAGACTTTGTAATGTAAGAATATAGAAAATAAAATACGGGGTTCAGAAGTGAGTAATTTGTATAATCATTTAAGTAATACATGAAGTAATTCAAGGAGTTTATGATAAATTGTGGTAAGATGAAAATAAATTAAGTTTGTGTAGTGAAAGTAGGAATTATAATCAAACTGTATTTGTTGAAAAAGTGAAAAAGAAATGAAGGTTGAAAAATCTTGTCATGTGTAATTGTAATCAAAACACATGTTAAAAGTTTTCATTTGTGTTAAATGCAAAATTCTTATGAACTATTGGTAGTAGTGAATTTTATTGTAAAAAGTGGAGCATTTCAAAATGAAATGAGTTTAAAATAAAATACAAATAAATGAAATACTTATTGGGAGTCAATATTTAATTGTTGAAATTGTTTAATGTGATTTGTGTGGTTATTGAAAAAATAAGTGAATTAACATGCTAATCGAGCTAGTTTCTTAAAATCCAGTCACCGTGAATTAATATCACCCTGTTTAGCTTATTCATAGAATATTTGTGTTAGATATGTGCATGTTTCTGTGAAATTTTTTTACCGTAACAAGTTCTGCCAAGTTCTGGGCTATAGTAAAACTGTGCTTGAGTCCATGTTTATGGCCATGTAACTATGTTGTTTCATGGAAGAATATGGTAAAACATTTTTTGGTTGATAGTACTGTTGTCATACTTTGTGCAAGTCAAATTCCAAATAATTCTAAGTTTAATAGGTCAAGCAAAATCAGCGTCAAAGTTGAGTTCGGAAAAGAATGGAAGCTAGTAGCTTCTCCTGACCAGAGGTCGGCCCAACTTGTTCTAGGGTCAACCCCAAAGTTAACCCTTGGTGAAGCCAGGTCGACCTAAGCCTGGGATTGGTCAACCCCTGCAGAGAAAAGTGAGTGCATTTTTGTGTGTGTCTCATGTTCAATGCTTTGAAGTTTAGTGTTGTGTTTTTAGAGTTCTACTGCAATGTTTTGAGTCGTTAACATGTTAATTTCTTAAGGATTAATCCTAATAATGGGGAGACCCACATAGTTATTGATCCATGCTTCGAATTAACGAGTTTCCATATGTATATTTGTGTATTTAGTTCATATAGATTTGATGTTCTATGTATACATGCACGTGATTATAAAATGGTTTATGGAGAGTTTATTTATTAGTAAGAAGCATTTTAAGATAGATATTTTACCATATTTATTTGTGAAAATATAATCATTTAAAGGTTATTAATATACAAATATTTCCTTTTATAAAGTAATTTTCAAACAAGTGATTTATAAGCAGTTTTCAAAATCATCTTGGAAACACAATTTTCCAAAATATATTTTTTAATATAAAACTACATGTTTTCATACTCTTCGAGAGAACGAGAATGCGACTTAAGCGATGTAGTAGACCTCGTGGTATAGGACATGAAGGTACATTAGATCGGTAAATTCTAGACTTATTCAATTGAGGATATTGTTTTAATGCGAATTTTGCTACTATTTCAATGCGGAAAAGCTAACAAGTAGTAAACCAAGAAGTGAGAATGTGTAGTATAGGACACATTGTTACCACTATTTGGGAGTTCATTAAATATTCCAAAATATTGCTAGTAGTAGACCTTTGGGTCATCTTGTTGGATCGTCAGGTTATATGTGCTAGGCTTTCAGGCCATTTATGAATGGATTTATGGGTCATCTATGATTGGTATATGTATACATTGATTAGTATTGGCAGGCTTCAACAATCTATTATATGAACGAGTGGCGTTGCTTCGTCTTGCCACCTACGACATGGATCCATTCTGTGACAACTTCTAGATTTCATTCTTTCTTATTTTCTTAAGTCTTTGATTTCCAAATGTTTTCACCATTATGAGATGCTTATCGTATAAATTTTTTTTGAAAATTTTATCATATATATATATATATATATATATATATATGTGTATATAACCTAGAGCTATCTATGGATTTATTTACATTACTGGATTTTGAACTCCTATCGAGTACCTATGTTCTATGATTTATGTGGTTTCCATTTTGTTTTTATGCAATTTGTATTTTGGTAAATCCTAGCCTTAGAGTCTTGGTAATCTGTATTGATCGAAACATCCAATTAAGTGTTCCTACCTTACTTATGTAACTATATGTTGATTTTGTGTATTTACTGCTTGTGCCATATGCTGATCTATGTCTATGCCATTCCTTTTCTAATGATATGGAATTATCCCTTTTGTACCATTATATTTATCTTATTATATATTAACTGATATTTTTATGTTTGTCTGTCCCGTTTATTTTATACTTGGGTCAGCCGAGTTATTCCAGGTTTATATCCCGCCATAGATTTGTGTTAGCTGCTTTCTCCTTAGATCTTCTACCTGGAGGACATATCTGAGTTATGTAGTTGTGTATTTATGTCGGTTGTACATTCATGCATTGGAACACGTGTATTTATAATTTGTTTGTATAAAACCATTTGTGTATGTAGCACGTGTACCTGTTACACTCGGCTGTATGTATATATGTATTTCATTCCATGATTTACCTTACGTGTTTGTACTGCATTCTAAATAAGATCCTTAGCCACCATAGTTTTATTTTAGATGAATTAAATACAACGATCCACTTAAAGTAAAAAAGAAAATTTTATATGCACAATCGACGTATTCTAAACTCATTTACTGTAAAACTTACATATGATCGCTCCTAACCAGCCCTAATATACACACTAATAGACAATATTACTTAGTAATGCTCATTACTAGTGTGGATCTCGGGTTGGGGCATTACAAAGGATATCAACAAGGTAAAAGGTGATAGCCTTGGGTTTTAGAAGCAATTTAGAAACAGGTTAGATAAACAACCCGTTCGACAACGTCTGTGTCGATGGTAACGAAGGGAATAACCAAGGTACACTATGTTCAAACCTTCTCGACATTATCTGTGTCTACATGACTTGAAGACGATAAGCTATAAACAACCCTACTGACATCGACTATGTCAACAAACTACGTAGGCCATATGCTTGAAAAAGGTTAGAAATAAAATTAAATAAAAGTTAAAGTAACTAGATCCTTTCGACCTTGTCGAAAGGAACTTGAGATGTTAGCCTCAAATCTTTACAAAAAGTAAGTATATAAGATAAAGCCTTTTAATTCCATCGAAAGGTAAGGAGATGGTGACCTCAGATCTTAGTAAGAAATAGGGTTTTAAAACCTGGATCCCTTCGACCCCGTTGAAACGTGTAGAGGTGATCGCCGCATGGTTTAAAATTTAAACAACAAAATTTTACAAAATAGTCCCCGCCAACTATGTCGAAGGAGTTTGAAGTGATAGCCTCACGTGGAATGACTAACTTTTTAAACGTTATATCTGAGTACCAGGACTGAGTCAAAAGGGTGAAGGTGAAAACTATGATGCTTCCTATATGATATCGGTGGCATTCCAAACATTAGGGCATACTGAATCGGCGGTCTTTCGACCTGGGTCGATGGCATCGACATTTAATAAAGAGAAAACTAATTTATTTCTTTATAAAGTAATAATTTTTTCACTAGCTCCACAATATTGTCAAAACATGATTGATTTATAAAAAATGAACCGAGAAAAACTTAGAAATTTCAGACTTTTATTTCTAAAACAATAGAAATAATTAAACCTTGTTCATTTTCATGTTAATTTTCCTAATTAGCATTCTAATTACCCTAAGTTTGTCTAACTTATTAAATTCATATCAATTAATCCAAGCATGGGAAATATTCCAAAATTTCGCAAAAATTTGAGATTATCCTTCTCTGTCATATATAAATATTTCAAGTCTAAATCATTAACTTATTCTCTTAATTAATTTATCATGTGATTAACATACATTTAAACTTAGGAAATTCATAAGAAATTCCTATAAGCATAGTAAATTATGAAATTAAAAAGCGTTCTCTTAAAACATGTTATAAGAAACAAATAATAGTTTCAATTCAATCATAGATGTTTAATTACAGGTTTTGACCAAAAACCTAACCATTTTC
Organism: Allium sativum; assembly: GCA_030737875.1. Taxonomy (NCBI): domain Eukaryota; kingdom Viridiplantae; phylum Streptophyta; class Magnoliopsida; order Asparagales; family Amaryllidaceae; genus Allium; species Allium sativum. The sequence continues at coordinate 2,535,470 of JASFAX010000020.1, forward strand.
ATGTAAAACAAGAATACATAAACAATATCAAGCATTGTTCTACTCAAACTATCAAATAACATCAATATTAACAAGAAAAAATCATAGAAACATTAGAGCATTTTGGGTATAAGCATATAACCGAAAATAACTTGGGTAAATATCATTATTCACCCCGTTTATGGCTAAAAAGTTGAGATTTATAGATGTAACTTCCTAAGCTTTAATCTTCTTACCTTTTCTTTTAGTTTCTTCTCCTTCTTCTTACTCTTTAATAGTTGCCTCCGATTCTTTTGTTCGTCTCGGAATTCGGTTTAATATTGACTTCGAGTTTGCGTAAAACAGACATCGTATGAGAAAGATATGAAGGTTAGAAGTTTCTATACATATAAGAGCTTTATGTATAAATAAAACTAATCAGAATTTTAGAAGCAAATCAAACAGCGAAGCGGGAAACCAGGGAGGGAAATTGACCCGTTAGGGGTCGACCCATGCCTGGTTGGGTCGACCTATGGGTCGACCCAAGGGCAGGTGGGTTGACCCATGGGTCGACCCATGTGGGGTGGGTTGACCCACACTAGATCTGGCCGAATTCGTTTCTCTGAACTTGGACTTGTTTGGTGACTGGGTTCGTTGGAGATAGCCTATATAAAGACCAGCATTTCTATTGTTTTCTACACCTAAAACAATGGAGACAATGAGATGTTGCCTCTGCTTGGATTGAATTAGACTATCTTCTTCAACAGCAGCCTATGTACATATATCAGAAAGATTTCTTGCGCTTAAATCCAATCTCTGTGAGTTCATGTTACTTTTAGATATAAAAATGTAACAGTAACCTTGACATGTTTATAAACCTGGATCTGAACCTATTCCTATTAAGGACCTGATTCATATCTAAACAGTTCTGTTATTACATGTATTCTTCTGTACACCTGATTTGTTGTTCAGTTCTTATATGCCTATTTCTGCTATTACATGCCTATTTCTGTTATTATATGCCTATTTCTGTTATTATATGCCTAATTCTGTTCTTCTCTGTCTCATTCCCTTTTTATTTTTATAGCCTAGACTACCTTCGAGCATAAGCCTATATCACTGAAACATGCGTACGAATGAAATTGGGATAATTTGGGAATGACTGGGAATGATAATTTTAGGGGCACATCTTGTACTATAAATCATGACTAGAATTTGGGGACATAACCTACACTGTGAAGTATGACTAAAATTTGGGGCATATCTTATACCGTGAATTATGACTTGAGATTTGAGGCATACAAATTGCAGGCTTAATTTATAGATTAATCAGATCATGTTAATAAAACTGTAAGTAACCTGTTTAATCTATTGGGTTATGTAAATCTGTTTAATTGGTTGGGGTTATGTAAACCTGTTTAATTTGTTGGGGTTAAGTAAACCTGTTTTATCTGTTGGGGTTAAATAAACCTATTTAATATGTTGGGGTTATATGAACCTATTAATCTACGAAACTTAACCTGTTTATCTGTGGGGGTTAGGCGAATCTGTTAATCTATATGCTTAACCTATTAAAAATCCTAGTAATTGGGGGACACAAGTTAAGGGGTTTGACTTGTATCATCTGTTGTGTGGGACCCATATCAGTCAATAACCCATTCTGGTATTAAACGGGAACCCCACACTAGGTAGGCGCCAGGGAACACATACTGAACTGATTATAAGAGGTTCATCTTAAAAGGGGGGTGTATACGGGCGCGTGCCAATGGAGTAATGTGCGTGCATAGGTCCTGTCTATAGGGGAAAATAAGCCGATGTAACATCGGTAAATAGGTCTGTGTCCTTCAGTAGGTTGCCACTTTAGGAAGTAATACACCCTACTGCGGGGCTGACACAGGGTATTTACAAGTTAAGGAGATGATCGCTTGGGGGTGGTATTTAGGGTACATCTAGTCCTGTCTGTTTCTATAGAGGTATCTGTTATTTTTGTTTGGGGGTAACACCCGTTATTTCTGTTGAGGTGCCTGTTATTTCTGTTTGGGGGTAACACCCGTTATTTCTGTTGAGGTGCCTGTTATTTCTGTTTGGGGGTAAAACCCGTTACTAGTGTACATCTAATCCTATCATTATATTTCTGTGGGGATCATTCTGTTTCTGTTAAGGTAATTAGGGGATACCTAATCCTGTTACATATCTGTTATACTAGTACTGGTGTAGAAAAAAGTATTTGAGAAGCATAATCTACTCTGTTTATTCTGCTTATCCTGTTCAGTCTGTTTTTACCTGTCATATGTTACTGTTATCTATCATTCAATTTATATGCCTGTCATGATACTTTTACTTCTTTATATGCTAAAAGTCACTGGACTTGCCAGACTTTATGTCTGACCCGTTTTGTTTCCTTTTCTCTCTCTTCCTTCCCCCCCAGGTTCTCAGGGTGGGAACACTCAGGCTTGATTAGGATTCTCTCTTATGTTTCTGCTTGGATTTTGATCTACTTTGATGTATCGCTTCGACTACTTGTCTACTTTATTTTGGCTATTACCGAGGATTATGATTTTACATTTCATGCCTGATGTTGTAACTGGTTTTGAGATTACGATGTTTTTCTACAAAATAATGTTTTAAATTTCCGCTGCTATTATATATCTGTCTTGCGATATTCTGTTTTTGTTTACCTAGAACGCTTCATGGAACTTAATGCATTCTGATAAAGAGTGATATTAATGGACATGGGGTGTCACACTCTCACCATCTTCGGATCAGTAATTATGGAGTTTCGTCAAGATTCGGGATCAGAAATTAGTTTTCAAGTTCATTTTTTATTCATATTTTCATAGTCCTACTTTATGCTCTATCCTATGTGCATGACTGAAATCTCAATTAATTCAGGCTTGAAAATTATGCTCGTATATGAGAAAATCGGATTGTTGCCATGACGACGAGTTGAAAGCCAAAATTTAGGTTCATAACAGATTCTGAACTTTAACGTTTTGTCTTAACTTCCCATCATGACGAACCGGTCCAACTTCATCACATTGCCCAACCGATCTGATCCCATCACTTCTCCACAGTCTCACCACCTCACAGCCCGACCCAATCTCCCTCTTCTTTCCTTCAATCTCTACGCCTGACCGAAACAAGAAAAACCGCCATGGTGGATCGAATCGATCCAAGGACCTGCTTTGGTCATCCTCCATCTCCCTTTCTCTTCTTCTCCGTCTCTTTTAAGCCTGGCCTATTGTCACTACTCCATGTCAAGCCCTAAACTTGGTCCTCTGATGGAGTTAGAGAACCCACCTCAATTGACTTAATGTACGAACTCAAAGGGCAAGGAGGCGGGTAGTGGAGATAACAACAACAAGGAGGCAATACGAGTGTTATCTTGGGAATTGAGCTTGAATAGTTAAATCATAGATGACTAGGTTTGGGTTGGGTTTGGTTCGAAAGGCAAAAGTAAGGAGGGAGCAAAATGTGAAGTTACATATACACTAGAGGAACAATCCGACCCTTTGTGCATCCAGTTTCTAGAAAAATGCCCATGTGAAGGATCAATACAAATTTCTCAAGAGGGATCGGTACTGAACCCAAGTATGCACAATTTTTTTTAATACATATGTTCATGCGTACGACTATAACTCAATTATGTGCATGCACATACTATCTAAATCATACACGTACTTAGGAGCCGATGACTAATAGCTAACTTCTTGACTCGGTAGAAGTTGGGATTTCACCTATGAATTCCAAGTGAGATCTAGTCCAAATGGTTGAAATCAATCAGGTGAATTGAACTATCAACGATGTTGGAACCGCTTGCTTATACTGTCAGAGTTCAATCAAACATCTCAACTGTTCACGAACGATACATCCTTAGGCGTACAAAATTCAATGGAAGGATAACGTCCATTTGTGAAGAGCAGTATGAAATCCATTCTAACAAGTAGAACCTATCTTAAATCAAAGCATTTCATGTTCAGACAAAACATACTTTGGAGGGCAAGTGTTAACTGGCCTTTGTACCTAGCCATTTCCAGTTATTCCAATCAACGCGACAGAGCGATTGTCAAGACTAACAACCTAAAGAGGTAGTCCGAAGGCTAAAATACCAAGCCTATATAGTATTATGAGATGATGATTGGACGAGCCTAGTAGAACATCACTTGAGATCTCACTAACCAAGTAAAGGATCAATCTAACTCAAAGTCAGGAATCAGCACAACTTTGAGGCAAAGTGGCAGAAAGTTAAACTTCAACTAACAGCACTTCATATCTCTTCGACGACAAAGCCAACTAACAAGCTACTTCGGGGAAGAGATAAATATGTCATACAGGACCCACATAAGGGATCACACCCGAATTCCCCCTCAATCCGAGGGATTGGTAACGACCCCTTTCATAGGGATAGGTACCGGCCTCCTACTTAGGGGAAATTTGGTCTACATGTCCCCATATATCAACTCAACAATGTCTCTCCGATTTTTCAAGGATATTTTCAACTACACTTATATTTAAAAATGTCAGCTGCACTAAAGAGAAATAGATCTTTTGGCTACTTGTTTAACATTTTTTGTATGCTTCGAAATCATACCGATACGAGATTCTCTAATTCACAAAACAACAGTAAAGTATTCAAAATCTTCCAAGTTAACGTAGCACAATGTTGAACCATTATAAACTCTTGTATCTTTATGTACTGCATTTCAGTTGTTATTACCTTTGTTTTCAATTTGTTTTTTCAGATTAGTTCACAATTGGGCTATTTGGTTGTTGTAACAAGTTTTATTGCTAACATTATTGATTTATTTGTTTCAATTTGTTTTTGTAGTTGAATAATATTTCAACGGAAGGTAAACTAATTACAATAGCAATCAAACTATTGAACAATGCTGTCTAAGGGTGTGTTTGGCGTAAGCGGAAGCGGAGAATTTGAGTGGAGTATTTCAGTGTAGTATTATAGCGGAGAATTGTAGTTAGCAAAGAATGTGCATTAAACGGAGTATTTAAGCGAAGAATTTGAGCGGAGCATTTTATTTATATTTTTAAATTTAAGTAATTACAGATTAAAACATAACATTATAATTATTGCAGAATAACACAGCTAACAAAAAATAAAACATAACAGTGCATTACATAAAAACAGTACAGAAAGTGATACATTGCAGAAAATACAAAAAAAGTAGAGAAAGCGATACATTGCAGAAAATACAAAAAAGTAGAGAAAGCGATACATTGCAGAAATCTATTAGTGCAATCCTACTGCAATAAGCTTGTCTCTTATTCTATTGCGACACACTGCCATATCAGCGCTGCCTTGATAGCGTTGAGCCGGTGCTAGGTCATTATTGCCTATGTTTCCCAAGTCGGCGTATTCTTCTTCATACTCATCTGGAATAAGATCTGGATCATCGTCATACGCCATAAAATCTATCCTATCGCATAACGAAAGAAAACATAACCGTTTCATACGAAATTGCCTTTGACATCTTCTATGATGACCGTTCAATATGTCATCTATCCACATCAAACCAGTAAACGTCGTAGTGTGCATCTGACGGCCTATTTCGCTACGTCTAGCACGTAAATACGCTCCACTTAGTACAATATATTCCAAATCTTCTGAATCAGAATCACCATCATCTAGAACTGGATTTTCCATTACTTTCATTCCAAAGTCGAAATAGAAATATAAGAGGAAGAAGGTTGAGAAGAGGTGTGGTTGGGAGAAGGGTTGGAAGAAGAAGTTATAAGGGAAAGAGAAGGGTGCTCAACGGTTCAAATTGGATCCCTTGAGAGTCGACGCGTCGGATGCGTCGACGCTCAACGGCTCCAATTTGAACCGTTGAGCTACAGGTCCAAAATGGACCGATTACAAACGGACGCGTCCGTTAATTAATTGGTCTGTTTTGGACCAACGAACAAAACGGACCAACGAACAGCCCCTAACTTTTGAAAATATTTTCTAAAATTCGCTTTATCATCTTATGCTCCATCCCAACTTTTGCAAGTGACGAAATTAATAGGTCCCACATCATCACATCCTTATTTATACACAAGGTCCAACTAAAACACAAACCCTAGATTCTTTATTTGCTGATAGATCGGCGCCGATGTACGAGATTCACGAAATCCATTTGTGATCTCCTCAAATCCGCCATTTCTATTTTATCGCTTTATATTATTAGATCGATGATGAAAGGAGAAGAAAGGATCTGAAAGATAAAGTGACATCTCAGAAAGCTTGGGCTATCTCAGTTAGCTCGTAGCTCGCTATGATGGCTACATCTGTTTCTACACTACATGTTTTCTCTTTTTCATTTTTTCTGCCTTGTTTTTTAAATGAGAATTGCTGTTTTTTTTTGTTGATATTTTGCATCATGATCAATTTGTTAATCGTGGATGCATGAGTCTATTATGTGTGCTTTAATATTTTAGCTTCAGTTGTTGTTTACTGCTAATGCCATTCAAAATCTGGGTCAACCTTTTCTTTTGTATGCGTAATAGCACTTTCTAATAATCGTTTTCTTTAGGGTTCGCAATTATCCGTTAATGAGCAGTTGGGAGATGGGATTAGGAGTTAATGGCGATGAGCTGCGTTTATACAACTCTAGATAAACACAATTTAGGATTTAATGTTAAAACCTAACACTATACACGTCTAAACAGAGAAAAGAAATGATGTTTAAACCATAAATGGGATTCATTCATTGGTTTATGCAAGAAGAGTTTTTGGAACTCGTTTTTATCTTTTTCTTTTTAAACAAATTGTTGGGATATACACACACATTGGTTTTTAAATATTTCAATGCTATGTTTTTAACTAGTAATTTCTTTCTTTTCAAAATTTGGTTTGCTTTGGTAATGATGAGATATGTATGTTTTATTATTGTATGTATATTTTGGTTATTTTGTATATTTATGTTGATATTTATTGAATATTAATACTTTTAAAGCTAAATAAATTCAAAACGATATTAATAAACATGACGCTTATTATTTAGTAAACTCAAAACAATTCAAAAAAATTTATAACCAAGTAGATTAATTGAAATGCATAGCGTAAAAAATATATTTGATAGTATTTGATTAATAGTATGAACAGTGTTCCAATTTCTTTAAATCTTCGAACTTTCTTCGTGAACGTCATAATATTGCCTTTGTGTTTTGAGAATGCTAAGTTTTTTGGTTAAAATATACTGTATATACTCTTTAGATAGCTGAGAAACATCCTTTGATAAATACTCTTTCTCCTTATTTTTACATAAACGTGTTTCGCGTGCCTTATTCAATTTAGTTGTTTCTCGAAAAGTTCTGGGTCTTTTTGCATCTTGTTGAACCTAGTATATGATCTACCACTTCTACTCTTCAAGCTTCAAACGTTTTTTTATGAAGATGCAATTGAGACATCACTTAGAAGTGCAGTTAGTTTATTACAATCTATTATCACATCATTTGATTTCTTATTTCTTAACAATGATCTCTTGCTTGATTTTATTCTTTCGCAATGATTTGTAACTCCACCATACAACATTCTCAAAGTAGGAGTTAATGAACTGTTATTATCCCTGGTTGTATTTTGAGATAAGAAACTCATTTGAATTACTCGAAGATAGATAAATTTAGAATTGTGAGGCTACATTACTTATGTTGTATCTTTCATACCAACATTCTCTCCTGCATGAAGAGTTATCCTCCATGGTCTCAATGAAAGAATTTCAAAAACATTGTGAGTCTTGAATTCAGTGTTAATAATACATTTTATCATAATCATATTTCAAGTCTTTGAGCGACTGTCCACTTCTCAGCATTTTCTTCTCTTCGTAGTATAAAACATTTGTATTATATATATATCATTCAACTTATACCATGCAATCTTTATAGCCTTAAGCTATTGTTTTATTTGGACATTTTGAGTTTTGGTTGTAGTTCTCATTAACTGTCAAATAAAAGTATTTCTCTTGCTTTTTTTAATGTTGCAGTCGCACATAAGGAGGATTCTTTAGTTGTTTGTAAAGGTGGGAATATTTCTTTTGAATCAAAATACATTGAGGGTTAGAGCGATTTGATTGAACATACAACTCTGTCCAAAGTTAAATAATTGATTTTGTTGTGAAGTGAGGAAATGTGTTGACATCGCTTGTGGAGTCTCAAGCTATGATAGTAACACATTAGGTAAGTTTCTTTGATTCATAGAGAAATATAATATAGTATGCCTATTGTATGCATTGTGTTGAACGCTGTATATATGAAACACTGATGTCAAACGAGGTTGTGTATTAGTTAAATGTTCGGTTTTGTTATTATTTTATTACACTGTCCAATCTTGCTTTTTGTTCAATGCATTGTATAGTTTTGTCATTCCTCCATTGCATAAGCTATTACATATCACTCTTACTTTTACAGAGTATAGACTTGTCACTATCATCCGTAATTTGCATAACATAATTACCATTCAATTTTCATATATTTAATGTTTGTCCAGTCAAAACATCTATTTATCATAGTGTTGAGTTAAATAATTTTTTTACCGTAATGTTACGTATCTTTAATTGTAGTGTATGGACTTACGTCCTGTTCATTGCAATAATTACTATATGAACTTTTTTTTAAGGACAAGACTTGTCCATTATAGTTTGTAATGTACGTACCACATTTGTGATATAATAATGATACTATATGCAGTTTGTTGCTATGTAATGACCCGCAAATCCATAATATCAGAGTTGACTATATACATCATATGTCCAACCCAAATATCACGAAAATACAAAACATTTTTTTTAGAAGAAAAAGGTAGAAGAAGAACAGAAATAACAACACAGAATCTCACATCGCAGCGGAACAAAATATAATATATCATATCTTTGAAATACAAAATCTTAACTGTATAACTTACACTTATCAAAGTACAACACTTACAACACAACGGAACAAAACTCTATATAACTAACGCTGAAGCCTCCTGCTCCAAACTCCTTTAGATAGATCTATAAAATTGTGAACTACTTGACTGCCCGTACAAATTTAGGAACCCAAGAGTTTAGGTAAAACAAAACAAATAAACTCCGGGTCAGTCATGGGACTGGTATGAGTAAACAGTTTAAATTAGCTTGAACAAGTAAACGATATCTCATAAGACCACGCCGTATAACGGAACGCGTTTTTCCCTTATGAGAACCCAAAATATCTTTATATCAAAAACCTTTTGATATTATAATAATGTCTATCAACCACAATATAATAATCATCTAGCAGAAACGCTTTCATCTTACGTTCTACATACATAGTATACAATCAAAACCGCAAGCACATATTGGGTAATGGATTTCCAACTATGACAAGGTATGGAACCACCTTTCGTTAGTGTACCTCTAGAGAGGAATACACTGGGTTCAACAAGAACATCTTGCAACCCGGCCACACATGACCGACCACTCATTTCGCTTGAGTGTATCGAATGTATATCACCATCGGTTGGGATCAGCAACCGTTCCCGAATGGGACAGCATCAACAATAGATTTTTAGAAATAAATGAAACTCTAGATCAGGTGATTATACACCCTAATAGGTGCGACCTACATAGCCATGCTCCTGCCCGATTTCTGTCATTTACCGGTTGATGAGGCTTGAGGTTACGCTTTTTCATCAAATCAGATTCACTTCGAATGCCACATTGTCAGATCCATCGAAAATCACTAATTGACGTCTACAACAGTACATTACGTGTTAGCTAAAGAAGTTTCCTTCTCCGCTTCCACTCTTGGTACGGTTAAAGAAATCAATGTACATGACCTTTCTGGAAATACTCTGTCAGACATTCATCCATACAAGTCATCCAGGAACAGGATGAACCGAAGGCATTATTCAGTACATCCATCTTAGGCACTGTTATCTAAGACTTATACAATAGCCCTTGCACTTTACTCCATCTTCGATTATCTTTGGCATATATGATTCACAACGCTTATGCCAATACAGAGTGGTTCTTTGGATAATAATCCAAACGGTCTCTCCATATTGACAGCGATGATCAAAACTTCGATAGTCTGTGATTTAACTATCGAATAAAAACAAGTGTTTCGATAGTCGATGATTTAACTATCGAAGAAAACATGTGTTCATCCAATTATCAAACAATCACTAAGCCCTTAATTAATATTCCATTAATTAAATCACTTCTCTATTTCTTTATCAATATTTGTTAACCAAATATTTTCAATAACCATATTGGCCTTTTACGTTATTTGGAAAACATTTCTGAATATCTCCTTCCTTTATTTTCTAAACTTTAGAAAATATATACTATTTATAGTTGGAAAATATTCCAATTACTTATCTCTTTTCCGATCTCGTTTATTTCTATACTTAGGAAATATTCTTTATTATATTTCCAAGTTTACACTTATTTGGGTTAAAACGGATGTTGTGTAAAACATCGTTACGACAACCCAAATACTATATTCAACTAACTCTTATCCAACATTTATCTTCGAGCCTGGAATCTTACTATTTATTTGTTAATAATGAAATCAATCAAGTTGGGGTATAACTACCTCTCAGACCTTGACTGAATAACTTTTATAACGTCAAAACAGATATGACTACTTACTCGAATAATCAATACCATACAACTACTTATTCACTTTTAAACACGTATACGCTTTCTCTTTCTATTCTTACGGGATTTTATTCCTAGTCTTCCTTTATGATTATATTATTCTATTTCTAAGTTCGTTTCCTTATTGACTTCTATATATATATATATATATATATTGATATATAGATTCTAGTTTTCAAACTTCTTAAAAATATTCTAACTCCTTAAATTTCCGGAAAAATTCGCCATAAAATCCTTTGTATCGGGAGCATCGGGATATTTCAAATAGCCTCCCATGGCCCTCACCAATCCAAAAAAAAAAAAAAAGCCAAGCGGCTTGCCGATACAGCGCATAAAATCTCATATATGAATTAAATACATACCTTTTTGTCGAGCACTCTATTTATATACCTTCATAACTTATCCATACCTGTCCGATTTATTTCAACTATACCCGATCGTTTTAACTCAATTCGTTAATTAATTTGTTAATTAACTCTTTAGTCTATTTCACTTTTATATTTGAACACGACATATTCAAATATATTTTAACTTGCTTATTAACTAATTGAACTCAAATTTCAATTTAAGTTCTATATTCGATTTCGAATATACATTTACAAATCCAATTCACCTTTCAAAGTTCAACTTCCAATTCAAAATTCGATTAACTAATTCCTCTTCGACTTAGTTAATTCTATTCAATAATCCAAATATGATTATGGTTTCAAAAATCATTTCCTTTACTTCACTTGAGTTCACACTTATTTTATAACTCAAGTCTAGATTTTTCAAATGGAAATTCGGATTTTTTATTTGCTTAAAAATCCCTCTATTTATATAAATAAACCCTTATGGTTTTTAAAAGATTTTGGCGCTGCATTTTTAGAAATTTGATTTTGACATATCTCAAAATCTATTCGACGAAATTCAGAATTTTCTCTTCTATTAGAAAACTATTATCTAACTGGTCCTGACGGTTCTTGTTTTAAAGAATTCCGACTTCAATTGAATTCTGTATACGCAATTGAAGTTCGAATCGCCAATTTACGAACTGCAGCGCTGCAGCGAGTTCGTTTTAATTATATTTATATATATAAACGTTTTAACTTCGTTTATAATAAATTCAACTCCCTTCTGATATATTTTTAACATATATCAAATCCATTTTTCCAATTCAACATTATATTTTCGATCTTCTAAAATTGTCGATTTTCTCTAGCTCGGAAATAAATTTATTTACACTACGATCTTCTATATTCAAATTCTATTTCAATTCAAACTGAATTTCCTATATTCAAATTCAATTTTAACTCTATTTGAAATCCTATATTCAAATTCAATTTACATTCCTATATTCAAATTCTATATCCAATTCTATTTTGAAATTCTATATTCAAATTCTATATTTGAATTCTCTTTGAATTTTCTTTATTCAAATTCTATTTCAATTCAAATTAAATTTCATATATTCAAACTCCCTTTGAATTTCTATATTCAAATTCTATTTCAAACTTTCTTTATTCATTCTCTAAACAAGTCTCGATTCCAATTTCTTTTGAAATCGATATTTCTACTTTTGGAAATTAGATATCTCTTTTTAATTTCACACTTGTATTTTTATTTTTGAATTATCCAATGATTATTCTTTTTACTTCATTTATAAACTTCGTTTATAAAAGAACTATTTATAAACTTCGTTTATAAAGGAACTACTTGTTTTATTTTTCAAAACAAGTTTATATTTCAATTCTATTTAAAAATTCAAATTCTATTTTAGAAAAATAGAATTTCCCTTTTAAATCTCAAATACCCCTTTCATGGTAATTTTATAAATTAACACTTAGGCCTAGTGATATTTAAACACCAAACAACCAATTATTTATTTCTGGTTTTCTAACACATCATATATGACAGTATATATGCAAACAAATAAACAAACAAATAATATATTTTTGAGGAATCCAGTTGGATCCCTCCAACCTGTTTTCCTGCATCCAAATATATTAGTTAACACAAATAATGCCCATCCTGCTTTGAGGCAGGATATCGCGGTATGAAGGTCATCCACTAATATATTTGTGGGGCGCATAGGGAAATCATCCGCTAATGAAACCGCGGGCATCCGCTAATCAGACTGCGGGAATCTAACCAATCACCAAACCAATATATATAATAGCAAGCCTATATAACTATATATATATTTAAACGTGCCACAGTAATATTTTAACGCAACCAAACAAGCAACAACAATTATTTTTAACGAATAAAAATAATTCTAAAAGAGTTGAGAGAGATTTACTCACCGTGTCTTTAATTTGTTATCCATTTTGATTCAAATTTGTTCTTCTCTTGTATCGCAGCTACAAATGCACATGATTGCTTCTGATAGATTTACCCTTCTTTTTCTCAGTTCCTCACAGTGCCCAAACCGACCTTGTACGCCATCTCCTCCTTGTCACGAGTTAACACGCACAACTCAATCAACTCCCCTTTCTTCCCTGTCAAAATCAGTTCGAACAACCTGAACACCTTCCCTCTTTCTATCGTACCTTAAACTCTTTCATCACATCATCAATCTTAAGGCCGACCGAATCACTGAGCTTAACATCAGAAGCTTTCGCTGTTTATCGCCTTAACCATCGACTCAACACAGTGGACTTGAACCCCCGTTTCCCAACCATCGCGACTTCAGTTTTCTGCCCATTATCGGATCGTGATGATGCCCATTACCGGATCCTTAATCATTACAGTACCTTAATCCCTTATCACGATCTATGGTAAACGATTTCCCCCAAAAACAGTATCGTGGTCTTCAAATGCCCACCAGAACTGATCGATCTCGCGTCCCCTGCTTCCGTTCGATCCAACCTAGTTCCTCACCCAGACTCGAATCACGTGAAGCTTCAACACTATCTTCTAGTCGCTCACGAACCTCAGAGTTCGAATTCGACTTTTTTCCCTTTCTTTGTTTATACCCGAGAATGGGTTCTAATTGATTTTGGATGCATGCGGTTTTTAATTGAATTGGGAGTCCATTCAATTTGTTTAAGTAGGGAAAGGACAATTCTGCGTGGACTTAGTTTTAGCCGTGACAAATTGGTGGAAGATAAACGAAAACGTGGTGTCCTTTTATCCTTTCATTTAGGTTATTTATATTTTAATTTAAATTGATATCCTTTAATTAAAATATCCTATGATTCTGAACTCCTTTCTGAACCTAACAACTGTCAATTCTAGGGTAAAACCACTATTCCGGACACACTGGGATTGGTCACGAAGTCCAATTCGATCGTCTGTGGAAGATATTTATCTAAAATTATATAAATTAAAGTTCAAACCATTTAAATTATTCGATAATAATTTAATATTATTATTCTAACTCAACTGAATTCTATACTGATCATCTGAACTGATTCGATTTAGTTATATATTTTAAATTAAATTTTTACTGCATTACGATAATTTAATTTATTCGACATTAAATCGAAATCGATTATTAAATTGATAACTTAATATAAAATTCCATTTATATTCTTAACTCAATATTTAAATTAAATATTCAAAATTAACCCATAAGAATCCAGGTCATTACAATCTTCCCCACTTAAAATAATTTCGTCCTCGAAATTGCTAAGGTAGAAAAAGTGCTACAAACCCATTTATCTTTTCAAAACTTATTTATGTTCATACTCAACATTTCAAACTTCCTTACGTAACTCTCTTTCGAATAAATCCCTATTCGATAACTCCTTCCTTCGAATAACTATATTCGATAATCTCTCTTTCGAATAACTAGATTCGAAAACCTTTCTTCGAATAAACTATATTCAATTTACTCTATTCAATTTACTCTTATCAATTAACTCTATTGGATTTAACTCTTATCGATTAACCCTATTTGATTAGCTCTTTTCACTTAACTCCTTCCGAATAAGCTATATTCGATAACTCTTTTAACTCTATTCGAATAAACTATATTCGATAACTCCTTTTATTCTATTCGAATAACTAATATTCGATAACTCCTTTTAACTTTATTCGAATAAACTATATTTGATTTAAATCCATTCGCTTGACTCTAGATCGCAGCGATCACAATGGTTACGCCTGATTGCCTCAGGAAACATCCGACCGCCCTAGGCTATCTGCAGCCCTGTGAATTACGCTAGTAGTCGTACGAAATGGCAACTTTTCCTGAGCAACTATGTTTGACTAACTCTACCTCAATAACTATATTCGATCAACTTTAATTGAATAACTAACATTCAATTAAATCCTAATTCGATTAACTATGTTCAATTAACTTTATCTGGTTAACTCTTAATTTGAATAACAAATATTCGATAAATTCTAATTGAATAACTAATATTCAATTAACTCTACGGATTAACCCTAACTGATTAACTCTAACTGGTTAATTCTTACTCTAATCGATTTATTCTAACTCTAATCGATTTATTCTATTCGAATAACTCCTATTGGATAACGTCTATTCATTTATAAAGATTTACTTTTAGTAACGGTTCTTCACTTT
Source organism: Allium sativum (assembly GCA_030737875.1). NCBI lineage: Eukaryota > Viridiplantae > Streptophyta > Magnoliopsida > Asparagales > Amaryllidaceae > Allium > Allium sativum. Next base: position 2,550,563 of record JASFAX010000020.1, read on the forward strand.
ATAAATGTTCTCTTTAAAAATGTTACTTCACTTATACATGTGTTGTGTACCCCTTCTATTTAAAACTATCGGTGTTAAAACCAATATCTCTTTTCTATATAAGTTCAGACTTATATATTCCATTTATCGAATGATAAATATTTAATTTAATTTATAAACTGTTATTTATAAATAAATATTTTCTATTTATCTGTTAAAAACAGATTTCCATTTTCTATTCATCTTCTAAATATTCCTTTGATTAAATTCTATTTATTTAACAAATAAATATCTCATTTAACATTCTATTTATTTTCTATAAATAAATATTTCCATTTAATCTATTTGTAAATGTTTTACAAATATTTCCTTTTAAATTCTATTTGTAAATGTTTTTACAAATATCTCTCCTTCTATTTGTTTTCACATAACTTCCTTTGTATTTGTGTTACAAATATAATTCCTTTATATTTGTTTTACAAATATATTTTCTTTTATACTCTTTTGGTTTTTCCTTTATTCACACCCAATTCATATTTCATTCATATGCAATCCAATTTTATTCAAATTGATTCTGATCAATTTTATTCACTTTGATCCATTTAACTTACTTAAGTTAAATTTAATTTCAGTCATTCAAATTCCCAGGGTTTTATTTCAAAACTCCTTTGAAGTAATATAAATATATAAATATATTTATATCCATCTCAAATTCAAAACATTTGAATTTTCAAACAACTTATTTTCTTTTCAAACAAATTTCCATCAAAAACTTTTCTAAGGTAGCAATCCATCACTTAGAAACTCGATAATGAACACTGATGAGGTTGCGATCATCATCAAAATTATTTTCCAGCCACTGAAGTGAGTTCAGTGCTATATTTCTTTCAAACACCATTTAGAAAAATATTTTCCAAACTCCTAGGATTTTAAATTCTGAATTCTTGTTTGAATTCAATTTTAATTCATCACATTTGTATATAATCATTCTTATACAAATTCTATTGGTTATATATAACTAATTCTGTTTTATAATCTAATTCTATTATAATCCTAACAATCAACTCAACTATTTAAAAACAATATCGTGTCCAATCTTCTGTTCAAGTGTTTATAAACTCCTATCGACATCGTGGCGTCCCACGATTCGATCATAATTCATAATTCACTCAACAGACTAGTCAACACAATATAAAACGGTTTTTATATCAAATAACAAATACGCTCTCTCGTATATATATATATATACACTCAACTCATTCTAGGGTACTACTGACCCTATCTCTAATGAGCACATGCCACACAAGCCTAGGTGTTCGCTCAACCTAAGCTCTGATACCAAATGTAATGACCCGCAAATCCATAATATCAGAGTTGACTATATACATCATACGTCCGACCCAAATATCACGAAAATACAAAACATTTTTTTTAGAAGAAAAAGGTAGAAGAAGAACAGAAATAACAACACAGAATCTCACATCGCAGCGGAACAAAATATAATATATCATATCTTTGAAATACAAAATATTAACTGTATAACATACACTTATCAGAGTACAACACTTACAACACAGCGGAACAAAACTCTATATAACTAACGCTGAAGCCTCCTGCTTCAAGCTCCTTTAGATAGATCTGTAAAATCCTGAACTACTTGACTGCCCATACAAATTTAGGCACCCAAGAGTTTAGGTTAAACAAAACAAATAAACTCCGGGTTAGTCATGGGACTGGTATGAGTAAACAGTTTAAATTAGCTTGAACAAGTAAACGATATCTCATAAGACCACGCCGTATAACGGAACGGGTTTTTCCCTTATGAGAACCCAAAATATCTTTATATCAAAAACCTTTTGATATTATAATAATGTCTATCAACCACAATATAATAATCATCTAGCAGAAATGCTTTCATCTCACGTTCTACATACATAGTATACAATCAAAACCGCAAGCATGTATTGGGTAATGGATTTCCAACTATGACAAGGTATGGAACCACCTTTCGCTAGTGTACCTCTAGAGAGGAATACACTGGATTCAACAAGAACATCTTGCAACCCGGCCACACATGACCGACCACTCATTTCGCTTGAGTGTATCAAATGCATATCACCATCGGTTGGGATCAACAACAGTTCCCGAATGGGACAACATCAACAACAGATTTTTAGAAATAAATGAAACTCTAGATCATGTGGTTATACACCCTAATAGGTGCGACCCACATAGCCATGCTGCCTGCCCGATTTATGTCATTTACCGGTTGATGAGGCTTGAGGTTACGCTTTATCATCACATCAGATTCACTTCGAATGCTACATTGTCATATCCATCGAAAATCACTAATTGACGTCTACAACAGTACATTACGTGTTAGCTAAAGAAGTTTCCTTCTCCGCTTCCACTCTTGGTACGGTTGAAGAAATCAATGTACGTGACCTTTCTGGAAATACTCTGTCAGACATTCATCCATACAAGTCATCCAGGAACAGGATGAACCGAAGGCACTATTCAGTACATCCATCTTAGGCATTGTTATCTAAGACTTATACAATAGCCCCTGCACTTTACTCCATCTTCAATTATCTTTGGCTTATATGATTCAAAACGCTTATGCCAATACAGAGTGGTTCTTTGGATAATAATCCAACTGGTCTCTCCATATTGACAACGATGGTCAAAACTTCAATAGTCTGTGATTTAACTATCGAATAAAAACAAGTGTTTCGATAGTCGATGATTTAACTATCGAAGAAAACAAGTGTTCATCCAATTATCAAACAATCACCGAGCCCTTAATTAATATTCCATTAATTAAATCACTTCTCTATTTCTTTATCAATATTTGTTAACCAAATATTTTCAATAACCATATTGGCCTTTTAGGTTATTTGGAAAACATTTCCAAATATCGCCTTCCTTTATTTTCTAAACTTTAGAAAATATATACTATTTATAATTGGAAAATAGTCCAATTACTTATCTCTTTTCCGATCTCGTTTATTTCTATACTTAGGAAATATTCTTTATTATATTTCCAAGTTTACACTTATTTGGGTTAAAACGGATGTTGTGTAAAACATCGTTACGACAACCCAAATACTATATTCAACTAACTCTTATCCAACATTTATCTTCGAGCCTGGAATCTTACTATTTATTTGTTAATAATGAAACCAATCAAGTTGGGGTATAACTACCTCGCAGACCTTGACTGAATAACATTTATAACGTCAAAACAGATATGACTACTTACTCAAATAATCAATACCATACAACTACTTATTCACTTTTAAACACGTATAAGCTTTCTCTTTCTATTCTTATGGGATTTTATTCCTAGTCTTCCTTTATGATTATATTATTCTATTTCTAAGTTTGTTTCCTTATCGACTTCTATATATATTTATATATAGATTCTAGTTTTCAAACTTCTTAAAAATATTCTAACTCCTTAAATTTCCGGAAAAATTCGCCATAACCTCCTTTGTACCGGGAGCATCGAGATATTTCAAATAGCCTCCCATGGCCCTCACCAATCCAAAAGAAAAAGAAAAAGCCAAGCGGCTTGCCGATACGGCGCATAAAATCTCGTATATGAATTAAATACGTACCATTTTGTCGAGCACTCTATTTATATACCTTCATAACTTATCCATACCTGTCTCCTGTATATCTATACCTGTCCAATTTATTTCAACTATACCCGATCGTTTTAACTCAATTCGTTAATTAATTTGTTAATTAACTCTTTAGTCTATTTCACTTTTATATTTGAACATGACATGTTCAAATATATTTTAACTTGCTTATTAACTAATTGAACTCAAATTTCAATTTAAGTTCTATATTCGATTTCGAATATACATTTACAAATCCAATTCACCTTTCAAAGTTCAACTTCCAATTCAAAACTCGATTAACTAATTCCACTTCGACTTAGTTAATTCTATTCAATAATCCAAATATGATTATGGTTTCAAAAATCATTTCCTTTACTTCACTTGAGTTCACACTTATTTTATAACTCAAGTCTAGATTTTTCAAATGGAAATTTGGATTTTTTATTTGCTTAAAAATCCCTATATTTATATAAATAAACCCTTATGGTTTTTAAACGATTTTGGCGCTGCATTTTTAGAAATTTGATTTTGACATATCTCAAAACCTATTCGACGAAATTCAGATTTTTCTCTTCTATTAGAAAACTATTATCTAACTGGTCCTGACGGTTCTTGTTTTAAAGAATTCCGACTTCAATTGAATTCTGTATACTCAATTGAAGTTCGAATCGCCAATTTACGAACTGCAGCACTGCGGCGAGTTCGTTTTAATTATATTTATATATATAAACGTTTTAACTTCGTTTATAATAAATTCAATTCCCTTCTGATATATTTTTAACATATCAAATCCATTTTTCCAATTCAACATAATATTTCCGATCTTCTAAAATTGTCGATTTTCTCTAACTTGGAAATAAATTTATTTATACTACGATCTTCTATTTTCAAATTCTATTTCAATTCAAATTGAATTTCCTATATTCAAATTCAATTTTAACTCTATTTGAAATCCTATATTCAAATTCAATTTACATTCCTATATTCAAATTCTATATCCAATTCTATTTTGAAATTCTATATTCAAATTCTATATTTGAATTTTCTTTATTCAAATTCTATTTCAATTCAAATTGAATTTCATATATTCAAACTCCCTTTGAATTTCTATATTCAAATTCTATTTCAAACTTTCTTTATTCATTCTCTAAACAAGTCTCGATTCCAATTTCTTTTGAAATCGATATTTCTACTTTTGGAAAATAGATATCCCTTTTTAATTTCACACTTGTATTTTTATTTCTGAATTATCCAATGATTATTCTTTTTACTTCATTTATAAACTTCGTTTATAAAAGAACTATTTATAAACTTCGTTTATAAAAGAACTATTTATAAACTTCGTTTATAAAGGAACTACTTGTTTTATTTTTCAAAACAAGTTTATATTTCAATTCTATTTAAAAATTCAAATTCTATTTTAGAAAAATAGAATTTCCCTTTTAAATCTCAAATACCCCTTTCAGGGTATTTTTATAAATTAACACTTAGGCCTAGTGATATTTAAACACCAAACAACCAATTATTTATTTCTGGTTTTCTAACACATCATATATGACAATATATATGCAAACAAATAAACAAACAGATAATATATTTTTGAGGAATCCAGTTGGATCCCTCCAACCTGTTTTCCTGCATCCAAATATATTAGTTAACACAAATAATACCCATCCTGCTTCGAGGCAGGATATCGCGGTATGAAGGTCATCCACAAATATATTTGTGGGGCGCATAGGGAAATCATCCGCTAATGAAACCACGGGCATCCGCTAATGAGACTGCGGGAATCCAACCAATCACCAAACCAATATATATATATATATATATATATATATATATATATATATATAATAGCAAGCCTATATAACTATATATAGATTTAAACATGCCACAGTAATTATTTAAACATGCCACAAGCAACAACAATTATTTTTAATGAATAAAAATAATTCTAAAAGAGTCGAGTGAGATTTACTCACCGTGTCTTTAATTTGTTATCCATTTTGATTCAAATTTGTTCTTCTCTTGTATCGCAGCTACAAATGCACATGATTGCTTCTGATAGATTTACACTTCTTTTTCTCAGTTCCTCACAGTGCCCAAACCGACCTTGTACGCCATCTCCTCCTTGTCACGAGTTAACACGCACAACTCAATCAACACCCCCTTCTTCCCTGTCAAAATCAGTTCGAACAACCTGAACACCTTCCCTCTTTCTATCGTACCTTAAACTCTTTCATCACATCATCAATATTAAGGCCGACCGAATCACTGAGCTTAACATCAGAAGCTTTCGCTGTTTATCGCCTTAACCATCGAATCAACACAGTGGACTTGAACCCACGTTTCCCAACCATCGCGACTTCTGTTTTCTGCCCATTATCGGATCGTGATGATGCCCATTACCGGATCCTTAATCATCACGGTACCTTAATCCCTTATCACGATCTACGGTAAACGATTTCCCCCAAAAACAGTATCGCGGTCTTCAAATGCCCACCAGAACTGATCGATCTCGCGTCCCCTGCTTCCGTTCGATCCCACCCAGTTCCTCACCCAGACTCGAATCACGTGAAGCTTTAACACTATCTTCTAGTCGCTCACGAACCTCAGAGTTCGAATTCGATTTTTTCCCCTTTCTTTTTTTATACCCGAGAATGGGTTCTAATTGATTTTGGATGCTTGCGGTTTTTAATTGAATTGGGAGCCCATTCGATTTGTTTAAGTAGGGAAAGGAGAATTCTGCGTGGACTTAGTTTTAGCCGTGACAAATTGGTGGAAGATAAACGAAAACGTGGTGTCCTTTTATCCTTTCATTTAGGTTATTTATATTTTAATTTAAACCGATATCCTTTAATTAAAATATCCTATGATTCTGAACTCCTTTCTGAACCCAACAACTGTCAATTCTAGGGTAAAACCACTATTCCGGACACACTGGGATAGGTCACGAAGTCCAATTCGATCGTCTGTGGAAGATATTTATTTAAATTGATATAAATTAAAGTTCAAACCATTTAAATTCTTCTATAATAATTTAATATTATTATTCTAACTCAACTGAATTTTATACTGATCATCTGAACTAATTCGATTTAGTTATATATTTTTAAATTAAATTATTACTGCATTACGATAATTTAATTTATTCGACATTAAATCGAAATCGATTATTAAATTGATAACTTAATATAAAATTCCATTTGTATTCTTAACTCAATATTTAAATTAAATATTAAATATTCAAAATTAACCCATAAGAATCCGGGTCATTACATGCTACATCCGGTCTTGTCATCTATCTATTGCAATGTTTAGTTTTATCATCTTTTGGTTGTAGTATCTTCTTTTATTTAAAGTTAGTTTTGATCTTTGTAATTAAATTAATTTTCTAATACACACACATATGAGAAAGATTATTTAGACATAATGGTGACACAAATTTAGACATTACACATCTCAATCACTAGATCTCTTCCTGAATTCCAGCTTCCACATTAAGACAAAGAAATCATACGGTCCAAAGTTTGTGTTTCATGTTCTGTGTTTAATTTTGTGTCTCAATAGCCATTCCATATATATATATATATATATATATGCATGTATGTATGTATCTATGTATACACAGAGAGAGAGAGAGAAAGAAAGAGAGAGAGACATGTTCAATGGCACCGTAACAGTGCAACACCCCATTTGGCCCCCAATTTCCTCCACTCATTTCCCCTTCTCTCTCCTTTTACTCACTCTCTCACCTCTCACTCACTTATTTTAATATAAATGTGGGGTTTATATCAGGGGGCTTCGGGATGCTCCATATTTGGGGTTCATTGAACGCTCACCATATATATATATATATATATATATATATATATAGAGAGAGAGAGAGAGAGAGAGAGAGTGAGGAGGGTTCCATGGCACCCCTATTTGGGTGCACCCCAAATGCACCCCATTTCACATTTATATTAAAAAAAAGTTAATGGAGGGAGAGAGTAGGGGTGATCGTTTGGTTGGTTTGGTTTATCCGATGATAAATTTGTCAAACCAAACTAAAACCAATAAAAATAAAAACCAAACCCGCCAAATTAAGTTTGGTTGGTTCGGTTTGTTATCCGGTTAAACCGAACTAAAAATGTTTTACACTTTGTGTTTGAAATATTCACTATAATTTGAAACAAATTATAAATATATGATTACAGTATTATTATTTTTTATTTTTTTGATATCAATTTTGACACACATGTTATGATTAATATATACTTAACTAAACTAACCTAAAATATTTACTATAATACCGATAATTTTTGAAAATATAGTAAAAATTCGGTTAATTTGGTTAAACCGATAATTGAACTTAATATTTTTTCGGATGGATTACAAACTGATTTAATTTCAAAACCAAACCAAACCGACAAAAATAAATTGGTTTGGTTGGTTTATTTGGTTTAACCGAATAATGCTCACCCCTAGGAGAGAGAGTTAGTGGAAGGAGAGAGAAACGGAAATATGTGGTGCAAATCAGAAGGCTAAAGGGGTGCTGCACTATTTGGGGTGCTCTTGATCCTATCTCATATATATATATATATATATATATATATATATATATAAGTTATGTTTTCGGCGATACAACATTCCATATTTATGTTGAACTTGCATATATTTAAGTCTATATGAAATCATGACTCAAATTCATTGCCTATTTTATAGGTTTCCTAGATTTTGAAGATTGATTAATAACATCTTTTAAAGATTTGGTAGATTTTATCGAGTAATTAGTTGTCGCTTTTAATGCATTAGAAAAGACAACGAATTATCTACACATGAGGACTTATGGAATTATTCAATGCCTTTTTAAAGAAGATATTTTGTTAGTTCTATTATAAATAGGCATTACAAAACAGTGGTATCAAAGCAGAAAAAAGGTATCTCCACTTTGATACTATATCTCATGTATGTCATCCAAGCTCACCTAGAACCCCAGCTTCAAAACAGTATCCAATAATACCATGGGAACAAATATCGCAATTTTAAAAATGAAAAATCTTCAAATCATCAAAAAAGAAGTGTTCCAAATTAGACATGCATGTCATCAATAAATCAGAACTGTTTTTAATAATACCACAATGTCCTCCGTGTGTTCTTCGCAGCTTTCTGTTGCTGGCTCCACCTCTAATCAAAAAATTGCAGTCCTTTTGTTTTAACTGTCCTATTGATGCAAGATTCTTCTTAATTTCTGGGATGTACCTAACTCCTGTTAGCTTCACCAAATTAAGAAGAATCTTGCATCAATATGACAGTTAGAACAAAAAGACTGTAACTTTTTTTACTAGAGGAATAGAGAGCTGCGAAGATCACATGGAGGTCATCGTGGTATTACAAACAGTTCTGATTTATTGATGACATGCATGTCTAATTTAGAGCATGTTTTTTTTTTGTGATTTGAAGGTTATTCATTTTTAGAATGGAGATATTTGTTCTCATGGTATTATTGGATATTGTTTTGAGGCTGTGGTTCTAGGTGAGCTTGGATGACATACATGGAATATAGTATCAAGATGGAGATAATAGTTAGGTTTTCAGTGATATAACATTCCATATTTATGTAGGTCTTGGATATATTTAAGTCTATATGGAATCGTGACTCAAATTCGTTGCCTATTTTATAGGTTTCCTAGATTTTGAAGATTAATTAACTGCATCTTTTAAAGATTTGGTAGATTTTACGGAGTAATTAGTTGTCTTTTTTATTGCATTAGAAAAGTCAACGAATTATCTACATGGGAAGACTTATGGAATTATTCAATTGCTTCTTAAAGAAGATATTTTGTCAGTCCTATTATAAATATATTATTTTATTTAAGTTTGATAGAAGCGTACATTGATGTTGATATTCATTCGCATTGAAAAAGACATTGATCAGGATTTTTAGGTTGCTCTCATTGAAATGTACAACAATGATTCAGACTATATGTTAATACGAATGACTCTCACCATGAGAAGTATGTTTGTTACGTTTAGTAGGTCATGTTGAAGGTACTGCAGAATAAAGGCTGGGGAGAAAACAGACATTTTCCAACTTTCATGTTCAACATATGATTCATGTTACTGCTTCGATCGCCATATAAATTTTGTGGAGCAAGAGGCGTTCGAGCTATGGAACAACTATTTATTGCAATTTTAGCAACGGCCTCATGATTAATTGTCAAGTAAAGTTTTCATTACCACTGTTTGTATTCGATAGTGTTTGTATGAGCTATTTATTGAAATATTAACATGGTTTCAAGGAAGCAGGTAATAATACTGAAAGTTGTGATACAATGTCACAAATCGTCATCTAACAACTATAAACATAAAAAACAGCCATAAACTTAATTTTTCTTATTAATATTTAGTCCATTAAGCCGATTGTGAAGTCTCCTATGTTCATTTTACCACCTAATTGATTGAGTTTGCAATATCATTAGGTGATACTCAAATTCGTTAGTGTATTCATCGAATCATTGCATAAAAGTTTCATTAATCCACTGCTAAAAGGTGTGACCTCTTGAACTATTATAGTATTTGAAATTACGGCGACCTTTACCTTTTGCTATTTGAATAACGTTTACTACCATGGCATATATGTATTCAAATAATACCATATAAGTGAGTCAACTTCTTGTTCGATTTTTGCAAGGATTGACTTATTGCTGGTGCCGTGAAGTGTGTCTCTGCACTCGACTTAGTCTTTCTTCGTGATGCCTTTATTCTCCCAGTTGTTTTTGTAGTTCTTCCTATTTCTGTTCATGCTCTTGCAAATAAATATAGTGTCTATCTTGCATTTCAATGTATACTTCAGTATCCCAATTAGGAAATGCTGGAGTAGGAGGCGTCAAGTGCTCAGGAGGACCTTCATAACCGTATGATGAATAAGGAGATATGCAACTATGATCCCTCATTGATGAACAACTATTATTTGCAATAAAATAACAACATGGTTGTTATTTATAGCGAGCATGCTCATACACATCTGAATTATGAGTTAAAAAAAGCAAAGGAGATTGAAAATTCACAACATCATATCGTCATTGATATGACAAGTCACTGTCAGTAAAGAAGATTGGACATTGCAATGTAATAAAAAAAATGAATTGATTAAATAATATATGATATGAATAAATGCTGAGGGATAATTTTAAGGTTGTTGCATAATCAATATCCAGTACATTATAGATAATACAACACAAATGGATTACATCACTGGTTTCCCTTCATATGTCCTAGATGCTCAACAGATTCGTGTTGAAGTTTTTCATGTGATTTCAGGTTTAGCTCTACGCAAATGCTTGAAGGAAACCCAGTGTCAGGATTTCCACGAACAACAATTATAGTGGTATTGTCTGGATCGTATTCTAAACAAGATGAAAATGCATCTCTTTCTTCTTTGATTATCATATTATGCTTTATAATACGTGCTCACATAACATGACATGCTGTGCTTGTAAAACTCCAAAAGCATAATTAGAAATGTATTCATATTCTTATCCTAAATAGTATAAGAATATCAATAAATCTTAAATTAGATTTCACATTTCAGAAGTAAAATTAGATGCATTAAAAATAGATGTTATAAAAACATTGTTTTTCAAACCCAAAATCATTTTATACTTTTCAATATCTTTAAACATTCCTTTTAAAGATATGATTATTTCCAAAAATATAATTAAATGGGTTAAAAAAATAGTACTTAAACCTCGTTACCATAAGCTCAAATCCATTTTACGCTTATTATTTGTTTAAAACATTCTTTTAAAAGATCTAGGTATACTTATCACAAGATAACATATTTCATATTAACTTCTAAAAAACCCTTTATTATAACCGAGTATTATAATTAAAACTACCTGTACTAAATTTATAAAAATACTTAACTAAACTGGTCCAAACTATATAAAGCAACTTTACAATACTTATTAGTATATTGTGAATATTTATGTAAAATAATAGTTCAAAATGATAAATTTAATGGTTTACTAAAAAACCTTTTATTTTAAATGTTATAAAGAATTATTTTTAATTATTAAAAAAATAAACTTCTAATCTATTTTCGTACTCTAATCCATGTTAGTAGACTTTCCTAAAAAGATCTGTCAAAGAAAACAAATTACAGTCAGTCTAAAACACGAAAAATTAAGCCATTATATGACCTCTTCGGTCAAATCAACTCGTCGATTACGCTCTCCCATCGTCACTTCGCAATCGTGTTAATCACCTCAACCTTTGAACCTGCCACCTCCACCCATCCCAACTTCACCTGACCTTCCTCGTCTTCCTACCTTGACTCCTTCTCTCCCTGTCCTCTCCTTGCCTTCGAAGAAGTACTCGTCCCTTTTCGCAACAAAGCCGAAGAATGCTCCTTTTTCTCCCTTTCTTCGATCTTTCTTCAATTTAATGGTAAGAAGGTAGTTTCTACATATGAGATTTTTCAGGCAGGCATTGAAAAATGGAACGAATACTTGGTTGGATTCTTCCTTAACGAACCTCTTTCGTACACATATGTGGTTAACCACCTCAAATGGAACTGGAAGCCAAAAGGTACCATTAAAATTAAATCCAATGGGAATATGTTTTTTCCTTCTTTCGAACTTAGAAGATAGGCAGAAAATTGTGGAATCCGACCCAATCATAATCAGAAACAAGCTTTTTATTGTTAGCTCGTGGGATCCTTGCTTAAAGAACTTTGGTAGTTGTGTAAGTAATGTTTCTATCTGGATTAAGTTAACTAATATCCCACTTATTGCCTAGTTGAAGTTGGATATAAGGTGGTTAGCATCTCGAATAGGTTGATTCTTGTGTATGGATGCGAATACTGATAGTATTGAAAGACTTGAATATGCTAAGTGTATGGTCGAAGTATTTCTTGAAAACATTCTTCCTGACTCCTTCATTATTTAGTTATCTAGATGGATCTAAACACGCTGTCAAAGTCTTGTATTTGTGGAAACCAGACGTTTGCACTCTATGTAAAGTCTTTGGTCATAACAATATCAGATGCACTAGGAAGGTTGAGTTGGTTGAAAATGTGGTTGATGAAGTTGTCTTACCTGATAGAATGAAAGAGGTTGTTGATGCAACTATTAACAGCAGTGCCATAGGGAAAGTTAGGCAAAATGTAGTTGTTCGAACTGATGATAAGGTTGTCTTAAAACATCATGAGAACCCCGGCTTTAGTAAGAAATAGCATCGGAGGAAAATGTATAGGAACAAAAAAGTGAGGATTTCTGTTGTTAGTAGCAAAGATAAGGGAAAGAGGTATTAAAGGAAGTTGGAGTCTATAATGTTGCTAATGAATCTGGTATTGGTACCTCGAACAATTTTGATATTCTTGATAACATTTTCGAAGAGAATAATCACTTAATAGATGCTATTGAGGAAGAGGAAGGTGAAATTGACTTTAATGGTCAACATGTGGGCTTGGTTACTAATAACTGTGATGGTTTTAGTGAACTTAATGAAGTCACTGACCGAATTCAAGCTGAACTGGCTAGAGATAAGGTCAATTGAAGCGATGATCAATTAGCATCTTTGGATGATGGAAAACATTTATCTTTGGAACAAATTTTTAAAGATTTAATCTCTTTTCCAAATAATATGACTCCTAAAATGCAGGTGAAAGTAATCTTCTTCTTTTCAATTTAAACCTGGATTTTTGAACTTTCAAAGCCCTTTAAAGCCCAACATTGTGCATATCTCTGCTTCTAGAAGCTGTGAGACACAAACTAATTCAATGAAGAAAAAAAACCCGCCCAATCAAGACAACCTTTATGTACACATTGCTCCTCTTGCCGCGTTCAAGGCACCACCTCCTATCTCTGTAGAAGTTACCCATGTTGCAGCTTCTTTATCAGGCGACAAAGTTTTGAAGCTTCTTGTAACTTGTAGTAGGAAGAAAAAGCTTATGAAAAGCCTAAATGACAATGGTTAGCTGCTTCGAGTTTGGTTGTTGAGTCTTCTTAGGGCTCCGGGTATATTCTTAAGTTATCAAATAAGTGATAGTCTTATTTAGTAAGTTTGTATTGTCACTTTTGTAATTGTTGTAGGGATATTCTTTTATCATGTTGGCAGTTAGCTTCAGCATTGTTTCCCTGCGTGGAAGAATTCTTTTTAGCTGATGTGCTTTTTGCATATCACATGGGTTCTGTGTATTTATTATTTTTATAATAAAGAGTGTTACATATAACTTTAAAAATCGGTCGGTCTTGCCAAAATTTTGGCCTTGCTAAAACATGAAAAATTAGTTAAAATGTTTTAGTATAACAAAATACTACAACAAGCCTAGAAGTACGAAAAATAGATAACATTCATAAGGACAGTAAAATGTCCTGAACATAGAACAACATAGGCAAAATATGAACTTTAAGGCTAGTTTTCACCAATTAAATAATTGATTTAAGATCCAACTTTTTGCAATATGTATTAACATAGGATACTTTAATATCATGAAAAGAAACCCTGTTTAAAATTTTCTAAAAAAGCTTTCGAGGGTTTCATTTATAGAGACTAATTTTCTCCCAAGCTTTTCAACTTCAGTCACTAGTTATGAAATAATTTAAACTTTAATATTTTTGTAGTAATAAACACATATACTTTACTTGTTAGGATAATAGAGAAACCTTTAAGAATACCAATCAAAGTTAACTTTAAAAGCATTATTCTAGATGTGTCCATAATGACTATTGCGCTGCTATCTTTTTCAATTTTATTCTACAATTTTCCAAACCATTCCGTTACAAAAATATATGTATAGAAAAACCAAAACATATTCCGTTACGATATATTAATACATCATCAAAATAAGCTACCCAAAGCAATGATGTTCCAAAAGTCTTTCATGACAACTCTTTTGTTTCACACATTCACTTACACACTTCTATATCATATACAGCATTATCAAACAAGAGTATTTTAACACGTGCGATGCACGTGCGCATGATGAATTTGTGTTCAACACAACAATTTACAAAATGACCTTATGTGAATAGAATATTGCATTTTCAATGTGCGTACATGTACAAATAAACTATTTATTAAAAAATCAATGAGTTGTCTAAGTTAGTTTAGAAAATAATTAAGTGGATAAAGAGAGTAATTTACCACAACATCAATATATAAAGAAACGTAATTGTTGGCTACCTTTTGGACCAAGCCACAAGGATTTAAACATGCACAAAATAGACAAGAGAGAAGAGGCTCACGTACTCATATGCACCATGGCTCGTGAAGACCAGGAACCCGCCAGTGATCCATCTCCCTAACCCATTCGTGACGAATGTGTAATGACCCGCATTGGCAGGGGTATTATGATTAATTTATTTAATTATATCAATGGTGATTAAAAGGATTTAATGGTCGTTGAATTAAATAATAGTGAATATTTAATTAAAATAATAAATTAAATAATATATTTAATTCTGAAATAATCAGAATTGGCTGAAATGACGATATGGTGTGAACTGGATCATCTGTGATATTTAATTCAGTTTAGAATTGAATTAGAATAACGAATATATTATTTGAACGACAGTTTGAACGTATAATTATATTATAATTAAAATCGAGCTCGAAATGGCGCTATAATTCGCTATTTGGCGATTTGAACTTCAACTGAATGTACATGATTCGTTTTAAGCTGGATTTCTGTGGAACAAGAAACGTGTGGAGCTGGTGGAGTATATCTTTCTAGTGGAAGAGAAAAATCGGGATTTCATCGTGTAGATTTTGATTTACGTCCAAATCAAATTTTAGAAAAGTCGCTGTGGAATTCTAATTATTTATATTTTAAAAAGGAATTTCAATATAAATCTAATAACGAGTTGACCCAGATTTGAAATATCTAGTTAGAAATTCATATAGGAATACTCTAGAACTGTATCGTATTCCACTATGAATATATACGATAATATAAATTTATTTATATTTAATTTAATTTAAATATATTTATAGATTTAAATGGGTCATTCAGAGCAGTTAAAAATACGCCGTGTGAGCAAACGAAGTCGGAATTCGACGAAACCAGTTTCGTTGGGACCGTAATGTCGAACTCTAACTACACGTCCAGTTTGGTGATTTTTAGGTATCACGTGTGATCATAGGAATTTTAGAGGACTAATATATCCAGCGTTTGATTTTAATAAATATTATATTCGAATATAATATTATAAAATCCCCTATATAATACCCCAACTATTTTCTAAACCTAATCTCAAATCCCATTTCTGCCCCGTCAGTATATTTTTCATCCTCAAGCAAACCGCAACATAGAAAATCAAAATAAAATCATACAAATTTATATAAATTACAAGATGGATATATATAGATTCCGAAAAGGGAGAGCTTCATGCTGGTGGTTCCAAAATCTCGTGCGATGGGTTTGGGGAAGCTTCGCCAGTGTACGGCGTTAGTTTAGGGTTGGGTTTTTCCCTCGATTTAGACGAAGTTGGTTTGATCTGAGTGTGGATTCAAGTTTCTGGTATCAACTAGTGGTTGCATATGAATTGTCGACGAGATTGGTGCCATTTTGGTTCGCCCGTTCGTTGTGGGTTCGAGCGGAAAGCACTCTGTCGCGATGCCAGGAAAGTGATCGAGTTCAATTCCGTGGTGATAGGGTTGAAGAGGATAGGGAGGAGAGTTGTGCGGTGGTGCAAATAGAAGGGTTTGGTGGGCGACGAGATGATGAACGATGGGTCAAAGTCGCGATCAAAATGAAATGGGGAGGAGCGATTTTGTTTGGTATATTTGAGGAAGAAAGGGTTTTCGTGGGTGGGCTTTGATAATGGGCCGCCATGGTTTGAAAAGGTTAAGGCCTTTGTTTAATTTAAAGCTTAGTCTATTTAAATTCAAATAAGTGTATTAAGTTGTAATTGTGATATCTCACCCATATGAGGTCAGAATCGAGAACCGTAAGTTGCGTTAGGATCGTATGGACGGGTGCAACACAATGAGACTGACCGGGAGTGAATCCGAGCTAGTTACAATTTATGGCGAAATAAATTGTCCGACTGAATCAAATAACGCAAACCGTTATTTAACGGCTAACGCGCAAATGTGAGTAAATCTCACTAATTCTGAACAGTTTATAATTTCATGTTGTATTTTTAGAACTGTTAGATGTTGGCTGATTGACTATGTGTTGACTGTTTGATTGAACTGCTAGTCAGTTAGTTAAATTTCTATATTGATTCTGTTTAACAGAATATATCATATGGAACTGAAAGTGATGTTATCTAAATTGTTTAACATCTGTGATGCAGGGAAACAGGTTGGAGGAACCCAACTGGGTTCCTCAACATTTATTTTACTGTTTTTCATATATTGTGATATGTGATATAATATATAATCTGTTGTCGATTATATGTGTTTGGACGATATTGATCATCGTGATTTGATATGTTGAATACCATAACATACCGGAATGTTGATAAGGGAATATTTTCAAAGTGATATTTGAAAATAAAATATTTATAAATGGAATATTTATAAATAAGAAATATTTATAAATTGGAATATTTATAAATAGGAGATATTTAGAAAAAGGGAAAACGTTATAAAAAGGAAACTGTTATAAGAAGGAAATCATTTTTAAAGTGGAGAACCGTTACTAAAAGTAAATCTTTAAAATGAATAACTGTTGTTAAAAAGGAAATCTTTATAAAGCGAATAAAGCAATTAAATCGAATATGGTATTCGAAAGTAGTTAAATCGAATATGGTATTCGAATGGAGTTAAATCGAATATGGTATTCGAAAGGAGTTAAATCGAATATGGTATTCGAAAGTAGTAAATCGAATTAGTTATTCGAAAGGGGTTAGTCGAGTCGAGTCAGTTGGATAGAGAAATCAAATATTTGTTATTCGAATAAGAGCTAACCAGTTAGAGTTAAACCAGTTAGAGTTAACCAGTTAGAGTTAACCAGATGGAGTTAATCAATTAGAGTTAACCAGTTAGAGTTAAACCAGTTGGAGTTAATCAATTAGAGTTAATCAGTTAGAGTTCAACCAATTGGAGTTAATCGATTAGAGTTAAAGCAAATAGAGTTAATCGAATATAGTTTGAATAAAGTAAAAGGAGTTAATCGAATATATAGTTTATTCGAATAAAGTAAAAGGAGTTAATCGAATATAGTTTATTCGAATAGAATAAAGGAGTTAATCAAATATATAGTTTATTCGAATAGAATAAAGGAGTTAATCGAATATATAGTTTATTCGAATAAAATAAAGGAGTTAATCGAATATATAGTTTATTCGAATAGAATAAAGGAGTTAATTGAATATATAGTTTATTCAAATAGAATAAAGGAGTTAATCGAATATAGTTTATTCGAATAAAGTAAAAGGAGTTAATCGAATATATAGTTTATTCGAATAGAATAAAGGAGTTAATCGAATATATAGTTTATTCAAATAGAATTAAAAGAGTTATCGAATATAGTTTATTCGATAGGAGTTAAGTGAATAGAGTTAGAGTTAAATCAAAAGAGTTAAGTGAATAGAATAAATTGAATAGAGTTATCGAATATACCTTATCGAAGGAAAGAATTATCGAATAGAAAAGATTTGAAAGAGAGTTACGTAAGGAAGTTTGTTAAAGAATTAGAAGGGTGAACTTTGTCTATTTCAAGGTTAGAAACGTTGTTCAGTTAAGGTCTGAGAGGTAGTATTACCCCAACTTGATTGACTTCATTTTTAACTAAGGAATGGTTAAGGTACGATTGTAAAGGATGGTTAAGTGAATTTAGTAATTAAAGGAAATGGTTTGAGTTGGCATAGCGATAGTTTGTTTAAACATCTAAGTCCAATGAAGAAGCTTTGGAAATGTTTTCCAAATAAGAAACCAGAAATGTTTTCTAATAAAGAAAACAAGAAATGGAAATGTTTTCCATTGTTAATAACGTATATTTTCCAAATTTAGAAAATAAGAAATATTGAATATAGGGAAACAGGAGATAAGTAAATTAATGAAATAAAGAGATAAATGTTGAATGATGTTTGATTGATATAAATTTCCATTTGGAAATAATATCGTTGTTTGCACACTTGTTTTTCTTCGATAGTTAAATCACAGACTATCGAAGTTTTGACCATTTTAACGTTGTTAATATGGAGAGACCGGTTGGATTATTATCCAAAGAACCACTCTGTATTGGCATAAGCGTTGCGAATCATATATGCCAAAGGAAATTGAAGACGGAGTTATGCAAGGGCTATCCTGTTTACAGAATAGTGCCTTCGGTTCATCCTGTTCCTGGATGACTTGTATGGACGGATGTCTGACAGAGTATTTCCAGACGATCACGTATATTGATTTCTCCAACCGTACCAAGAGTGGATGCGGAGAAGGAAACTTCTTTTTGCTAACACATAATGTATGGTTGAGGACGTCAATCGGTGATTTGATGGATTTGACGATGTGGCATTCAAAGTGAATCTGATGTGATGGTAAAGTGTAGCTTCTAGCCTCAACATCCGGTAAATGACAGATATCGGGCAGGCAGCATGGCTAAGTTGGTCGCACCGAAGTAGGGTGTATAATCACCTGATCTAGAGTTTCATTTACTTCGAAAAATCTATTGTTGATGCTGTCCCATTCGGGAAACGGTTGCTGATCCTAACTGTTGGTGATATACATTCGATACACTCAAGCGAAATGAGTGGTCGGTCATGTGTGGCCGGGTTGCAAGATGTTCTTGTTGAACCCAGTGTATTCCTTTCTAGAGGTACACTAGCGAAAGGTGGTTCCATACCTTGTCATAGTTGTAAATCCATTACCCAATACGTGCTTGTGGTTTTGATTGTATACTATATATGTAGAACGTGAGATGAAAGCGTTTCTGCTAGATGATTATTATTATTGTGGTTGATAGACATTATTATAATATCAAAAGGTTTTTGATATAAAGATAATTTGGATTCTCATAAGGGAAAAACCCGTTCCGTTATACGGCGTGTTCTTATGAGATATCGATTTCCTGCTTGAACTGTTTTAAACTGTTTTACTCATACCAGTCCCATGACTGACCCGGAGTTTATTTTGTTGTTTTCCCTAAACTCTTGGGTGCCTAAATTTGTACGGGCAGTCAAGTAGTCGGGATTTACAGATATACTGGAAGAGCTTGGAGCAGGAGGCTTCAGGATCATATAGTTATAGTTATTTCCACTGTGTTGTAAGTGCTGTACTTTGATAATGATATGTATATTCAAGTACAGATTTGTATTTCAAAATTATGTTATGAAATATATTTATTCGTTCCGCTGTGAGATTCGTGTTACTCTGATATTGTGTTCTTCTTCTTCTTCTTCTTCTATTCTAGGTTTCTATCTTATCCTTACTCATCCTCTAATTTCTTTCATTAATGACCGGTATTTTTCGATGTTTGGTTAGTCATCATTGAGTTTATGGCGATAACCCAAGTCGCCAAAATCCCGGGTCATTACAGTTGGTATCGGAGCTTAAGTAAAGTGAATTACCTTGGCTCTGTGGCGCGACTCAGTAGAGATGGGGTTAGTAATACACTAGATTGAGTTTGAGTGTATATATACGAGTGATCGTATTTGTTATTGATATAAAAATTGTTTATATTATGGAGATTCATTAGTTGAGTTGTTTATGGGTTCTGATCGATCAGTTTAATCTATTGTATCGGTAGGAGTTACTAAACACTCGAATACGATGGGTCGACATGGTATGTTTTGAAAAGAGGGTAAATTAAAATATGTTTACCCAAGTTATATCTTGATATAGAGAAGATATATATATCAAAATTATAATATAGTGGATATATTGGTTGTTATTATAATCGAGTAAGATTATAAATTAAATGGTTATGTAAATAACCAATCAGAATTCATATAAGTGAAATACGTGAAATCAGATGAGTTGAATCTGAAATTTTAAAACCAGAAATTGAATTAGAATTCTAGAAAATTGGATAAGTGTTTATAAATGGATTTGGATTAATAATAAGGAAAATTTAAGATCCTGGGAGATTTTAAATTGTTTTACAAGCAGTGTGAATTATATTTTGAAATGAATTTCAAAGTGGCAATGTTTAGAAATGGTTTTATTGTATTGAACTCACTTCGATCACTGGAAAATAGATTCTGATGATGACAGCTGCATCATCAGTATTCATTTTCGAGTTGTAAGTGACGACTTACTAACCAGAGATATTTTTTTGAATTTGTTTTGGGAAAGACAAGTTGTGTTGAATTTCAAAATGGGATTTAAAATATAGAATTTGAATTTTTAAATAGATTTGAAATATTAACTTGTTTTAAAAGAAATAAAACGAGAAGTTCCTTTATAAACGAAGTTTATAAATAGTTCTTTTATAAACAAAGTTTATAAATGAAGTGAAAAGAATTATCATTGGAGAATTCAGAAATAAAAATACAAGTGTGAAATTGAAAGGGAAATCTATTTTCCAAAGGTAGAAATATCGATTTCAAAAGGAATTGAAATCAAGACTTATTTAAAGAATGAATAAAGAAAGTTTGAAAAGGAATTTGAATAAAGGAGGTTCAAACATAGAATTTAAATAAGAAAATTCAAAGGGGATTTGAATATAGAAATTCAAATGAGATTTGAATAAAGAAGATTTAAATAATGGAAAATTGAATATAGAATTTGTAACACCCCACCTCCGCCAGTGCCACTCTTGCAAGGACACTAGCTTTGGAGGGGCGTTTAAACAAGGTAAACATGCATGCAGATATCACAAGACAGAACATATAAGTAAAACAGAGTAGTAAAGCAGCGGATAAAACTTGCATTTCCAAAACCACAGTTAAGTTACAATAAAGTACTTAGTCATTATTTTCCAACAAACAAAGTCTAGATAAAAGCATAAACTGAAATACATAAAGTACTATCCCCAAAGTGAAGTGATAAACCATAGCTAGCTCAATGTCCAAACCCGTACATGAGCAAATCCAGTAAGCAAGCTAGAAAGATCCAAGCTAAGCTCCAATGTTCCCACCCTGAGAACCTGAGGGGGGGGGGGGAAACGGAAGAAAAGAGGCGAAAGAAAACAGGTCAGTCAAAAAGACTGGTAAGCCCTACTACTATCTGTCTATGAACTAGTAAAGTTAACTGGCATGAGAAGCTGAGATGAACATAAGGATAACAACATACTGGCATGATGATTAACTAACAAGATAGATAAAGGTGTCATCGCATAATTAAGGTTAAGTTTTGCACCACGGGTGTACTAGCATTCTAACATGTCAAGTAAAAACAAGAATTGATCCCTTGGCCCAAGCTTGGCCCAATATAATGAGGTGACCTAAATCAAGGTCCAACTACACAGTCTAGTCGATCGGCTCCCTATAAGCCTAACTCGTCAAGTGTCGGTGTCATGCGGCTTAATCATGTAATGTAGTTGACTATGCAGGGTCCACCCTAGGGTGTATCTGGCCCTACGGTGTAACCCTCTGACACCATACCATGATGCACAGTCCAAACCTACCGTTGCCCGTGTTCAACTCCGGACTTGATGTGCACGACCATGGTCCGCCTGAACAACCGGGGCATCATTCAGCCGTCTCTTTTGGTCTCTTACAATCAGCCCAGTAATCGTGCCCCACCCTAGCCTAGTCCTAGGGTCTTATGATACATCTAGAAGGTTACTGCTGAAAAGGACCACGCAACTAGGGTTTCTTAACGGGTTAAATGTGGTTAACCCGATCCAAACGTGGATTAAATCGGTTAAGAGTACCCAAGGCTCCTGACTTAACCTCGATTAATCCATCAAGCCCAAATCGGTTAAGTATTAAGTGGACCATGACTTAACCCTAATCAGGAGGCATTAATTAACTTAATGCGCTTTAACCTCTCACATTAGACTTTGTTGTGGTTACTAGTTAAGCCGGGCGGGTCCGGGTAGCTTTACACCACAACTAGGTCTAACCTCGGGTTCGAGCACAACATGACCAACTTCTCACATTGGGTCCTATTGTTTGTAGCCACTAGTTAAGCCGGGCGGGTCCGGGTAGATTTATGCTACAAACTCAACCCAACCTCGAGTTGGCCACACTCATATTTTCTAAGTGTCATGTCCATTATGTTTCCAAAACATAATTACAAGTTAACATATCACGTCATGTTACAAAAATCATGTTCATGTCATTATGTTACCCAACCCCAACGTAATCTCATCGTTTACATAATCGCAACAACGCATAAAGGATAAAATAGGGAACTTGGCATAACCTTGACATATAGGTGTTGAAGCCACAAGTTTAACATGGTGGCATATGAAATGTACATATGTTCATATACTTGCATATTGCATTATTAGGCTTCAAAAGCATGCATAAAACCAAACTTAGCATATGAGTGATACATGGTGATAAATAACATGTAGAAGTTGCTAGAAGTTCGCATTTTGCCTCACATGCAAGTTATCATAAGGGATATGATAACTTTCATGTTGCCAAAATGCAACCTTTAATATAAAGCTTGGAGCTTTATGCTCAAAACCTCAAGTTTAACTTGCATAACATGATAACATGATCAACCCAAACTTGCATAACATAGCAACATGTGTCATACATAATGATTAAACCAACTTGCATAATGATCATCCAAACTTGCATATAATGATCAACCAAACTTGCATATAATGATCAACCAAACTTGCATATAATGACCAACCAAACTTGCATATAATGATCAACCAAACTTGCATATAATGATCAACCCCAAACTTGCATCATTCATTTAACTTTAGAGTTCAAAGAAAGAAAGTAGAAAAGGGCTTACTACGCTATGAAGACACAAATGAATATTTATTATAAAGATTGAGACGAAGCCCTTATGCAAGCACCAAAAACCCAA
Source organism: Allium sativum (assembly GCA_030737875.1). Classification (NCBI taxonomy): domain Eukaryota; kingdom Viridiplantae; phylum Streptophyta; class Magnoliopsida; order Asparagales; family Amaryllidaceae; genus Allium; species Allium sativum. The sequence goes on from JASFAX010000020.1 coordinate 2,574,046, forward strand.
ATATGCAAGCTCCAAATGAAAACCCTTGAGCCAATTCAATAAAAACCCTTGCTTTGAAATAGAAATGTTGCAACTTGACTTGAATGAAAGCTAAGAACACTCATACAAGTTTGAAAACCCTTGTATGAACTCAAAATCTCTCATAGAAATTAACTTAGAAATTTTAGCATGAGAGTGGAGGCCATGAGAGGAACAAATTTGGCATAGTTTAGTTGTAGGAATGAATAATGATGATTTAGGCTAGGTTTAGGGGTCTTTTTATAGAGGATTAGGATAGTATTAGCCATAGGATTAACCCTAGATTCAATTTAAGCCATCAAAGCATGTCTTGGGGAAGAAGTCAAGTGTAGGAACCATTTAGGGCCTTTAGATTAAAGCTGAACCATGAGAACCATTCAAATGCAAAATCTGCATTTGAGCGAATCGGCCCACGGGTTGACAGCCAAACACCCTGGATTAACCCCTAGTCGACCCAGCGGGCTTGGGTCGACCTCAAAAATCGGCCGGTTCGGTTATTCCCCTCTCCCAATTCGCTGTTTTGAACATTTTTGCATATTTATTTATTTAATTTTCAATTATATATATATATATATATCAATATATATATATATATATATATATTTCTCTGCGCAACCCATTTCACTTAATTAAGTATACTTTAATTTGTGAATTTTTCGTGAAACTTCGCGAGGCCATATCTTGGTCATACGGACTCCGATTTTCGAAAACTCGGACTCTATTTCGCGTATTTTTCCGAGACGAACGCAATGGCACAGTCCATTTCCCTTGATTCAGATTTTACAGTTTAATTCTGCCTCCATTTTTGTTATAACATGTTATTCAAAAATACGGGTTGTTACATTCTCCCCTCCTTAAAGGATTTCGTCCCCGAAATCTCCAAGTTAGGATGAACGTATCCTACCATCCATCATCCATCTACTCAAAACATCATCCACGAGCAATCATTGTCCTTAAAAGGTTCTAAATGCTGCATGATCATATGCAAAGGTGTGTGTATATGTACTTATCTAATGCGAAAATCAGGAGGTTACTGATTCAGTAAACCCCCTTAATGCAAAATATGTTAGTGAAATGAGTCCATATGTATGCAAATTCCTAACATAATTTATAATCTCTACATGAGTGCACATAACATTCATCCATATGCAACATCCACGTGATAGCATAACAAGTTTTCATCCATGAATAAGCATAAACACTCATGCATATGCGGTATGAAAGTGTGTGAGCCGATCTTAGTGCCTAACGTGTATTATGCATCCATGAGTATCCACTTGCAAACACTTGCAACCACTTGCAAACATCAAACATAACATGTTTCAAATACATGTTTCAACCAAGGGTTTCTACCTAAGTTTCTCATGACAAGATTCACGAAACAAGATAAACTAGATAAGCATGGATAGCAAAGGGAAGATATACCAATCTAGGAAAAGAGATCGAGAATGTACCCTCAAAAAGAAATGGATAAAGCCCACGCATCTTCTCCTCGGTTTCCCAAGTTGCATCTTCATCGGCTTCACCCCACTGAACTTTCACCAATTTGACTTCTCGATTCCTTAGTTTCTTGATCTCTGTTCCCAAGATACGGATCGGAGCTTTTCTCAAGGTTGCTTCTTTCTCTACCTCAATGTCTTCAAGAATGCTTGGTTCAACCACTTTGGCGGGTCTGTGCAAACACTTCCGGAGATGCGAGACATGAAAGACATTATGCACTCCGGCCAGCTTCTCGGCAATTCCACCTTATAAGTCATCTTCCCGACTCTTTCTATAGTAGGGAAGGGTCCTACGATCCTTGGTGTCAGCGAACCATATTTCGCAAAGGAGAAATCTTCACAAAGACCATATCTCCAATTTTAAATTCCAAGTCTGTCCTTCGCTTGTCTGCATAGGATTTCTGTCTGTCTTGGGCCGTTCTTATCCGTCTTCGAATCAATTCAACCCTCTCGGATGTGTCCCTTATCATGTCGGGCTCAATTATAAGCTTATCCGTCGTCTTCCCACCAACATGTTGGTGGCTTGCATGGCCTCCCATACGAAGCTTCAAATGGTGCCATCCCTATGCTGGCTTGATAGTTATTATTATAAGCAAACTCTACAAGAGGAAGGTGGTCTTCCCAAGTACCACCGAAGTCGAGAACACAAAACCTCAAAAGATCTTCTAGCACTCTATTCACCCTTTCGGTTTGGCCATCCGTCCGGGGGTGATAGGCTGTACTCAGATTCAATCGCGTACCCATTGCTTCTTGCAAACTGTTCCAGAACTGGCTAGTGAAAATTGGGTCACGATCGCTAACTATGCTAGAAGGAACTCCATGCAGCCGCACTATCTTTTGAAGATAAACAGATGCTAGCCGTGATACGGTCCTCTTGCTTTTCACCGGAATAAAATGGGCTCTCTTTGTAAATCTATCAATTATTACCCATATCCCATAAAGCCCAAATAGTTTGGTGACGAACTTCCTCACCCCAACCATATATCATAAATAGGCTAGTCATACTCCTTAGGGGGTTTGCAACAGATCTAAGATTGAGGATAGGGCCGAGAGGATATACTTAAAAGATAGCATGCGAGTAAGCTCTACGGAACAATTGGGATCAAGGATATACTCTTAGAAAGAGATTAAATGCGCGTATCTAGTCTTCGATCTTCTAAGCCGCATTTTCTTGTGCTTAATCCCATCGTGCCCTGACCGTCTTTTAACTTCGCAATTCCGTAGTTCTTAATTCTTGTTCCCAAAATATGAGTTAGAACTCATTTCACCGTTGCCTCTCGTTCCACTTCCACTTATTCTTTGCCTAAAATACTTGGCTTAAACATAACTGCGTGCTCATGGTTTCGTGCAAGCTTTCCAAGATTAGTTAGTGAATCTTGGATCTCATTTACATACTATACGGTATCCCACGCAGAAAACTATCTCTTGAAAACAGTGCCAATCCACGTTGCCAAACTGGAGCTGAGGTCAGGGCTCTCTTGAGCCTTTGAAAAGCAAGCTCACACTCCAAGTCCCATGCACAGACTAAGTTCTTCTTCGTCAACTTAGTAAGAGGGGCTGAAATCTTAGCGAAGTCCCTGATGAACTTCCTATAGTAGCCCGCCAAACCGAGAAAGCTTCTTACTTCGGTTGCACTCCTAGGAGTCTTCCACAACCACTTTCGCGGGATCCACCGCTATGCCTTGCTTAGAAACTATATGTCCAAGAAACCGAACTTCCCTTCTCCAGAAATGACATTTGGAGAACTTGGATTTCAACTGATGCGCTCTAAGCGTATTCATCACTTCCTTGAGATGCCTAGCATGCTCTTCCTCATCCTTTGAGAAGATCAGAATATCATCCACGAAGACAACAACAACCTTGTTAAGGAACTCCCTGAACACCCTACTCATCAAATCTACGAAGTAGGCGGGTGCATTAGTCAAACCGAATGGCATGACAAGCCATTCAAAGAATCCATCTGGAGTCCTAAACGCAGTTTTATCAATGCTTTCCTCAGCCACTCTAAGCTGATGGAATCCGGTGGCTAGATCGAGCTGAGAGAAAACAGAAGCACCTACAAGCTGGTCAAAGAGATCATCAATTCTCGGTAACGGGTGCCTATTCTTCTTTATCAGCTTGTTCAACTCTCGATAATCAACACATAGACGAAGCGAACCATCCGCCTTAGTAGCGAATACCACCGGAGCACCCCATTCAGAAATGCTTCGCCTAATAAAATTCTTCTCAAGCAACTCCTTGATTTGCTTACTGAGCTCCCTTCTTTCACGAGGGGCCATGTGCCTAACGGGCAATGATACTGGCTTGGCATTATCAACTAGATAAATGCAGAAATCTATCTCTCGTTTAGGGGGTAACCCCTTAACTTCTTCAAAGACATCGGGATAGTCTCGGACCACCCTTACAGATTGCAGATCATCGATGGACGAGTCGAGAGATTCAAGATAACATAACATGACGGGACCTCTAGGGTAACAAGAAATTTCTAGGGTGTTACCGAGGCGAGTCATGAGCCTCTCCACCCTATGCTCACAATCGAGGATGGCTCCATAACTGGACAACCAATCCATGCCCAAGACCAACCCATATCCCGTGACCCCGAGAACATAAGCACTACACGTGAATTCTACGGCCAAGATAGAAATTTTCAAATCCACACAAATCATAGATAGATGGGCGGAACCCTCAATTGGATTTGAAACACAAACGGGATCCTCAACTAAGCTAGTACTTAGGTGCAAACTTTCAACAATATCAGAAGAGATAAAACTATGCGATGCGCCAGAATCAAATAAGGTGTGAACAGGAAAATTAGAAATGTAAACATGAATTTCTATAAAAACTCTACCTCGATCAAAAGCTGGAAGAGCGAGGAGAGCCTGTAGTTGCCCTCCAGAGGGTCCTACTTGCTGAGTTTGTCCTTGCCCTTGTCCATGCTTCTTGGGACAATCCTTGCTAAAATGTCCAGATTCTCCGCAATGAAAACACTTGCCTAACTTCCTATTCTTCTTCCTGTAATCCTTGGCTATGTGCCCAGTGATCCTACAGAAGTTGCACTTTCTTGTCTTTCTTGCCTTGTTGTTGTTCTTATCTATTTTCTCGGTATCTTCCTTCTTGCCTTGGGACTCATTTGCCTTGACCTCCTTCTTGCCACTCTTATCTTCCTCTTGAAGTAGGGCCATATTCACCAAACTCTCGAAGGTCGCCCCCAGGGGTATATGAGATATGGCCAAACCGCGCAAGGGCTCATTTAATCCTAGAGCAAAGCGTAGGGCCTTTTTCCGAGCGGTGTTAACCCATTCTAGACCGAACTGAGCAAGTTGATTAAACTTATCCACGTATTCTCTAACGGTCATGTCCCCTTGCTTTAGTGATAGGAACCTCTCTAGCTGAAGGTTCTCTTCTGTCGATGATAGAAACTTTAGTCCAAACCTTCTCCTAAAGTCATCCCAAGTCTCAATGGGTCTAGTAGTGGTGGTGACTACCCACCAATAAGCAGCTTCCCCTTTCAATAGCCATACCGCCAACAGAACTTTCCTACGATCTTCCACATCAAAGATAACAAAGAGGTCTTCAGTTTCCTTTAACCAGTTTCTTGCCTCCACGGGAGTCTTCGTTTCGACAAAATTCTTGCAACCCATCGCCTTAAAGTCTTTGCAAAGCTTTGCGAAATACTCTTGCGGATGCTGAGGGGGAGGAGGAGAGATGTTAGCGACGGGGGAAGGAGGAGGAATGTTCGCGGGGCCGGCTTTATTCGCCCTTGCCTCCATAAATCTTCGGAACCAGACGGGTACTTGTACGCCTTCTGGGATGTTAAAGCGATCGGCCATACTAAAACGAAGAAAAAGATAGATTCAGAACGAAGAAACGAAGGATAGTGCTATGGCTTTTGGGGAATAGCCTTTTTAAAAATAACTAGACTTTTCTTGGAAAATACTTAATTGGTTTTGAAAATAGTTTTTCAAAAGGTAAGTTTCAAAAATACTTTTGCTCAAATCTTGTAAACCTTATGCTCTGATACCAAATGTAACACCCCACCTCCGCCAGTGCCACTCTTGCAAGGACACTAGCTTTGGAGGGGCGTTTAAACAAGGTAAACAAGCATGCATATATCACAAGACAAAACATATAAGTAAAACAGAGTAGTAAAGCAGCGGATAAAACTTGCATTTTCAAAACCACAGTTAAGTTACAATAAAGTACTTAGTCATTATTTTCCAACAAACAAAGTCTAGATAAAAGCATAAACTGAAAAACTGAAATACATAAAGTACTATCCCCAAAGTGAAGTGATAAACCATAGCTAGCTCAATGTCCAAACCCGTACATGAGCAAATCCAGTAAGCAAGCTAGAAAGATCCAAGCTAAGCTCCAATGTTCCCACCCTGAGAACCTGAGGGGGGGGGGGGAAACGGAAGAAAAGAGGCGAAAGAAAACAGGTCAGTCAAAAAGACTGGTAAGCCCTACTACTATCTGTCTATGAACTAGTAAAGTTAACTGGCATGAGAAGCTGAGATGAACATAAGGATAACAACATACTGGCATGATGATTAACTAACAAGATAGATAAAGGTGTCATCGCATAATTAAGGTTAAGTTTTGCACCACGGGTGTACTAGCATTCTAACATGTCAAGTAAAAACAAGAATTGATCCCTTGGCCCAAGCTTGGCCCAATATAATGAGGTGACCTAAATCAAGGTCCAACTACACAGTCTAGTCGATCGGCTCCCTATAAGCCTAACTCGTCAAGTGTCGGTGTCATGCGGCTTAATCATGTAATGTAGTTGACTATGCAGGGTCCACCCTAGGGTGTATCTGGCCCTACGGTGTAACCCTCTGACACCATACCATGATGCACAGTCCAAACCTACCGTTGCCCGTGTTCAACTCCGGACTTGATGTGCACGACCATGGTCCGCCTGAACAACCGGGGCATCATTCAGCCGTCTCTTTTGGTCTCTTACAATCAGCCCAGTAATCGTGCCCCACCCTAGCCTAGTCCTAGGGTCTTATGATACATCTAGAAGGTTACTGCTAAAAAGGACCACGCAACTAGGGTTTCTTAACGGGTTAAATGTGGTTAACCCGATCCAAACGTGGATTAAATCGGTTAAGAGTACCCAAGGCTCCTGACTTAACCTCGATTAATCCATCAAGCCCAAATCGGTTAAGTATTAAGTGGACCATGACTTAACCCTAATCAGGAGGCATTAATTAATTTAATGCGCTTTAACCTCTCACATTAGACTTTGTTGTGGTTACTAGTTAAGCCGGGCGGGTCCGGGTAGCTTTACACCACAACTAGGTCTAACCTCGGGTTCGAGCACAACATGACCAACTTCTCACATTGGGTCCTATTGTTTGTAGCCACTAGTTAAGCCGGGCGGGTCCGGGTAGATTTATGCTACAAACTCAACCCAACCTCGAGTTGGCCACACTCATATTTTCTAAGTGTCATGTCCATTATGTTTCCAAAACATAATTACAAGTTAACATATCACGTCATGTTACAAAAATCATGTTCATGTCATTATGTTACCCAACCCCAACGTAATCCCATCGTTTACATAATCGCAACAACGCATAAAGGATAAAATAGGGAACTTGGCATAACCTTGACATATAGGTGTTGAAGCCACAAGTTTAACATGGTGGCATATGAAATGTACATATGTTCATATACTTGCATATTGCATTATTAGGCTTCAAAAGCATGCATAAAACCAAACTTAGCATATGAGTGATACATGGTGATAAATAACATGTAGAAGTTGCTAGAAGTTCGCATTTTGCCTCACATGCAAGTTATCATAAGGGATATGATAACTTTCATGTTGCCAAAATGCAACCTTTAATATAAAGCTTGGAGCTTTATGCTCAAAACCTCAAGTTTAACTTGCATAACATGATAACATGATCAACCCAAACTTGCATAACATAGCAACATGTGTCATACATAATGATTAAACCAACTTGCATAATGATCATCCAAACTTGCATATAATGATCAACCAAACTTGCATATAATGATCAACCAAACTTGCATATAATGACCAACCAAACTTGCATATGATGATCAACCAAACTTGCATATAATGATCAACCAAACTTGCATATAATGATCAACCAAACTTGCATATAATGATCAACCCCAAACTTGCATCATTCATTTAACTTTAGAGTTCAAAGAAAGAAAGTAGAAAAGGGCTTACTACGCTATGAAGACACAAATGAATATTTATTATAAAGATTGAGACGAAGCCCTTATGCAAGCACCAAAAACCCAAATATGCAAGCTCCAAATGAAAACCCTTGAGCCAATTCAATAAAAACCCTTGCTTTGAAATAGAAATGTTGCAACTTGACTTGAATGCAAGCTAAGAACACTCATACAAGTTTGAAAACACTTGTATGAACTCAAAATCTCTCATAGAAATTAACTTAGAAATTTTAGCATGAGAGTGGAGGCCATGAGAGGAACAAATTTGGCATAGTTTAGTTGTAGGAATGAATAATGATGATTTAGGCTAGGTTTAGGGGTCTTTTTATAGAGGATTAGGATAGTATTAGCCATAGGATTAACCCTAGATTCAATCCAAGCCATCAAAGCATGTCTTGGGGAAGAAGTCAAGTGTAGGAACCATTTAGGGCCTTTAGATTAAAGCTAAACCATGAGAACCATTCAAATGCAAAATCTGCATTTGAGCGAATCGGCCCACGGGTTGACAGCCAAACACCCTGGATTAACCCCTAGTCGACCCAGCGGGCTTGGGTCGACCTCAAAAATCGGCCGGTTCGGTTATTCCCCTCTCCCAATTCGCTGTTTTGAACATTTTTGCATATTTATTTATTTAATTTTCAATTATGTATATATATATATATATATATATATATATATATATATCAATATATATATATTTCTCTGCGCAACCCATTTCACTTAATTAAGTATACTTTAATTTGTGAATTTTTCGTGAAACTTCGCGAGGCCATATCTTGGTCATACGCACTCCGATTTTTGAAAACTGGGACTCTATTTCGCGTATTTTTCCGAGACGAACGCAATGACACAGCCCGTTTCCCTTGATTCAGATTTTACAGTTTAATTCTGCCTCCATTTATGTTATAACATGTTATTCAAAAATACGGGTTGTTACAGAATTCATATAGAGTAATAATAGGATTTGAATATAGAAATTCAAAAGGGAGTTTGAATATATGAAATTCAATGGAATTGAAATAGAGTTTGAATATAGAAATTCAAATGGAATTCAAATATAGAATTTGAATATAGAAAATATAAAGGAATTCAAATATAGGATTTGAATATCGAAGGTGAAATGGAATTTGAATATAGAAATTCAAATGGAATGTGAATATAGAATTCAAATGGAATTAAAATATAAGATTTGAATATATAGAATTTGAATATAAAATTCAAATGGAATTTATAATATAGAATTTGAATAGACTTTGATATACGGATTTGAATAATAAAAGTGATATAAAATTTGAATAGAATTAACTAAGTCGAAGAGGAATTAGTTAATCGAGTTTTGAATTTGAAGTTGAACTTTGAAAGGTGAATTGGAGTTGTAAATGGATATTCGAAATCGAATATAGAACTAAAAATTGAAATTTGGATTCAAATTAGTTAATAAGCAAGTTAAAATATATTTGAACATGTCATGTTCAAATATAAAAGTGAAGTAGACTAAAGAGTTAATTAACAAATTAATTAACGAATTGAGTTAAAATGATCAGGTATAGTTAAAATAGATTGGGCAGGTATAAATATACATGAGATAAGTAAGGATAAGGTATGAAGGTATATAAATAGAATGCTCGACGAAAAGGTACGTATTTAATTCATATATGAGATTTTATGCGCCGTATCGACTAGCCGCTTGGCTTTTTCTTTTTCTTTTGGATTGGTGAGGGCCATGGGAGGCTATTTGAAATATTCCGATGCTCCTGGTACAAAAGAGGTTATGGCGAATTTTTCCGGGAATTTAAGGAGTTAGAATATTTTTAAGATAATTTGATAGTTAAAAATCAACGTATCGATATATATATAGAAGTCGATAAGGAAACGAACTTAGAACTAGAATAGTAAAATCAAAAAGGAAGACTAGGAATAAAATTCCGTAAGAATAGAAAGAGAAAGAGTATACGTGTTTAAAAGTGAATAAGTAGTTGTATGGTATTGATTATTCGAGTAAGTAGTCATATCTGTTTTGACGTTATAAATGTTATTCAGTCAAGGTCTGAGAGGTAGTTATACCCCAACTTGATTGATTTCATTATTAATAAATAAATAGTAATATTTCAGGCTCGAAGATCAATGTGGAATAAGAGTTAGTTGAATATAGTATTTGAATTGTCGTAACGATGTTTTACACAACATCCATTTTAACCCAAATAAGTGTAAGCTTGGAAATATAATAAAGAATATTTCCTAAGTATAGAAATAAACGAGATCGAAAAAGAGACAAGTAATTGGAATATTTTCCAATTATAAATAGCATATATTTTCTAAAGTTTAGAAAATAAAGGAAGGCGATATTAGGAAATGTTTTCCAAATAACATAAAAGGGCAATTGGATTGTGAGATTCAAATTTGAAGTGTAATGGGATAATCAAGTTAAGAGTTGGGAATCGAGAAGAAACTCGAGTTGAAATGATATTTGGCTCAGATATAAGCAAATGGTTGTGTTGTGGATAAAAGCAGATTGGAATTTGATTGGAATGACCCTCGTATCAGCTGAATTGATAACATATGGAAGTGATAGAGTTGATATGCCGACAAAAGGTACAAGTTTATATTCCTATTGGATATAAGATTTATGAGCCGAATTTGCAAGCCGCTTGGCTGTTTGATTTTCTTTTGGGTTGGAGATGGCCCAGAGAGGCGAGTTGGAGTTTGACCGATTGACCAGTACAAAGGAGGTGCTGACGAAAATTTTCAAAATGTTAAGGTGTTAAGAAAATTTTCAGGATGTTTGGAAATTTTCGATGATAAGAATTAATTAATAATTTAATTGAAATTAAATTGGTTCAGTTGAAACTGAAGTTAAGAAGTGAACTAATATGTTCTAACCAGTCGATAGGGTCGTCCTCAACCTTTTAGCAATTTCGAGGACGAAATTATTTTAAGTGGGGAAGAATGTAATGACCCGCATTGGCAGGGGTATTATGATTAATTTATTTAATTATATCAATGGTGATTAAAAGGATTTAATGGTCATTGAATTAAATAATGGTGAATATTTAATTAAAATAATAAATTAAATAATATATTTAATTCTGAAATAATCAGAATTGGCTGAAATGACGATATGGTGTGAACTGGATCATCTGTGATATTTAATTCAGTTTAGAATTGAATTAGAATAACGAATATATTATTTGAACGACAGTTTGAACGTATAATTATATTATAATTAAAATCGAGCTCGAAATGGCGCAACAGTTCGCTATTTGGCGATTTGAACTTCAACTGAATGTACAGGATTCGTTTTAAGCCGGATTTCTGTGAAACAAGAAACATGTGGAGCTGGTGGAGTATATCTTTCTAGTGGAAGAGAAAAATCGGGATTTCGTGGTGTAGATTTTGATTTACGTCCAAATCAAATTTTAGAAAAGTCGCTGTGGAATTCCTTTATAATTTATAAAGGAACTATTTATATTTTAAAAAGGAATTTCAATATAAATCTAATATCGGGTTGACCCAGATTTGAAATATCTAGTTAGAAATTCATATAGGAATACTCTAGAACTGTATGGTATTCCACTATGAATATATACGATAATATAAATTTATTTATATTTAATTTAATTTAAATATATTTATAGATTTAAATGGGTCATTCAGAGCAGTTAAAAATACGCTGTGTGAGCATACGAAGTCGGAATTCGACGAAACCAGTTTCGTTGGGACCGTAATGTCGAACTCTAACTACACGTCCAGTTTGGTGATTTTTAGGTATCACGTGTGATCATAGGAATTTTAGAGGACTAATATATACAGCGTTTGATTTTAATAAATATTATATTCGAATATAATATTATAAAATCCCCTATATAATACCCCAACTATTTTCTAAACCTAATCTCAAATCCCATTTCTGCGCCGTCAGTATATTTTTCATCCTCAAGCAAACCGCAACATAGAAAATCAAAATAAAATCATACAAATTTATATAAATTACAAGATGGATATATATAGATTCCGAAAAGGGAAAGCTTCATGCTGGTGGTTCCAAAATCTCGTGCGATGGGTTTGGGGAAGCTTCGACAGTGTACGGCGTTAGTTTAGGGTTGGGTTTTTCCCTCGATTTAGACGGAGTTGGTTTGATCTGAGTGTGGATTCAAGTTTCTGGTATCAACTAGTGGTTGCATATGAATTGTCGATGAGATTGGTGCCATTTTGGTTCGCCCGTTCGTTGTGGGTTCGAGCGGAAAGCACTCTGTCGCAATGCCAGAGAAGTGATCGAGTTCAATTCCGTGGTGATAGGGTTGAAGAGGATAGGGAGGAGAGTTGTGCGGTGGTGCAAATAGAAGGGTTTGGTGGGCGACGAGATGATGAACGATGGGTCAAAGTCGCGATCAAAATGAAATGGGAGGAGCAATTTTGTCTGGTATATTTGAGGAAGAAAGGGTTTTCGTGGGTGGGCTTTGATAATGGGCCGCCATGGTTTGAAAAGGTTAAGGCCTTTGTTTAATTTAAAGCTTAGTCTATTTAAATTCAAATAAGTGTATTAAGTTGTAATTGTGATATCTCACCCATACGAGGTCAGAATTGAGAACCGTAAGTTGCGTTAGGATCGTATGGACGGGAGCAACACAATGAGACAGACCGGGAGTGAATCCGAGCTCGTTACAATTTATGGCGAAATAAATTGTCCGACTGAATCAAATAACGCAAACCGTTATTTAAAGGCTAACACGCAAATGTGAGTAAATCTCACTAATTCTGAACAGTTTATAATTTCATGTTGTATTTTTAGAACTGTTAGATGTTGGCTGATTGACTGTGTGTTGACTGTTTGATTGAACTGCTAGTCAGTTAGTTAAATTTCTATATTGATTCTGTTTAACAGAATATATCATATGGAACTGAAAGTGATGTTATCTATATTGTTTAACATCTGTGATGCAGGGAAACAGGTTGGAGGAACCCAACTGGGTTCCTCAACATTTATTTTACTATTTTTCATATATTGTGATATATGATGTGATATATAATCTGTTGTCGATTATATGTGTTTGGACGATATTGATCATCGTGATTTGATATGTTGAATACCATAACATACTGGAATGTTGATAAGGGAATATTTTCAAAGTGATATTTGAAAATAAAATATTTATAAATGGAATATTTATAAATAAGAAATATTTATAAATTGGAATATTTATAAATAGGAGATATTTAGAAAAAGGGAAAACGTTATAAAAAGGAAACTGTTATAAGAAGGAAATCATTTTTAAAGTGGAGAACCGTTACTAAAAGTAAATCTTTAAAATGAATAACTGTTGTTAAAAAGGAAATCTTTATAAAGCGAATAAAGCAATTAAATCGAATATGGTATTCGAAAGTAGTTAAATCGAATATGGTATTCGAATGGAGTTAAATCGAATATGGTATTCGAAAGGAGTTAAATCGAATATGGTATTCGAAAGTAGTAAATCGAATTAGTTATTCGAAAGGGGTTAGTCGAGTCGAGTCAGTTGGATAGAGAAATCAAATATTTGTTATTCGAATAAGAGCTAACCAGTTAGAGTTAAACCAGTTAGAGTTAACCAGTTAGAGTTAACCAGATGGAGTTAATCAATTAGAGTTAACCAGTTAGAGTTAAACCAGTTGGAGTTAATTAATTAGAGTTAACCAGTTAGAGTTAAACCAGTTGGAGTTAATCGATTAGAGTTAAAGCAAATAGAGTTAATCTAATATAGTTTATTCGAATAAAGTAAAAGGATTTAATCGAATATATAGTTTATTCGAATAAAGTAAAAGGAGTTAATCGAATGTAGTTTATTCGAATAGAATAAAGGAGTTAATCGAATATATAGTTTATTCGAATAGAATAAAGGAGTTAATCGAATATATAGTTTATTCGAATAGAATAAAGGAGTTAATCGAATATATAGTTTATTCGAATAGAATAAAGGAGTTAATCGAATATATAGTTTATTCAAATAGAATAAAGGAGTTAATCGAATATAGTTTATTCGAATAGAGTAAAAGGAGTTAATCGAATATATAGTTTATTCGAATAGAATAAAGGAGTTAATCGAATATATAGTTTATTCAAATAGAATTAAAAGAGTTATCGAATATAGTTTATTCGATAGGAGTTAAGTGAATAGAGTTAGAGTTAAATCAAAAGAGTTAAGTGAATAGAATAAATTGAATAGAGTTATCGAATATACCTTATGGAAGGAAAGAATTATTGAATAGAAAAGATTTGAAAGAGAGTTACGTAAGGAAGTTTGTTAAAGAATTAGAGGGTTGAACTTTGTCTATTTCAAGGTTAGAAACGTTGTTCAGTTAAGGTCTGAGAGGTAGTATTACCCCAACTTGATTGACTTCATTTTTAACTAAGGAATGGTTAAGGTTCGATAGTAAAGGATGGTTAAGTGAATTTAGTAATTAAAGGAAATGGTTTGAGTCAGCATAGCGATAGTTTGTTTAAACATCTGTCTAAGTCCAATGAAGAAGCTTTGGAAATGTTTTCCAAATAAGAAACTAGAAATATTTTCTAATAAAGAAAACAAGAAATGAAAATGTTTTCCATTGTTAATAACATATATTTTCCAAATTTAGAAAATAAGAAATATTGAATATAGGGAAACATGAGATAAGTAAATTAATGAAATAAAGAGATAAATGTTGAATGATGTTTGATCGATATAAATTTCCATTTGGAAATATTATCGTTGTTTGCACACCTATTTTTCTTCGATAGTTAAATCACAGACTATCGAAGTTTTGACCATTTTAACGTTGTTAATATGGAGAGACCGGTTGGATTATTATCCAAAAAACCACTCTGTATTGGCATAAGCGTTGCGAATCATATATGCCAAAGGAAATTGAAGACGGAGTTATGCAAGGGCTATCCTGTTTACAGAATAGTGCCTTCGGTTCATCCTGTTCCTGGATGACTTGTATGGACGGATGTCTGACAGAGTATTTCCAGACGATCACGTATATTGATTTCTCCAACCGTACCAAGAGTGGAAGCGGAGAAGGAAACTTCTTTTAGCTAACACATAATGTATGGTTGAGGACGTCAATCGTTGATTCGATGGATTTGACGATGTGGCATTCAAAGTGAATCTGATGTGATGGTAAAGCATAGCTTCTAGCCTTAACATCCGGTAAATGACAGAAATCGGGCAGGCAGCATGGCTAAATCAGTCGCACCGAAGTAGGGTGTATAATCACCTGATCTAGAGTTTCATTTACTTCTAAAAATCTATTGTTGATGCTGTCCCATTCGGGAAACGGTTGCTGATCCTAACCGTTGGTGATATACATTCGATACACTCAAGCGAAATGAGTGGTCGGTCATGTGTGGCCGGGTTGCAAGATGTTCTTGTTGAACCCAGTGTATTCCTTTCTAGAGGTACACTAGCGAAAGGTGGTTCCATACCTTGTCATAGCTGGAAATCCATTACCCAATACGTGCTTGCGGTTTTGATTGTATACTATATATGTAGAACGTGAGATGAAAGCGTTTCTGCTAGATGATTATTATTATTGTGGTTGATAGACATTATTATAATATCAAAAGGTTTTTGATATAAAAATAATTTGGATTCTCATAAGCGAAAAACCCATTTCGTTATACGGCGTGTTCTTATGAGATATCGATTTCCTGCTTGAACTGTTTTAAACTGTTTTACTCATACCAGTCCCATGACTGACCCGGAGTTTATTTTGTTGTTTTCCCTAAACTCTTGGGTGCCTAAATTTGTACGGGCAGTCAAGTAGTCGGGATTTACATATATACTGGAAGAGCTTGGAGCAGGAGGCTTTAGGATCATATAGTTATAGTTATTTCCACTGTGTTGTAAGTGCTGTACTTTGATAATGATATGTATATTCAAGTACAGATTTGTATTTCAAAATTATGTTATGAAATATATTTATTCGTTCCGCTGTGAGATTCGTGTTACTCTGATATTGTGTTCTTCTTCTTCTTCTATTCTAAGTTTCTATCTTATCTTTCCTCACCCTCTAATTTCTTTCATTAATGACCGGTATTTTTCGATGTTTGGTTAGTCATCATTGAGTTTATGGCGATAACCAAAGTCGACAAAATCCCGGGTCATTACAGAATGTTCCTCGACCCGCTCGCCAGGGTACTCCACGACCCTTTCGTGATGAAGGGCCATGAGCCGACCCGATATCCAAGAAATTAAGGTCATGACTTGGTAATCCACGATCCACAACTTGAGGATCAAGCGACACGTATGCATAACGGCCACTCTGACCACTTCTCCACTCACTCACGAATGGGTCCGAGATTCTCGGGATTGGTGCCACGTGTCTTCACGAATCGCCTGCAGAAATCACCTATAACTAGCTCCATACTTGGCATTTTTGGAGTTCTTTTGGCAATTCAGAGCTCTGATTCCACCATTATCATTCCTCCATTATTTCTATTCAGAGTTATCTCGAATTTACTAAGTGAATTATCATTGTAAAAGTGAGACTGAGAGAAAATATTGATTGTACTTACATTCTAACGTATAATTAAATTCATATAAAGTGGATGTAGGCTCTTTAACGCCGACCACTATAAATTTGGTGTGTTTGCTGCATTTTATTTCATTTCTAGTTGTAATTCTATGCAAAACAAGATAATTTGGGTGTTAGAGCCACTTTTTGGTCTAATATTTTGGTGCTTTCACTGAGAGACGAATTCTCAGCCTGACGGATTATTGCTCTACTGTTTGGATTTTCAAGTCCGAAGAAAATAGTCCATATTCCCACTGTTTCATTTTTGAAGATTTCGGCAAAGTTAAGACGTTATGGCTCAAAAGAAATCCAAAGGTTCGCGAGCTTCGCGAGCAAATGAAACTGCAAGTGAAGAGAACGCTCAAGAGCAGGTCGAAGTGGTCTCCCTGGCTCGCGGCTCGCGGGGGAGAACCGACCCCAGGAGAGAGTCACGACCCGTTCCATGGAAGGGACCACGAGCCTCCCCAGGAGCACAACACGAGCCGTGTGCAGGAGCACACCACGAACCGTGTGCAGGAGCACACCACGAACTGTGAACCAGAGGGGGTCATGAACTGCCCTCAGTGAGGGACCACCACTTGACCCGGAAATGAGATTATGATCCACTCCACTCATGTTGATGTTTCTGCTCGACCTAGCTCAAGTGCTCCGCGTTCAACGATGAATATTAATGACCAGGTACTCGCTTCTGCCCCAATGACAAAAAGAGATTTTCTCGAGTTCTGGACATGTTGGAAAGATCGAAAGATGAGTTGGCAGCTCAGAGGCATGAGAGTTCTTTGTTGCGACAGAACATGACTGAGACGAGTAGACAAATCAATGATCTCTGAAGGCAAAGGACACCTTCACCAACCTATCATCTTACTCCAGAGTACTCATCCTCGTCTGAAGAGCCTCCGAGACACCAAGCACGACCTCCTCTAGAAAGGGATGAAAACGTGGAACAACTCCGGTTTGGATCACTCCCTTTTAGAGCAGAGACAACGCTCAATCTGGGACCTGATAACCGTAACTAGAATAATCCCGCTTTTCCGCTTGTAGGAGGACCTACCATACTACCTAGGGCTCAGGACGCCGATGACCTCGCTCAGAACCAACCAGTACCACCCCCTCATCGCGTGATTGACCGTGGCTATAGGGGGCAAGGAAGCTCGTCTCAGGCCCCAGACTTGGGGGAAGTACATTGGAGGGCCCCGCAGGGCAAGAAGTGTTGATCCAGAATCCACACTGACCAATGCTGACGTTGAGGCAATGGTGAGGCAGATCATGAAAGATAGCCGCAGACAAAGAAATGAAGATTGGGGTATAGAGCGAGGTCATACGCCCTTCACTGATGACATATTGGACGTCCGATTTCCGAGACGATTCAACATGCCAACGATGAACCGTTATTCGAGTAGGACAGACCCGGTCCAACATTTAATGAGATATTTATGGTATAAGGATGCTGCTGTCGCTCCTGACGCAGTGAAATGCAAAATGTTCTCGATCTTCTTAGAGGATGTGGCATTAAGTGGTTTACCCGCTTGCCAGCTCGATCAATCTCCAGCTTCAAGGAATTGAGCGAAAGATTTATAAATCAATTCCGACTTCATACTCAAAGGTCCAAAAACGTCGTTGAGCTATCACTCATCAAGCAATGCCCTGATGAAACTCTGAGATCATATCTAGACCGCTTCAACTTAGTATTTACCGAGATTAGAGACCCTCACGAACAATCAATCCTAATGGCCTTAATTGACGGAGTAGATAAAGATACGGAATTTGGCAGATACTTAGCTGGAAGCCCGCCACTTACTAGGGAAATATTCTATGAGAAAGCCGATATTTGTCTGCGCCAAGAGGAATTATTTGCTAATCGAAAAAGGAAAGCCACTGATAAGGAAGATATACAGAGTAATGTAGCCGTTAAACAATCCGGAGACAGCTCTGGAAAGGTAGAGGTCAATGTTCGAAATAAGAACCAAAGCAGTGGCTGCCAAAACGGGAACAACGGTTGGAAGAAGAATCGGGGAAATGATTCACAAAAGAGACCTCAGTTCAAAGCGTTTGAGAACTTTACACCACTGAATGATACGTTAGAGAATATTTTCCTGGACACTTATAATGTTCTTCAATATAAGAGGCCTCCACCACAAGACTCTATGGAGAAAGAGCGTGAACAGGAAAATTGAGCCTTTTCCATCAGACCCATGGTTATTCCACTAATGAGCGTCTCCATTTGAGAGACGTGGTTGAAAAACTGCTTCGAGAAGGGAAGTTGGACGAATACAAGGTTGCTCTAAGAGATAGGGGGCAAGCCGGACAGACCCCGAATCAAAACCAACCCGCTTTCAGGCCCACTGCTCAGCAGAAAGGGAAAAATATTGTTATCAACACCATAGTAGGAGGGCCTCTCCCGGTTGGACACAGCTTTAGGGCGATGGATCAATATGTGAATGCAGCCAAGCACATTGGAGTAGGGGAGTGTAGTAATCCTGAAGATACCGCCCCAATAAACCAGCAGAAAACAATGTCTGACGATGTCATATTCCGCGACAGAGATAGTATTGGACTTCATTCCCCTACCGAATACCCCTTAGTGATCACAGCCACCATTGGTCCTTCTTAGTCCACAAGGTCTTAGTGGATAATGGAAGCTTAGTTAACATTCTATTTAAGAAATCATTTGATCAGATGAAGCCCGAAGCCGAGGATTTGAAGCCTTGTAACAGATGGATACGCGGCTTTAATGGGGCCCCAACAGCTCCGATGGATATGTAGAATTATCAGTGACATTGGGAGAAGGAGATCGCCGGAGAGTGAGGATTCTCCCATTTGTAGTTTTGGATATTGACTCGCCTTATAATGCCTTTTTGGGCCGACCGGCCGTTGTAGAATTCAGGGCCTGCATCGCGCCCTGGTGCTTATTGCTGAAATTCCCAACGGACACGGGAGTAGGAGTGATTAGAGGCGAGCAAGCCACTGGACGAGCCTGTTACATGGAGGAATTAAAGATGTTGATGAAAGGACTAAATATAGAAACCAAAGGTGCTTCCCCTCCTGTGAAGGAGGGGTCAACATAGCAACTAAAGGGGACGACCCCGAGTGAGTCGCTCGGAGAATTGCCTGAGGACATAGATCCCAGAGAGGACGAAGAGCCTGGGGGAAGAATGGAGATGCCCGATGAAACAACTGTGGATATCTCGATTGACAATGATGACTTAACGAGGGTTTTAATGATCGGATCTTAGCTAGATCCGCTTCGGGCAAAGGAATTGACTGACTTTTTAAAGGCAAACTTGGATGTGTTTGCTCGGACCCACGCTGATATGTATGGGAAATCACCCTCAATCATGAGCCACTCATTGAGTATCAACCCAAAACATCCACCTGTTAAGCAGAAGAGGTAAATGCTTAGCCCAGAGAGGTCAGCTGCCTTGAAGGAAGAAGTTAAGGAGCGATGGATTCATTAGAGATTCAACTTACCCAGAATGTATCTCAAATCCCCTTTTTTTAAAAGAAGGGCAACGGAAAATGGCGTACTTGCATTGATTTCTCAGATTTGAATAAAGCTTGCCCGAAGGACAGTTTTCCACTTCCTAGAATCGATTAGTTGGTAGACTCAACAACGGATCATGAACTTCTCCCTTTCATGGATGCATACTCAGGATATAATCAAATTCCCATGCATGTTTCGGACCAGGAACACACCAGCTTCATCACGGTTTTGAGACTATACTGCTATGTGGTGATGCTCTTCGGTTTGAAGAACACCGGAGCAACTATGAACGGCTAGTGAATCGAATGTTCTACAATCAGATCGGGAAGCAATGGAAGTGTACGTTGACTATATGCTTGTGAAATCCCGGTAGTCTTCTAATCATACAGCTAACCTAACAGAAATGTTTGATATTCTTCGGCGAGCGGAATGAAGCTCAACCCTCTGAAGTGTTCATTTGGAGTTGCCTCTGGGAAATTTTTGGGCTTTATCGTCAGCTCGTGGGGAATTGAAATTAACCCAGACCAGATCACGACAATTAGGAATATCCAAGAACTAAGACAGATTAAAGATGTGCAAAGCCTCGCTAGAAAAGTGGTCGCGTTAAGCATGTTTATTTCTAAAGCTACAGATAAGTGCATTCCATTCTTCGACTTGATAAAGCGAGAAAAGCACAATTTTAAATGGACTTCTCATTGTGTGGAGGTATTTTAGAACCTTTTGAATCACCTGGAAAGACCCCCGATACTGTCCAAGCCCATCGACCATGAAGATTTGTATACTTGGAAATATCATCCCACACAATAATTTCATCCTTGGTAAGGGAAGAAGACAAAGTCCAAAGGCTTGTGTACTATGTGAGTAAGAAGCTAGTGGCAGCAGAGCGGAACTACCCGAGGATAGAAAAACTTGCGTACAGCTTGTTGATTGCATCGAGAAAGCTTCGCCACTATTTTCAAGCTCACCCCATCAACATATACACTGACCATATGCTTCGACAGGTCTTACAAAGACTAGAGGCATTAGGAAGGCTACTCAAATGGAACATAGAATTAAGTCAATTTGATTTGAACTTTCAGCCTCGAAGATCAATAAGGGGGCAAGTAATGGCCGATTTCATAGCGGAATTCACCGTTCCTGAGGAAGATGTGGCGAATGAAGAAACCAATCCCTTAAAACAACCATTTGACCCCAACACCTGGAAGCTATATACCGATGGTGCCAAGAATGATAGGCGGTCTGGTGCTGGAGTTGTGCTAGTCACCCCCGAAAAGCGATCAATATATTATGCTTTGTGACTAGAGTTCCATGCCACAAACAATGACTTGCGGTATGAAGCCCTGATTTCCGGGCTAAGGCTTGCAAAGAAGTTGGAGATAGCGAAGTTGGATATCTTTTGCGATTCCAAGATAGCTGTAAATCAGATTAATGAGGAATTCCAGGCTAAGGGGCCAAGACTTGTATCATATTTGAAGGAAGTGAGAAAATTGCTGGACTGTTTTAAAAACTACAGTGTAACCCATATTCCTTGATCAGAGAATCAAAAGGCAAATAAATTGGCCAAGCTGGCTAGTTCCAATAACCCTGAGAACACAGAGATGGTCCCAACTGAAATACTAGAGACACCAAGTATCAATCAGATGGAAATTGACCCAGTACTGGAAACTGAACCAGAAAGGGAGTCGTGGATGACATCCCTAAAGAACTTCCTAATGAACGGAATGCTTCCAACAAAGAAAAGTGAAAGGTGCGTTGTTATTCGAAAAGCCTATAAATATGTCATGCAAGACGAAGTCCTCTACAGACAAGGATTCTCGATGCCAGTCCTTCGGTGCATTGTCCAAGACGACATCGAGCGGGTACTGAGTGAAGTACACTAAGGTGAATGTTGCGACCACTCCGAAGGCCAAACGTTGGCTAAGAAGATATTATGATATGGTTACTTCTGGCCTACCGTGAACAAGGATGCGACTAAATATGCACGGCGTTGCGACAGATGCTAGAGATTTTCTAAGATGCCTCTGGCACCTCCTAGCTAATTAAAGACAGTGATGAGCCCATGGCCCTTCGCTACCTGGGGAATTGATATTATCGGAAGCCTCACCATTGCAAAGGGTAGAGCTAAATTCTCCATCGTGGCCGTGTATTACTTTACAAAGTGGGTCGAAGCTGAACCGCAAACCACGATCACAACCAAACGAGTAATAAAATTCGTCATTAGGAACATTATATGTCTAGTTGGGATCCCAAAAACACCATTATAACAGACAATGGGGCCTAGTTTGACAACACCGAATTCCAAGAATTTTACCAGAAATATCACATCAAGAACCCGCCGTGGTACATCCACAGTCAAATGGATAGGTAGAAGCAGAAAACAAAGCGATTAAGTCCATTCTAAAGAAGTGATTGAAGCGAGCCAGAGCCATGTGGGTTGACGAATTACCCTTATCTTTATGGGCTTATAGGACAACTTACAAATTAGACACGGGGCACTCCCTCTTCTCCCTTGCTTTCGGGTCAAAAGCAGTCATCTCGGTCAAATTAAAAGTACCATCCCATAGAACTACTTACTATGACCCAATGACTAACAATGAGTTGCTCGTTGAATCCCTAGATATGGTGGAAGAAAAAAGCGATGAAGCGGACCTGCATTCCCTGAGACATAAGCAGTAGGTCGCCCGATATTACAACAAGAAGGTCTGAGCTCGAACCTTTGAACCCGGAGACTTGGTTCTAAAGCGCGTCTTTCCACCCCCAGTCTATTTGGATCGAAAATGGGAAGGACTGTATACCATCCTACGGAGGCTTGATAATGGATCCTTCAAGCTAGCGACCGTGGATGGAGCTAAAATCCCAGAGTGTGGAATGCCCAACATTTGCGGCATTACTTGACATGAAATTGTCAATTAAACTCTTTTGTTTTTAGGACCATGTAAAAAGGCATGACTTGCCTAGAATAGTCTTGTTACATAAGCAAAAGATTATAAAGTAAATGTAGATCATGATTCGACTGAACCACTATAAAACATCGTGTGTCATTTATTTTTATTGCACCATTTCTTATTTACTCCCTCATTCTTTACTTACACGAGTTGTTATAATTGCGAAGTTTGTCATAAACCTCACGAAAATCTCAAATCATGTGATTGAAAGTTCCTTCTATCAGACCAAAAGTTCGACATTACACATAGCATTGAAGGTGCAAAGAAGTAAATGACACAACCTCGAATACTCTAACACTCACGACTTGAGAAAGAGTACACAGGACAAGAAAACGGATTATCCACGAGCCGTGATGGTGCACCATGATTAAAAGACTGCCTTGACTACACTCTACCCTTAGTATTCGATGAGAGAGTATGAAGGTGCCAGAAACTGGCGCCACAAGAACTCCTACCCTGTTGAAGGATCAGGGAGCAGAATGAAAGCTGAGTTCGAACTCTATCCTGGGCATACGACGGGAGAGTATAAAGGCGTATTGACTAAATGCCATGAAAGGGCTCCTACCCCACTGTAATATCGGGGGCAAGGGCGAAAGCTAAGCCCTAACCCTTCATGTCCGGACATGGGGAGCAACGCAGTGTCGATCCTAATCAATCCTCAACAAGCCCTGGCCAGGCATCACGTCAATGATTGATTTGGGTCATATATATATACACACAATACATGACACACTTTATGATAGCAACATAATAACATGCTACGAAATTTTTATGTTATGCCTGCAGTGACAGCTTATGATGTTGATTCATTCATGACTCATTTACGATTCAAACGTTTAAATACATGACTAAATATGATGTTCGCAGGTACACAACAATAAAAAGCCAACAAAATTTCATTTACTAGATGCAAGTTCACAAAACAAAGTTGGACAAAATGCTAGGGCCGCACCCGCAACAACTACAAAAGGCCAGTGGGAAATTTGAAAACAAAACATAAACAAATGAGCTCTATTTGGGCTTTGGGATGACTTTGACTTCTTCTCTTTCTTCTGCTTCTCTGGCTCCTCCATGTCAGCATTAGATTTGTCATGCTTCTTCCTCTTCTTCTTATCCGAGGGAGGATCTGGTGGAACGCCAGAGGACTGGGATACAAGTTGTGTAGTTATCGACTTGGAAGATAGCTTTATAATTAATCCAAATCTGGGAGCAGCTGCGGAGTGGGGTGGAACATCTAAAGATTCTTCCTCAACCTTAGCCTTCAAGAGCTCATCCTGTTTGGCCTTTATGTCGACTAAGGTCAGATTATCATCACCCTTTGTTTCCCCAATAATAGTGACATCTCCCTCTTCATCTCCGCTTTCACCCTCAGTGTCCTGCCAGGCTTTGATGATTTCAGCATCCTTAGGAACGTCCGTGCTTGATACCACAATGACATTCTTGGTTGCTTCGACCTCCATTTTCTTTGGGACTTCAGGCACCTCAGTACTTGATGGTACATTGACCTTCTCGACCTCTGCTGGCTTTTCTATAATCCCCTCGGTCGACTCAACACCTATATCATGAGAAGCAACTATTATTAATTTGGTAGAAAATGTGGTCTTCTCGATTGTTTGCTTCATAATGCGACGAAAAGTTACAATAGTTTTGAAAAATTGTGGAGAGAATATGGAGATACCTTTCGCTGACTCCTCGCCCGAAGATGCAGTAGAAACCCTAGCAGCTGAAGGAACTGGGACTTTGGAGATCAATGGATCATCTAGATTATACTCTTCAACCTCAGAAGTCTTGGGCTCCATTGCTGAGCTTGAACCTTCGTCAATCTTGTTCTTTCCTTTGAGCTTAAGTCTCTCTTTTTCCATGGACTCTCTAATTTGACGTCTGCCCTCTGCTAAATCCTCAGGCTCTGCACCCCTGAGAAAGGTCTGCATAAGCTGGTTCTCATCGACATCCTCGACCTTTAACCGTTGCCTCTCACTGTCAACAATCTGGAACCATACATCAACTAAGGTAGTGGGATAGTTGTTGATCCAAGAAATATCTCGGGTTTGAATGACTTGAGCAAAAAAGTCCATCAACAATTCGTCGAACCCCTCTATCTCCTATTCAACCGCAGCAAGCTTAACGGTAGTAATGTAGGTGGACTCAAGGTCTTCATTAGCATTACCTTCAGCAAGAGCTACTCTCTCCTCAGCATGAGCACATCTATCCTTTAAGTTAGCCATTTCTTTCTCCCAAGAAGCTTTTCCGCGGCAAAGCAATCGTGTGATGTTTTCAGCTTGGTATTAATTGACTTGAGATCCTCTATCTCCTTTTTCAGAGCCACCCGCTCTTGGCTGTTTGAATCAAGTTCAAGGTGGAAGCGTTTCTTTGCACCTTCTATCTCTATCTTATAGTTTTCGGCATCGCTCTGAGCTAAGGCCAGACGAGCTTGGGTATCTTCAAGTTCTTTCTCAGCCTTGATGTCGTGTTCGATCTTCACTCTAGCTCTGGCCGCATCTACATCCAGATGACGAAAAACCTCTGAAAGATTCTTGGCATGCTTTTTCATTGCCCTATATTATTTAGTTATGTGACAGACTCGGTCCACGACCTCTGCATCCCATTCATCAGGAACTGGTTCAAGATCCGGAATGAAAAGCATCATTTCCAAATAGATGTCGGGGAACTGCTTTCGCAAACGCTCCAGTTTTTCCTTATTTTCAGAAGTAAGGGCCACCTCCTATGCGGTGGTAGTGTCCAAGTTGTGCTGACTAGGAGGGAAAAGAGCTGTTTTTATTTTGAAAAACCTTTGCTAGGATCCTTGCGCTTGTCCTTGGGTTCATGCTGCTTCTTGGAGGATTTATCCCGAGGAGGTATACCCTTCAGGGGAGTCGGGGCTTTAGGAAGTTGTCTGCCCCCCACATGTGGCACTTGATGAATATGGTGCTTCTCGGGATCTTGTTTTGAAGGAGAGCGAGAACGTTTAGGATGAGGTTGATGGGAATCAAAGTGCTTCTTACTGTCTCTTCCCCGATTATCACTGCGATAATGCTCAAGTACGGGATTGAGTCTGGGCGTGCACTCATGAAGTTCACGATGAGAGTAAGAGCGGTGACGAGGTATTTTTCCTACAAAGAATAACAAGAAAGTATAAGAGCCATGAATATAAACAATATATGAGTGTTGTGACAAGTGGTGCATGAGATTTGTGTATCTCGTGTAATCCCCCCTAACAGACCATGACCTGGAGCTAGGCTCGTTTGTAAGGTATCCTTCTCTTTGATGGGAGTAGTTTCTTCCTTGGAGATTGGGAAGGACGGTTCCACTCCAAAATCCTCGGAGGTGTAAATGTTATCTGGCAAGGGGATCTTTTCTAAATCCCCAAATATTTATTCCTCTGTCAACAAATCGTGAGCTGTAGGCTCCTTTGGCGGTGGAGTCTTCGAAGGAGATTGCTCCTTGGAAACTGAGGCATCCTTTGATCCATCAACTCAAATTTCACCTCCTTTGTAGATGTTCATCTCTTCGTCATCCTGAATAGCCATAGGCGAAGGACGTTTAGGAAACTCGGTTGTCTTTGTAGTTTCCGTGGTCACCTGCCCCTCAGCTGGGGGCATGCTACTCGACTCCTCAGGAGTTAAAGTTGAGGGCACATATTTGTAAGGCCTGCCGCACTGTCCAAGCCCAAATCTTATATCGAGAAGATGATGTTTGTGAAGATTCTCATCAGTTATACACTTCTTGATTCTGCAAAATTCAGAGTTGCTTTTTACAAGGCGAGACAGATAATCTTCGTATACTGCACCTTCTTGTTTCTGGAGATTATGAGCTGTACAGAAAAATAGGATGTTAGCACTTTAATCATGCAGTTGGAACATACGTTGAAAGATTCTGAACCTACTTGACTGTAACCACCTCCTCGCACATCCAGCTTGATGTTTTATGTAGAACCATTCAGATTTGGCATCGCCTAAGTTACCGTGTCCATCCGACAAGGCCTTCTTGGAGGGGATCGATTCAAAGAAAATAAAGTTCGGGATCCCTGTGGAGCGATGCTTGAAACAATAATAGAAGTTAAAATCTTTGAAAACGAGCTCAGTCTCCAGGATTTCTGCATATGCAATATACAAGGTGTACAGAGCAGCATAAGCATTGGAATGGAGTTGCATGGGGGCAATACGTAGCCGTCTCAAGAGATCGACAATGATCGGAGGAAAAAGAGGAATAGTACCTACTATGCACCTGACCTTGCTAATGGCTATGTACCCTTCCGGAGCTAAGTGGGGTATGTCCTCCTTCTCCAGGGTTTTCACATCTCCCAGGGGATCCCATGCCTTAAACAAATTTTCTTTAGCTTTAAATCATCCAGTTTGAAAGCTATGGAATCACTTGGCTTGTCCAATATCTTAACACACTCAATTTCATCGGGAGCCCGATCATCCTCTTCGTCCTCAAGCGATGTGCTTTCATAAGATGTTGATTCCTTATCTATATCTGTTTCATAGTCAGATCCAGAGTTATCCCATTCCAGCTCAAATGGAAGTGCATCAGGATTATAATAACTTGACGACTCTGGATCTGCACTCTTCTCTGATATCCTCGCTGAGCGTCTATTGGACATGTCTGCTGTATTGGTGAATGAACATAAGCAATTAGAGCATAAATACCCGTGAACCCCATGTATGTGCAAGTGCTAGTGTATGTCAATAAGTGCAATATGGAAAAGAGAAAGCATGAAGTAAAGAAGGAGGGAGAATCATTGGTCATTTGCATATCTTTAAGTTAATTCTCCGTTTAAATATATTTCAAGAAGTTCGTCTTGAAGGCTTTAACCTAACTGTTCATCGGTTCATTTGGATTATAGTTGATTTTCAGCCGGAATATAAGTTGACATGTTTGGTTAGTTGACCCACTGAAGTCGGGTATAGTCATATAACGGGATTTGGCTTAAAAATAAGTCGATTCATGAAGATTTGTGAGATGGTTCGTGATAAGGGATCGGTTCATGAGAAAAAATCGGCTCGTGATGGGGGCTTAATCATCAAGACAGGCATTGGCTCGCCCAGGTAACGGTTCGTGACAGAGGATGACTCACAGAGAGAAGTCCGGCTCGTGATTGCATAGGGCTCGTGACAAAGTACTCATCCATGTATCATAACGGTTCGCGAGACACTACCGCGACCCACCTAACCATTTCCTTTTCGCGAACCGGTGGCCCTGCACCCATCCACGATCCGACCCGACATCTAACTCCCCTCCAAGACCCGCTTCGATGCATGAACCATGAACTGAACTGCTGGAGCTCATCTCCCTTCAAATTAACTTCTTCTTTTGCCTACAAAAGTTACACCTTCTATCTGAACCGTCCCCTAACTCAATTTCTGTAACACCCCGTATTTCTGTTAACACTAAAGTTACTAATTTAAGAATAACCAATGCTTAATATAATAAATGTGTAAAGGGGAGATGTATCTAATGTGCATACAAATTTAATAATAAATGTGTAAAGGGGAGATGTATCTAATGTGCATACAAATTTAATAATAAATGTGTAAAGAGGAGATGTATCAAATGTGCATATAAATTTAATAATAAGTGTGTAAAGGGGAGATGTATCTAATGTGCATACAAATTTAATAATAAATGTGTAAAGGGGGGATGTATCTAATGTGCATACAAATTTAATAATAAATGTTAATAATGTACATTAAGAAAGTAATTGTGAACATAATTGGCTTCTCTTTAGAACGGATGGCTTTGATTAACCTTGGCTTCATCGACGGCTCAAATTAACTTGCAATCCTATATAAACAGCCCCCTAGTCTCCTTCTCTTTGCACCATTCTTCTCTAACCTTATGCTGCACAAATTCTTGATGGACATGGCTTCTTCTTCTTCTTCCTATAAATCTAAATAAATAGATTAAAATAAAATATAAATTAAGATGAGGATACGCTGCTCAAGTCTTTCAAGAGAAGATTC
This sequence comes from Allium sativum, assembly GCA_030737875.1. NCBI lineage: Eukaryota > Viridiplantae > Streptophyta > Magnoliopsida > Asparagales > Amaryllidaceae > Allium > Allium sativum. Next base: position 2,602,706 of record JASFAX010000020.1, read on the forward strand.
AAAAGAAGTTAGGATTCAAGTAAAGATTCAACGACTTCAAGCAACGCTGTCTTTCTATTCTTTTCTAGATCCAATCAATGTAAGTCGGTTACTTTTTAGATTTGAATGCCTTTTCTATTTGTGACATGAAATTAAAAGAATATAAGAAATATGCCTTATCATTTCATTGAATCTGTGCTTGTTTATGACTTTGGATCTGATTCTTGATTATGGCCTAAAACACATTGTGACTAAATTGCCAATGCTTAAGATTATGACTATGGAACTGTGGCCTTCGAAACCATATGCCTTTGACTATGAACATAAGCCTTTGACTATGAACATAAGCCTTTGACTGGGAGCATAAACCAATGCCTATGACTATGACAAGGACAATAGTGGATAATTACCTACGATTCATGAACATGATATTATTGCCTAAGATTATGACTGTGAAATTGGATCTAAACTTGATTACCTATTCCAGTCTATTCTTAATTATCCTTGGATCTTGAATATGGGAATTTATCTATTAAGTTAGATCTACCCATATACATGAATCTATGTTATTTATTCAACCCTTTTCATGTCATAATATTATCATATCTATAGGCCTTCGAAGCTTTAAATCAATTTATTTAGTGTAATTTGTTAGATCTGAAATTAGTGAATTAGTGAATTATCATCTTATGCCAGTTATTATGTCTATCTTTTCATGGCATTTTGGTCCATTCCCTTTTATCCATGAATCTAGATTTATTTATAATCTAGGATGAATCACGATTATACGAACGGTGGGAACACGATTTGGGAAAACATGAAATTGACTAAAATGTATTTATAAACTTGAAAATTGGCATAATTTGGAACATGAACAAAATTGTGATTGGCATAATTTAGGACATGTATTATAGCATGTCTATTAAATGCAAATTGGGTAATTTTGACATGAATTATAAGATGTATAATTTGAATCCAGTATTGGCTTGTAATTCTAGTTTTTACATAAACTGTAAACTAGAAAAATAAGTCTAGTTTGACATGAACTGAAATTAGAATATTAAATCAGGATTGGATTAGCTAAGTTAAGTTAATTTGGCATAATGAGTATATTAGCACAATTTTGAATTTAGTCATAATTGTGAGTAATTGACATGAACATTAGGCTTGGACAAAAATGGTATAAGAATAACTGATTTATGGGGGAAATGGGCCATAATAATAAATATGGATAAATGTGCATTAAAAAGGTAATTATGGAATAAGTAAATTAGGGAAAATTTACTTATAGAATTTATCCTAAATGAGAAAAGTAAATTTAGACAATACGAACATGCTTAACCCGAGGTTGGATTGAGTTGTGATGTAAACCTGCCCGGACCCGCCCGACTGTCCAGTGATCATGACAATACCTATCCAACGTGGGAGGTTAAGGCATTGAGCCCGATAAAGGCCCGAGGTTAGACTGAGTTGTGGCATAAGACTGCCCGGAACAAACCGGCATATCAGTAGCCACAACAATACATGTCTAATGTGAGTGGCTGGTGCTTTAATAAGACAATTAAAATTAAGCTAGAATGGGCGGGTTAAGTCCATAAGAACACTTAACCAACTTAACACAGTTAAGCTAGAATGGGAGGGTTAAGTCCATAGGAACACTTAACCAACTTAACACAGTTAAGTTAGAACGATAGGGTTAAGTTAACTAGAACACTTAACCAACTTCACATGGTAATAAGACAAGATTTGTAGGGGTTAAGTAACTAAGAAAAACACTTAGCCAATTTAACATGTTAACTAGACTAGAGATTGGGGATAAGTAAAGTTAATACACTTAGCCAATTTAACATGTTAATTAGACTAGAGGTTGGGGTTAAGTAAATTTAATACACTTAGCCAATTTAATATGTTAGCTGGACTAGACCGTAGGGTTAAGTAAGCTTGAACACTTAACCATCAGAGTGTGATAAATGAATAGGGTTAAGTTAAAAACATGAAGGGACAATACTTAATCATTAGAACATGTTAATCAAACCAATGTTAGGGTTAAGTTAACTAAGGGAACAATTAACCGTTATAACATGTTAGTTAAAACAGATAAGCAAGGTTAAGTTAAAAAGGAACACTTAACCAATACAAGATGAATGGGTAGGGTTAAGTAAATACTTAACTAAAATAACTTGATGCTGGTAGGGTTAAGTCAACGTGAATTACTGGTAACACTTAACCAGTTTAACATGACAAATGAATAGGTTAAGTTAACTTGTATCGACTAATGACACTTAACCAATCCAACTTGACGAGAAAGAAAACTAAGTAGTAAATCTTAGTTAAAAGGACTAAGTGGTAAACCTTAGTTAAGAAAACGATGATTCAGGAAACCAAGTGGTAAACCTTAGTTAGGAAAACTAAGTAGTAATCCTTAGTATAACACGAGGAGGAGCGAACAATCTTAAAAAAGGCTCCAACGAATTGGGTTACGAAGCCCGAGGCTTCGAGGGGACGTGAGGGTTATCTTGGTATCCCTCTGTGAGGTGGTAGATGATCCTCCTGGGCTCACAGAGGTTAAGGTCTGCGTAAGAAGAACCAAGGGTATGCCTTGGTTGCAATATATGGCAAACTAAAAACTAGGATGGACCAGCGTGATTCGACGAGACCAGTAGCCCTGTGATAGTGACTCGTCGTCTACCTACCATCTTGAGTCAGTCGAGATACGTAAAGCGGAAAGGCGGAGAACTCCAAAAGACCATATACTTGCTATCTAGTTATGGGTGAGGATGGCCATAGGTTAGTGGGGGCATAGAGGGCCTTCGTATAGTTCTCACTTTTCAACGTGTGCCTTTCATTAGTTGAGGGAGGGGTCGAGTGGGACCATAGCCACTGAAAAAAAAAACAGACCTTAGCATCTGCATCAACAGATAACTTAAAGCTCCCGACCGAGTTTCGTGTTTCTTGATTAGCCCTGCCACGGGACTCGGGTCGCACATTTCAGGACATGTGCATCTAGACAGTGATAAACGATTCGCGACACATACGTGGGGAAAGTCTAGGAACATATACCGCTCTAGGTAGTGTGTCCTAGACTAGGGGCATCGTTCGACAGGTAGCGTAATCCCTAGTTGGACCTAGGTGGCATAAACCCTGAATCTGTGAAGCATTAGATAAGCCGCGTAAACCCGAGTGGAATCTAGGAAGCACTTTGATAAAACCCTAGATTAGATCTAGGTAATAAATAATAAATGTACGCCTAAAGGGAAACATAATTACTGGGATTGGGATCGCGTTATCATTTTAGACAGATTACTAGTTGGGACACTAGATAGGTGGTGCAGAGACATAGAAACCATAATAACAGGTTAATAGCGAGCGGAGAAAGTATTAAAGCATATCCAGTTTATCTTGTCTTAGCATATCTTGTGTTAATCTTATCCTATCTTGTTGGCCCTATCATCGTGGTATTGTCTTGTATTCAGTTAATTCATGTCGTTTTGTTTTTCCTTGTTCACATGCTAGAAGTAACTGAACTTACCAGACTTTATGTCTGACCCAGTTTTCTTTCGTCTTCTTTTCTTCCATTCCCCCCCAAGGTAGTTAAGGAGGGAATAGTATAGCTCAGGTTAGATTGGACCGTCACTCTTCCCAAGCTTGAAGATTCTTTGACAAAGTGCCTTTGGACTCTCTTTTTCTGCTGCTATGGCTGGCTTATGCTACATTGGGGAATATAAATGTTATTTTATGCTTCTTTATTTTGTAAGACAGGTGATACTCTGAAATTGGAAAACAATTGTTGTACAAACTATTTTATCAATAAAGTAAAGTTTTATTTTCCGCTGTTTTAATTTTGTCTGTCTTGTAATTTATCTGCATCTTTTACCCTAAATGCTCCACATAACTTAGTGCATTCCCTTTGTGAGTGACACTAAAGGATGTGGGGTGTTACACTTGGTATCAGAGCTGAAGGTTACCGGATCAGATAAAAGATTTGAAAAAAATTATTATTTTCAAACAGTTTTAAAAGAAGCATTTTCAAAAGAAAAGTTTTGTTTTAAAGGCATATTCCCCAAAAGCCATACGCACTATCTTCTGATTCTCTGTTTGAATTCTTGTCCCCTTCTTTCTTGAGTCTCTGGGGCTCCTGGCTTTCTGGGAGGTAACCTCATCGAAGGGCGAAGTAGTGCCCGACTTCCATCTATAACCGTAGTAGTTTCACCTGCGGCTAATTTTCTTTCAAGCTTAGTAGGGTTTTCTGTACGATGGAGGCAGCTTTCGAGAGATTTGTCAACATGATTACACACGAAAGAGGATGAGGAGTTTGGCTAAGGAGCACAACCCAAGGATGTGGAATTCATGGATGTAGACTTGGCTCACGAAGGAGGAAGAGATTATAAAACCTAAGACAAGAGGAAGTATCTTTACTGTGGCAGAATAGGGCATATAATTAAGGACAAAGGACGAGATTTTCAGAAGGGCAAGTACATGCTTTCACCACTAAGCGTACCTACCACTAAGCGTACCTAGGAGAAAGGTAGTAAAGTTCTGTTGGAAGAGTCTAGGTTTTCCGTTTGTACTCTTTCTTTTGGTTTTAGCACTTCGCATTTGTTCATATTTGCTTCCATAGTTGAGTCTCTGCTCCTTAGTACTTGTATAGTAAAAGATCCCAACTAGTGCTCAAGTGTTTGTTTGTTTTTTCTTAGATCATCTCACGTAAATCGTCCAAATTCGGCGGAGACATTCCTCGGGTGCTTGTCTGATATTGGTTTAGGCCTTTGGGGCTTGTACTTGAGGGATGTCGAGTTCGGCTAGGATGGTTTGCTTGAGAGATGAATAGTTGTGGCAGGCGCTCTATATAGAGAAGGACTAACCTTAAGAGAGGTAAAAAGTACGTAGTGACCTTTTGACCCTCATAGTTATGGCATGATGGATAAGCTAAGAGGAGAGACCTATGATCATCTTAGTATATACACTCAGTATCATGGTTGACATTTGTTTATTTTGGAAATGGAGGTCAAGAAACTTCGCAATCGTGAAGTTGAATCTGTTAAGGTACAGTTGAGTAAAGCTCAAGAAGATGTGATACGGGATATTGAAGATAAGGCATACGCGCCTCATACCCTTTTTCTTAAGAGTACATCCTTGATTCCTTTTTTTTAGGAATTCTATGCATACTAATTTCTAGCTTTTAAGGTATATCCTCTAGGACGTATCATCGATCCTTAGGTAGAAACCCTTTTGGATGTAAACATGTATTTGAAACATGTTATGGTTGATGGTTGCGAATGGTTGCTAGTGGTTGCTCGTGAATGCATATACACACGTATTAGGCACTAGATCAGCTTAGACGACTTCATATTTCATTTACATATATGTATTTGTTTATGAATTGAACTTAATGTGTTATCATATGGATGTCGCATTTGAGTGAACGATTGTGCACTCATATAGAAATAATATGTATCATTAGGATTTGCATACATATTGGACGCATGGCACTGACATGATTTGCATTAAGGAGGTCAACTGAATCAATAGACCGCCTGATTTTGCATTAGATAAAGACATGTACACACACTATGCATATGAACATACAAGCATTAGAAGTCTTTAAGGACAATGGATGCCTGTGTTTGATGGTTGAATAGATGGATGATTAGATGGTAGGATTTACATTCTTCTTGACTTGAAGATTTCGGGGTCGAAATCCTTTAAGGAGGGGAGAATGTAACACCCCGTATTTCTGTTAACACTAAAGTTACTAATTTAAGAATAACCAATGCTTAATATAATAAATGTGTAAAGGGGAGATGTATCTAATGTGCATACAAATTTAATAATAAATTTGTAAAGGGGAGATGTATCTAATGTGCATACAAATTTAATAATAAATGTGTAAAGGGGAGATGTATCAAATGTGCATACAAATTTAATAATAAATGTGTAAAGGGGAGATGTATCTAATGTGCATACAAATTTAATAATAAATGTGTAAAGGGGGGATGTATCTAATGTGCATACAAATTTAATAATAAATGTGTAAAGGGGGATGTATCTAATGTGCATACAAATTTAATAATAAATGTTAATAATGTACATTAAGAAAGTAATTGTGAACATAATTGGCTTCTCTTTAGAACGGATGGCTTTGATTAACCTTGGCTTCATCGACGGCTCAAATTAACTTGCAATCCTATATAAACAGCCCCCTAGTCTCCTTCTCTTTGCACCATTCTTCTCTAACCTTATGCTGCACAAATTCTTGATGGACATGGCTTCTTCTTCTTCCTCTAAATCTAAATAAATAGAATAAAATAAAATATAAATCAAGACGAGGATATACTGCTCAAGTCTTTCAAGAGAAGATTCAAAACAAGTTAGGATTCAAGTAAAGATTCAACGGCTTCAAGCAACGCTATCTTTCTATTCTTTTCTAGATCCAATCAATGTAAGTCGGTTACTTTTTAGATTTGAACGCCTTTTCTATTTGCGACATGAAATTAAAAGATTATAAGAAATATGCCTTATCATTTCATTGAATCTGTGCTTGTTTATGTCTTTGGATCTGATTCTTGATTATGGCCTAGAACACATTGTGACTAAATTGCCAATGCTTAAGATTATGACTATGGAACTGTGGCCTTCGAAACCATATGCCTTTGACTATGAACATAAGCCTTTGACTAGGAGCATAAACCAATGCCTATGACTATGACAAGGACAATAGTGGATAATTACCTATGATTCATGAACATGATATTATTGCCTAAGATTATGACTGTGAAATTGGATCTAAACTTGATTATCTATTCCAGTCTATTCTTAATTATCCTTGGATCTTGATAATGAGAATTTATCTATTAAGTTAGATCTACCCATATACATGAACCTATGTTATTTATTCAACCCTTTTCATGTCATAATATTATCATATCTATAGGCCTTCGAAGCTTTAAATCAATTTATTCAGTGTAATTTGTTAGATCTGAAATTAGTGAATTAGTGAATTATCATCTTATGCCAGTTATTATGTCTATCTTTTCATGGCATTTTGGTTCATTCCCTTTTATCCATGAATCTAGATTTATTTATAATCTAGGATGAATCACGATTATACGAACGGTGGGAACACGATTTGGGAAAACATGAAATTGACTAAAATGTATTTATAAACTTGAAAATTGGCATAATTTGGAACATGAACATCATTGTGATTGGCATAATTTAGGACATGTATTATAGCATGTCTATTAAATGCAAATTGGGTAATTTTGACATGAATTATAAGATGTATAATTTGAATCCAGTATTGGCTTGTAAATCTAGTTTTTACATAAACTGTAAACTAGAAAAATAAGTCTAGTTTGACATGAACTGAAATTAGAATATTAAATCAGGATTGGATTAGCTAAATTAAGTTAATTTGGCATAATGAGTATATTAGCACAATTTTGAATTTAGTCATAATTGTGAGTAATTGACATGAACATTAGGCTTGGACAAAAATGGTATAAGAATAACTGATTTATGGGGGAAATGGGCCATAATAATAAATATGGATAAATGTGCATTAAAAGAGTAATTATGGAATAAGTAAATTAGGGAAAATTTACTTATAGAATTTATCCTAAATGAGAAAAGTAAATTTAGATAATACGAACATGCTTAACCCGAGGTTGGATTGAGTTATGATGTAAACCTGCCCGGACCCGCCCGGCTGTCCAGTGATCATGACAATACCTATCCAACGTGGGAGGTTAAGGCACTGAGCCCGATAAAGGCCCGAGGTTAGACTGAGTTGTGGCATAAGACTGCCCGGAACAAACCGGCATACCGGCAGCCACAACAATACATGTCTAATGTGAGTGGCTGGTGCTTTAATAAGACAATTAAAGTTAAGCTAGAATGGGCGGGTTAAGTCCATAAGAACACTTAACCAACTTAACACAGTTAAGCTAGAATGGGAGGGTTAAGTCCATAGGAACACTTAACCAAATTAACATAGTTAAGTTAGAACGATAGGGTTAAGTTAACTAGAACACTTAACCAACTTAACATGGTAACAAGACAAGATTTGTAGGGGTTAAGTAACTAAGAAAAACGCTTAGCCAATTTAACATGTTAACTAGACTAGAGGTTGGGGATAAGTAAAGTTAATACACTTAGCCAATTTAACATGTTAACTAGACTAGAGGTTGGGGTTAAGTAAATTTAATACACTTAGCCAATTTAATATGTTAGCTGGACTAGACCGTAGGGTTAAGTAAGCTTGAACACTTAACCATCAGAGTGTGATAAATGAATAGGGTTAAGTTAAAAACATGAAGGGACAATACTTAACCATTAGAACATGTTAATCAAACCAATGTTAGGGTTAAGTTAACTAAGGGAACACTTAACCGTTATAACATGTTAGTTAAAACAGATAGGCAAGGTTAAGTTAAAAAGGAACATTTAACCAATACAAGATGAATGGGTAGGGTTAAGTAAATACTTAACCAATATAACTTGATGCTGGTAGGGTTAAGTCAACGTGAATTACTGGTAACACTTAACCAGTTTAACATGACAAATGAATAGGTTAAGTTAACTTGTATCGACTAATGACACTTAACCAATCCAACTTGACGAGAAAGAGAACTAAGTAGTAAATCTTAGTTAAAAGGTCTAAGTGGGAAACCTTAGTTAAGAAAACGACGATTCAAGAAACCAAGCGGTAAACCTTAGTTAGGAAAACTAAGTAGTAATCCTTAGTATAACACGAGGAGGAGCGAACAATCTTAAAGAAGGCTCCAACGAATTGGGTTACGAAGCCCGAGGCTTCGAGGGGACGTGAGGGTTATCTTGGTATCCCTCTGTGAGGTGGTAGATGATCCTCCTGGGCTCACAGAGGTTAAGGTCTGCGTAAGAAGAACCAATGGTATGCCTTGGTTGCAATATATGGCAACCTAAAGACTAGGATGGGCCAGCGTGATTCGGCGAGACCAGTAGCCCTGTGATAGCGACTGGTCGTCTACCTACCATATTGAGTCAGTCGAGATACGTAAAGCGGAAAGGCGGAGAACTCCAAAAGACCATATACTTGCTATCTAGTTATGGGTGAGGATGGCCATAGGTTAGTGGGGGCATAGAGGGCCTGCGTATAGTTCTCATTTTTCAACGTGTGCCTTTCATTAGTTGAGGGAGGGGTCGAGTGGGACCATAGCCACTGGAAAAAACAGACCTTAGCATCTGCATCAGCAGATAACTTAAAGCTCCCGACCGAGTTCTGTGTTTCTTGATTAGCCCTGCCACGGGACTCGGGTCGCACATTTCAGGACATGTGCATCTAGACAGCGATAAACGATTCGCGACACATACGTGGGGAAAGTCTAGGAACATATACCGCTATAGGTAGTGTGTCCTAGACTACGGGCATCGTTCGACAGGTAGCGTAATCCCTAGTTGGACCTAGGTGGCATAAACCCTGAATCTGTGAAGCATTAGACAAGCCGCGTAAACCCGAGTGGAATCTAGGAAGCACTTTGATAAAACCCTAGATTAGATCTTGGTAATAAATAATAAATGTACGCCTAAAGGCAAACATAATTACTGGGATTGGGATCGCGTTATCATTTTAGACAGATTACTAGTTGGGACACTAGATAGGTGGTGCAGAGACAAAGAAACCATAATAACAGGTTAATAGCGAAGCGGAGAAAGTATTAAAGCATATCTAGTTTATCTTGTCTTAGCATATCTTGTGTTAATCTTATCCTATCTTGTTGGCCCTATCATCATGGTATTGTCTTGTATTCAGTTAATTCATGTCATTTTGTTTTTCCTTGTTCACATGCTAGAAGTAACTGAACTTACCAGACTTTATGTCTGACCCAGTTTTCTTTCGTCTTCTTTTCTTCCATTTCCCCCCCAGGTAGTTAAGGAGGGAATAGTATAGCTCAGGTTAGATTGGACCGTCACTCTTCCCAAGCTCGAAGATTCTTTGACAAAGTGCCTTTGGACTCTCTTTTTCTGCTGCTATGGCTGGCTTATGCTACATTGGGGAATATAAATGTTATTTTATGCTTCTTTATTTTGTAAGACAGATGATACTCTGATATTGGAAAACAATTGTTGTACAAACTATTTTATCAATAAAGTAAAGTTTTATTTTCCGTTGTTTTAATTTTGTCTGTCTTGTAATTTATCTGCATCTTTTACCCTAAATACTCCACATAACTTAGTGCATTCCCTTTGTGAGTGACACTAAAGGATGTGGGGTGTTACACTTGGTATCAGAGCTGAAGGTTACTGGATCAGATAAAAGATTTGAAAAAAATTATTATTTTCAAACAGTTTTAAAAGAAGCATTTTCAAAAGAAAAGTTTTGTTTTAAAGGCATATTCCCCAAAAGCCATACGCACTATCTTCTGATTCTCTGTTTGAATTCTTGTCCCCTTCTTTCTTGAGTCTCTGGGGCTCCTGGCTTTCTGGGAGGTAACCTCATCGAAGGGCGAAGTAGTGCCCGACTTCCATCTATAACCGTAGTAGTTTCACCTACGGCTAATTTTCTTTCAAGCTTAGTAGGGTTTTCTGTACGATGGAGGCAGCTTTCGAGAGATTTGTCAACATGATTACACACGAAAGAGGATGAGAAGTTTGGCTAAGGAGCACAACCCAAGGATGTGGAATTCATGGATGTAGACTTGGCTCACGAAGGAGGAAGAGATTATAAAACCTAAGACAAGAGGAAGTATCTTTACTGTGGCAGAATAGGGCATATAATTAAGGACAAAGGACGAGATTTTCAGAAGGGCAAGTACATGCTTTCACCACTAAGCGTACCTACCACTAAGCGTACCTAGGAGAAAGGTAGTAAAGTTCTGTTGGAAGAGTCTAGGTTTTCCGTTTGTACTCTTTCTTTTGGTTTTAGCACTTCGCATTTGTTCATATTTGCTTCCATAGTTGAGTCTCTGCTCCTTAGTACTTGTATAGTAAAAGATCCCAACTAGTGCTCAAGTGTTTGTTTGTTTTTTCTTAGATCATCTCACGTAAATCGTCCAAATTCGGCGGAGACATTCCTCGGGTGCTTGTCTGATATTGGTTTAGGCCTTTGGGGCTTGTACTTGAGGGATGTCGAGTTCGGCTAGGATGGTTTGCTTGAGAGATGAATAGTTGTGGCAGTCGCTCTATACAGAGAAGGACTAACCTTAAGAGAGGTAAAAAGTACGTAGTGACATTTTGACCCTCATAGTTATGGCATGATGGATAAGCTAAGAGGAGAGACCTATGATCATCCTAGTATATACACTCAGTATCATGGTTGACATTTGTTTATTTTGGAAATGGAGGTCAAGAAACTTCGCAATCATGAAGTTGAATCTGTTAAGGTACAGTTGAGTAAGGCTCAAGAAGATGTGATACGGGAGATTGAAGATAAGGCATACGCGCCTCATACCCTTTTTCTTAAGAGTACATCCTTGATTCCTTTTTTTAGGAATTCTATGCATACTAATTTCTAGCTTTTAAGGTATATCCTCTAGGACGTATCATCAATCCTTAGGTAGAAACCCTTTTGGATGTAAACATGTATTTGAAACATGTTATGGTTGATGGTTGCGAATGGTTGCTAGTGGTTGCTCGTGAATGCATATACACACGTATTAGGCAATAGATCAGCTCAGACGACTTCATATTTCATTTACATATATGTATTTGTTTATGAATTGAACTTAATGTGTTATCATATGGATGTCGCATTTGAGTGAATGATTGTGCACTCATATAGAAATAATATGTATCATTAGGATTTGCATACATATTGGACGCATGACATGACATGATTTGCATTAAGGAGGTCAACTGAATCAATAGACCGCCTGATTTTGCATTAGATAAAGACATGTACACACACTATGCATATGAACATACAAGCATTAGAAGTCTTTAAGGACAGTGGATGCCTATGTTTGATGGTTGAGTAGATGGATGATTAGATGGTAGGATTTACATTCTTCTTGACTTGAAGATTTCGGGGTCGAAATCCTTTAAGGAGGGGAGAATGTAACACCCTGTATTTCTGTTAACACTAAAGTTACTAATTTAAGAATAACCAATGTTTAATATAATAAATGTGTAAAGGGGAGATGTATCTAATGTGCATACAAATTTAATAATAAATGTGTAAAGGGGAGATGTATCTAATGTGCATACAAATTTAATAATAAATGTGTAAAGGGGAGATGTATCTAATGTGCATACAAATTTAATAATAAATGTGTAAAGGGGAGATGTATCTAATGTGCATACAAATTTAATAATAAATGTGTAAAGGGGGGATGTATCTAATGTGCATACAAATTTAGTAATAAATGTGTAAAGGGGGATGTATCTAATATGCATACAAATTTAATAATAAATGTAAATAATGTACATTAAGAAAGTAATTGTGAACATAATTGGCTTCTCTTTAGAACGGATGGCTTTGATTAACCTTGGCTTCATCGACGGCTCAAATTAACTTGCAATCCTATATAAACAGCCCCCTAGTCTCCTTCTCTTTGCACCATTCTTCTCTAACCTTATGCTGCACAAATTCTTGATGGACATGGCTTCTTCTTCTTCCTCTAAATCTAAATAAATAGATTAAAATAAAATATAAATCAAGACGAGGATATGCTGCTCAAGTCTTTCAAGAGAAGATTCAAAACAAGTTAGGATTCAAGTAAAGATTCAACGGCTTCAAGCAACGCTATCTTTCTATTCTTTTCTAGATCCAATCAATGTAAGTCGGTTACTTTTTAGATTTGAACGCCTTTTCTATTTGTGACATGAAATTAAAAGAATATAAGAAATATGCCTTATCATTTCATTGAATATGTGCTTGGTTATGACTTTGGATCTGATTCTTGATTATGGCCTAGAACACATTGTGACTAAATTGCCAATGCTTAAGATTATGACTATGGAACTATGGCCTTCGAAACCATATGCCTTTGACTATGAACATAAGCCTTTGACTAGGAGCATAAACCAATGCCTATGACTATGACAAGGACAATAGTGGATAATTACCTATGATTCATGAACATGATATTATTGCCTAAGATTATGACTGTGAAATTGGATCTAAACTTGATTATCTATTCTAGTCTATTCTTAATTATCCTTGGATCTTGATTATGGGAATTTATCTATTAAGTTAGATCTACCCATATACATGAACCTATGTTATTTATTCAACCCTTTTCATGTCATAATATTATCATATCTATAGGCCTTCGAAGCTTTAAATCAATTTATTCAGTGTAATTTGTTAGATCTGAAATTAGTGAATTAGTGAATTATCATCTTATGCCAGTTATTATGTCTATCTTTTCATGGCATTTTGGTTCATTCCCTTTTATCCATGAATCTAGATTTATTTATAATATAGGATGAATCACGATTATACGAACGGTAGGAACACGATTTGGGAAAACATGTAATTGACTAAAATGTATTTATAAACTTGAAAATTGGCATAATTTGGAACATGAACATAATTGTGATTGGCATAATTTAGGACATGTATTATAGCATGTCTATTAAATGCAAATTGGGTAATTTTGACATGAATTATAAGATGTATAATTTGAATCCAGTATTGGCTTGTAAATCTAGTTTTTACATAAACTGTAAACTAGAAAAATAAGTCTAGTTTGACATGAAGTGAAATTAGAATATTAAATCAGGATTGGATTAGCTAAATTAAGTTAATTTGGCATAATGAGTATATTAGCACAATTTTGAATTTAGTCATAATTGAGTAATTGACATGAACATTAGGCTTGGACAAAAATGGTATAAGAATAACTGATTTATGGGGGAAATGGGCCATAATAATAAATATGGATAAATGTGCATTAAAAGAGTAATTATTGAATAAGTAAATTAGGGAAAATTTACTTATAGAATTTATCCTAAATGAGAAAAGAAAATTTAGACAATACGAACATGCTTAACCCGAGGTTGGATTGAGTTGTGATGTAAACCTGCCCGGACCCGCCCGGCAGTCCAGTGATCACGACAATACCTATCCAATATGGGAGGTTAAGGCATTGAGCCCGATAAAGGCCCGAGGTTAGACTGAGTTGTGGCGTAAGACTGCCCGGAACCAACCGGCATACCGGCAACCACAACAATACATGTCTAATGTGAGTGGCTGGTGCTTTAATAAGACAATTAAAGTTAAGCTAGAATGGGAGGGTTAAGTCCATAAGAACACTTAACCAACTTAACACAGTTAAGCTAGAATGGGAGGGTTAAGTCCATAGGAACACTTAACCAACTTAACACAGTTAAGTTAGAACGATAGGGTTAAGTTAACTAGAACACTTAACCAACTTAACATGGTACAAAGACAAGATTTGTAGGGGTTAAGTAACTAAGAAAAACACTTAGCCAATTTAACATGTTAACTAGACTAGAGGTCGTGGATAAGTAAAGTTAATACACTTAGCCAATTTAACATGTTAACTAGACTAGAGGTTGGGGTTAAGTAAATTTAATACACTTAGCCAATTTAATATGTTAGCTGGACTATACCGTAGGGTTAAGTAAGCTTGAACACTTAACCATCATAGTGTGATAAATGAATAGGGTTAAGTTAAAAACATGAAGGGACAATACTTAACCATTAGAACATGTTAATCAAACCAATGTTAGGGTTAAGTTAACTAAGGGAACACTTAACCGTTATAACATGTTAGTTAAAACAGATAAGCAAGGTTAAGTTAAAAAGGAACACTTAACCAATACAAGATGAATGGGTAGGGTTAAGTAAATACTTAACCAATATAACTTGATGCTGGTAGGGTTAAGTCAACGTGAATTACTGGTAACACTTAACCAGTTTAACATGACAAATGAATAGGTTAAGTTAACTTGTATCGACTAATGACACTTAACCAATCCAACTTGACGAGAAAGAGAACTAAGTAGTAAATCTTAGTTAAAAAGACTAAGTGGTAAACCTTAGTTAAGAAAACGACGATTCAGGAAACCAAGTGGTAAACCTTAGTTAGGAAAACTAAGTAGTAATCCTTAGTATAACACGAGGAGGAGCGAACGATTTTAAAGAAGGCTCCAACGAATTGGGTTACGAAGCCCGAGGCTTCGAGGGGATGTGAGGGTACTCTTGGTATCCCTCTGTGAGGTGGCAGATGATCCTCCTGGGCTCACAGAGGTTAAGGTCTGCGTAAGAAGAACCAAGGGTATGCCTTGGTTGCAATATATGGCAACCTAAAGACTAGGATGGACCAACGTGATTCGGCGAGACCAGTAGCCCTGTGATAGCGACTTGTTTTCTACCTACCATCTTGAGTCCGTCGAGATACGTAAAGCGGAAAAGCAGAGAACTCCAAAAGACCATATACTTGCTATCTAGTTATGGGTGAGGATGGCCATAGGTTAGTGGGGGCATAGAGGGCCTGCGTATAGTTCTCATTTTTCATGGTGTGCCTTTCATTAGTTGAGGGAGGGGTCGAGTGGTACCATAGCCACTGGAAAAAAACAGACCTTAGCTTCTGCATCGGCAGATAACTTAAAGCTCCCGACCGAGTTCTATGTTTCTTGATTAGCCCTGCCACTGGACTCGGGTCGCACATTTCAGGACATGTGCATCTAGACAGCGATAACGATTCGCGACACATATGTGGGGAAAGTCTAGGAACATATACCGCTCTAGGTAGTGTGTCCTAGACTAGGGGCATCGTTCGACAGGTAGCGTAATCCCTTGTTGGACCTAGGTGGCATAAACCCTGAATCTGTGAAGCATTAGATAAGTCATGTAAACCTGAGTGGAATCTAGGAAGCACTTTGATATAAAACCCTAGATTAGATCTAGGTAATAAATAATAAATGTACGCCTAAAGGCAACCATAATTACTGGGATTGGGATCGCGTTATCATTTTAGACAGATTACTAGTTGGGACACTAGATAGGTGGTGCAGAGACATAGAAACCATAATAACAGGTTAATAGCGAAGCGGAGAAAGTATTAAAGCATATCCAGTTTATCTTGTCTTAGCATATCTTATGTTAATCTTATCCTATCTTGTTGGCCGTGTCATCATGGTATTGTCTTGTATTCAGTTAATTCATGTCGTTTTGTTTTTCCTTGTTCACATGCTAGAAGTAACTGAACTTACCAGACTTTATGTTTGACCCGGTTTTCTTTCGTCTTCTTTTCTTCGGTTTCCCCCCTAGGTAGTTAAGGAGGGAATAGTATAACTCAGGTTAGATTGGACCGTCACTCTTCCCAAGCTCGAAGATTCTTTGACAAAGTGCTTTGGACTCTCTTTTTCTGCTGCTATGGCTAGCTTATGCTACATTGGGGAATATAAATGTTATTTTATGCTTCTTTATTTTGTAAGACAGATGATACTCTGATATTGGAAAACAATTGTTGTACAAACTATTTTATCAATAAAGTAAAGTTTTATTTTCCGCTGTTTTAATTTTGTCTGTCTTGTAATTTATCTACATCTTTTACCCTAAATGCTCCATAGAACTTAGTGCATTCCCTTTGCGAGTGACACTAAAGGATGTGGGGTGTTACAATTTCCTCAATTCGTAAATACCCAACACGTCTCCTCTCTTAGACCGCAACTCCACGAGCTCCGCCACCATCATTGCTAATACTGGCGGCGGCTCCAAGATCAACGACAAACTCATCGGAATCGAAGAAAAATGAGAAGGGAATTAATACTCAAGTCGGCACGAAGTTCTGAGCAACAGAGTAGCAATCAAAATTAAAAACCATCTTAATGTCATTACCTCTTAGGATCAAATTTCGGAGTTGTGTGGATTTGGGGAAAGTGCGAATTAGAGTTTCGAACTGAGAGGACAGAGTTGCAGGAGTAAGAATGAAAAGAAGGGTAAGAAAGTGAAGGACGAAACGACTTATATAGCCAACGGGCCACGAACACTCGAATGAACCCGCCGTTGTCCATGTGAAATCACACCCCCATGACGGTTCGTGGCTCACACCAGGTAACACGAACATGATATGATTTGTTAACCGAGATTCAAGGAATGACTATCGGAAAAAAGTGGAGATCTTCTGACTATTGATGTAGCAAATGCTTATGGAGGTTTTGAAATTTACCTGGAGAACCGCTCACAATGTACTTTGAGGTTTGATGATTGTAATTAACCACTGAATGGGAAAATAATTGGAAAGGTATCTAGATATTTGTATTCATCCAAAAGGCCAGATAACACGGTTTCGTGAAGCAGTGCGACGCTACAAACAAATACGACTGTCAATTTGCGCCGTTTCAAGAAAAGATGACGTGGCAATTTCGAAGCATGTTCCATTCTTGATAAAACATACTTCGAGGGGGCAAAATGTTGGCTAGCTTTTGGACCAAGCCATAAGGATTTAAACACACACGAAATAGACAAGAGAGAAGAGGCTCACGTACTCATATGCACCACGGCTGATGAAGACCAGGACCCGCTCGTGATCCATCTCCCTAACCCGTTCGTGATGTATGCTCCTCGACTCGCTCGCCAGGGTACTTTACGAATCCTTCGTGATGAAGGGCCACGAGACGACCCGATATCCAAGTAATAAAGGTCATGACTTGGCCATCCACAATCCACAGCTTGAGGATCCAGCGACACATGTCCATAACAGCCACTTTGGCCACTTCTCCACTCATGAACGGGTCCGAGATTCTCAGGATTGGTGCCACGTGTCTTCGCGAACCGCCTGCAGAAATCACCTATAAATAGCTCCATACTTGGCATTTTTGAGGATCTTTTGGCAATTCAGAGCTCTGATTCTACCATTATCATACCTCCATTATTTCTGTTCAGATTTATCTCGAATTTACTTAGTGAATTATCATTGTAAAAGTGAGATTGAGAGAAAATATTGATTGTACTTACATCCTAACGTATAATCAAAGTCATATAAAGTGGACGTAGGCTTTTTAATGCCGAACCACTATAAATTTGGTGTGTTTGCTGCATTTTATTTCATTTCTAGTTGTAATTCTCTGCAAATCAAGATAATTTGGGTGTTAGAGCCACTTTTTGGTCTAACAGTAATAATTAACATATGTCAAGTAGTTTGAGATTTATAAAACTTGCATCGTCTCTATTTAAAAGGTAATAAATCAAGATGTTAACGTATGAGGAAATTTTCTTCTCTTTTCATGTGAAAAGAATGAATATTTTTTATGTGCATACAAATAAGCCACTTCTTCGTACTCAATATTTGTTATAACGAAAATGTGGTACGGTCCACTATAGAAACCGTCTGGCTTTATGAAAAGAGCCACTTATTAAAACATGAATGGGGTGATTGGGTCATTTAAGAAAATAATAAATTAGATAAAGAGAGTAATCAACCATTACATCAATTTATAGAGAAATATAATAATTACTAAAATTAGCATTTTCAATATTTTAGAATTTATAAGCTTGCATCGTCTCTATTAAATCTAACTGTTGATAAAGAAGGAAATTTTCATTTCAAATATAAAGATCATACTTCTAATGTTATTTCCTTCCTTTTTAATGAAAGGGAAACAATATATAATAAAAAGGAGAAAAACGGTCTTTTCCCGATGGCTCACAAAACAGAACAAACAGCACACAACATGCCACTGCGTCTAATGCCAACCCAAAAGACCACACACACCAAAAATGCCAAAAAGGGCAAACTATACAACCCCCAAACAACAAACTTGAACAAAAATAGGGAAAACAGACAAAAACCAATGTTATTTCCTTCCTCGGGAACGCTTAATACTTGTTGAAGCGTAAATTACCTCATGTCAGTGTATAAATTGTGAATTATCATTTAATGTAATATTTTTATAAAATTTTATATGATTTAAACTGATGGATTTATTTTTCTCCATGCTTTTTCTTGGTAGATTTCAAGAATAGTTTGTTGAAAATAATTTGCAAGTACTAAGTACAATTGTAGTAATCTTTTTATCCTTCTTGTTCCAGACTAAAGATAGAGAGTAGTAATTTATTAATGGTGGAGTGAAAGGAGAGTACCCATGCTAGAGATAAACAACAAGAAAATTGTAGAAATTCCTAAACAAAAATGTTATAGTTAAGACTTCTTTCTTCAGAAAACCCATGATGAATCCCCGTTATCTCTTTAAGGTAATTCAATTGTATCACTTCAAAATGTAATGGCATGACATGCTTACTTGAGGGATTGGAATCATTACGAAGGGTGCATGTCTTGCATCACAACCAATACCATCGAAACATGCCTTCATGCTACAATTTTCTCATCAATTAGGCTATAATGACACTTCTACCAAATAGTGACTAAACATGCCAACAATAATTTCTATCAAACACTAACTAAAGGACTTGTCAGTAATTGATATACTATATATGCTATATTATAAAATTCATAATGAGTAAAAACTAAAATATAAATATTTTTGCACTATCCATAAATAGTTTACTAAACACATAACATCAATTTTTATAGGCATAAGACATTGAACTGCAGTAAATCCGAATAGATGAGCATGGTCTTCAGTGTAACCATGTTAATTTGGAGTCTAGCAGTAGTTTTTCTCCTTCTTTCATATATATTTATAAGCATATTTCTTCTCATTATATCTATGTAAAGTCTGGTCTCCAAAATGGAGAAGCAAACAACACTAAATGAGCAAAAGTCGGACAAATCTTCTGCTCCTCTTCATATAAGCAATCAGATAATTATGCTAAAACATCAAAAATTTTAAGAGTGCAATTACTAAATATTAATTAACTAATGAGGCTTTGGTAAAAATGATGGTAAAATATATTTTCAAAAGCAAGGAGTCAACTTTTGAATTACAAATACATATTATAATCCGCCAAACACCTACAGCTGCCACAAAAGTCTAGTTACCACTTTTTCTACGTTGGTTGCTCACATGATCTTAACTAACTAAGGGTCCATTTGATTTTGAACGGGAATGGGTAATTGGAAGGGTTATTTTGAAGGGGTATTTGAAGGGGAATTGTTGCGAACGTGGAATGTGTTTTTTTATGAAAGAGGCATACTGGAAGGGCAGAGTTATTATTTTATTGTTTTTGTATTTATTATT
The DNA here is from genome assembly GCA_030737875.1 of Allium sativum. Lineage (NCBI taxonomy): Eukaryota > Viridiplantae > Streptophyta > Magnoliopsida > Asparagales > Amaryllidaceae > Allium > Allium sativum. Next base: position 2,622,776 of record JASFAX010000020.1, read on the forward strand.
TTTATTGTTTGTGTATGTATGTGTTTGTTATCGAACATGACAGAAATTACAGAATATAAATTGTAGAATACAAATTGCAGAATTAAAATTACGAAATACAAATTGCAGAATTAAAATTACGGAATATAAATTGCAGAATTCAAATTACATAATACAAATTACATAGTTATAAAATACATAAAATAGGCTACTGTGGTGGATACTGAGGCGGATACTGGGGTGCGTACTGAGGTGGATACTCGGGGTGGATTCATCTTAAACTGCCTGTATCGTAGTGCTTGCTTGTGGACCTCGATTTCAAAATGCAACCAGTTCGATGCTTCGTCATCAGGAAGAATCATGAACGTATCTTGATTATCCTTACTTGTGAAAATTGATATTGTGTGGGTCATGTCAGTTATGTCAAATGTTCTTGCACGGCCTATTGCATGCATTATAATCAGAATTTCAGTAGCCTGTGGGCTTGCGTTAGACGAGGGAGAATTACTAGCATTCGTAGATGGATTTGAACTCGGACTGTCAGATTCAAAATGAGATTTCTTACTCAATTTCCTGGAGTGTATCATATCAACAATTTCTTCCACCTTCGAAGAAGTTTCAGTTCTTCCTCTTCTTTCAGACCGAGGTCTAGATGAAGAACCTGCACCCCGTGGTTGGTTAGGAGGCTCATGAAACGATTACTGAGTCTGGATGTCTTCAAACGGCACTTGAGATTCATCGAAGAAGAACATAGGTTATACAAACTTGGGTGAAGGAGAACGTGGCTCTGGTTGCACGTTCTGACTTGTAGAGCCTGCAGTGTAAGCCCCAGAACCTGTTGTAACGCTGTTGCCGAAAATTTGCTCTAGTTCAGTAAATTTTCTATTGGGCACGTCTTGTACTTTAACACCATAGGGCCGTACTCCTAAATAAACTTTTAAATTATAAACTTGTAGATGAAATACAATACTAAACTTGTAAATTATAAAAAAGGAGTTAAAAATGTTTTACCGCCACTCGATCACCCCACCAACATTCGCTTCCACTGACTGTTCTGCATTTATGATCCCATCCAGCGCCCGTTTTCTCATTTAAATTGTGCCATACAGTCCATTTCTTCTTATAAGCGTTGTACTTAGTTGTCACTTGTTCAACAGAGACTGGTATCTCAGTCGGTGATGTAGCTAAAGACTCGTTCAGAGCAGCTGCAATCCTTTTGTGTTCTTTCCAGCAGCTTGGTAAGCATCAACAACTATACGGAGAAACTCTGAAGTAGCAAACGAAGACCATACTTTCGGAGGTCGGCGAAATGTTACTTTTGGATGATTTACTTCAGCCATTGTGGATGAAAATTTGTGGTGTGCATTGTTGAAGGAAATGGAGTGGGAAGTGATTGATTCCATAAGTTGGAAAAAAGGAGCTGTTACAAAATATTTCTGTTGGCATCGTATTCCGGGTCAGACGCGTCAAACGCTAAAGCTTGGTTTCCAACCGTTAAGCTCAACTGGGCAAAGTGGTGGGTCCTATGTTAGACGCGTTCGACGTGTCCAACACCGACGCCAATGTAACCTGTCCCTTTCAAAAATCAAACGCTACCTAAGTTTCAATAGAATGGCGACTGAAAATGGAAATCTTTAAGTGAGAACAATTCAAAAGCATATTTTCAAATCATGTTTCATGTAGATTACACATTCAATTCTTAGTACGTCAACGCCTTTCCATTATATTAATGTTCATATAACTTTGAATTGTCCATTGTTTTACATTAAAGCTCTCTTATGATATTATTTTGATATTTTTTAAGAATAATATTAATTTAATGTCATTATCACAAACATTTGCTGCAAAATTTTTCTTTTACTTTCTATTCTTTACACGGCCTTGAGGAAGCTGATCCTCCTTTGGACAAAACAATATTGTTGTCAATTCCTGCCAATATTTCATTTAACACTAAATACATATTTACATTGTTGATTTACAAACTAAATAGATTGTAAAATAATAATTTTTCATTATAATGGTGTTGGAATATAATAACGTAGTCTGACCATAGTGATATCTTATATAATTCAACAGCAATGACCATTTTGCTAAGCTCAAACTGCATAGACTGCAGACAGTAAAGAAAAATGTATCCCTATTATTCTTAATTTAAATAACACACATTTTTTCATCTTAAAATAGTGTATTGTACCCTATTGTTTTAGACTCAGTGTGCCTTGCATTCTTTCAACTTAATGATAAACGATACTTATCGTACAGTGCACAATTGCACTCTTTTCATAACAACATCCTAACTTTTTAACATAATGTAGAATAAATTTCTCAATAGTAAACTTAGCCACAATTGCAATGAATTCCGAGGTTGTTAAGTTTTATTCTAGAGGTTTTGTTTAGTTTTATTCTAGAGGTTGTTGCAATGAATTCCGATTTTAACTCAGACTGGCTATAAAATGTTTACTTAATATATACTGCAGCTGGTACACATAATTAAAAGATTCGAGAAAAAAAATGAATGTATGTATAAAAATGATTGGCGATTAGATGATTCGCTATTATCTAATGATTCACTATTGTAATTCGCTATTATCTAATGTATCATTTTAAATATGTATACATTGCAAAATGATTCGCTATTATCTAATGTATTCAGTTTTAAAAATGATTATCTGATAACATCAGTTTTATATGCAGATATTAATATTGTATAAATGTATGTATAAAAATGGAATACATACATATGCACAAGATTGATCGACTACAAGTTCAACAAGGAAAAATTTAAAGCTTTCGGCAAAGATACAAACTGCAACAATACACATGAATGGTCCTCTATTAAAGCAACACAGCGTGGACAAGTCAAGGGATCAAGAAGCAGTAGCTCAAACTGCCTCGACACGTATTCAGCAAGTGAAAAATAACCAGGTGTAATATAAGTAAAGGTGAAAGTAACAAGTTCAAACCAGCCCCAGTTCAAAAAGAAGCACATTAGTTTAACATGAGAAGGCAGCAAGGCAAGTGCATGTGCACATCATGGTTCAGACTCGACACAAGTGCAAATGGGCACAAAAAAATTTAGAGCAAGAAAAGATGCAACATATCAAAACAGCAAGTACATGGAGCAACAATTTCGAGAGATCCACAAGTTATTCAAGTATGTGCATAGGTCAAGATGACGACAGTCCAGAAGTTCAAATAGTAATTATAGCAAAACAACAAGCATATAAAGTATTTCCAAAGGTACACAAGTTTTACGTTTGTCATATCATTAGCCTTTCATAGATCAGATGTAACATATGACATATAAAATCTCAATTCACCATATCATTAGCCTTTCATAGATTGATCTCAATACAAAATTTATTTTTGCCACATTCTTTTAAGTCCCTTACTTGTTCATGGGCAAGAAACAAATTTTCTTCAATGTTTCTACCCGATATAAAGGAGAATTGATTTATTGCAATTAGAAAAGGCAGAAAAAAATTAATTCTATTGCACAAAATCTTTCCATTTTTTTTACATAAGACTGTAGTAGCACATGTAGTTCAGTCCATATTTTGAAATTAGTCAAGGCTTATATATTTTAAGGACCAAAGTAATAAAATTACGATTTGATCCCTTTGGTAATTTCCGATTTGGAAAATCTATAATATAATCTTGTAAAACCTTTGTTATAGGCACTTCTAACTTCATATATAAACTCCATCTAATATTATTTTTTTGGTCCGCAGATTTACACAATATAATGTTAAGCAGGAGATGCTTCCAAGCTTATGGCTGCTCTAGCTTACGTCTTGTTATGTGCTTTTGTTCTTGTGAAAACGTTATAATAGTTAATTGTGTTGTGCTATTTTCTTTTTATGGTGAAACAGTAATGCAAGTATAATATGCATATGAACAATTAATGTTGTAATGTTATTGTGGTGAAATTGAAATATTATCAATGTTGTAAGCACTTTTAAGTTTGTAACATATATTGTTGAAGTTTAAAAGTTTGTTGTTAAATTTGGTCTTTTATGTTGAATATATTGGAAATATTCAATTTGTTGATATTTTTTGTGGTATTATGTCAAATCAATAAACGTTTGTACTAAACAGGAAGTACCGAAGAAGAGAGTAAATGCAGATGTTTTCTGAAATATTATCAATAAGAAACGGCTAAAAGCCGTTGCTAAATTTATAATAGCAACGAACTAAAGCCGTTACAATGAGAAGAATTGCAATGGGCTAAGGCCGTTGCAAAATACAAGTTTTGCAACGGCTATGAGCCATCGCAAAATTTTTGCAACCCCTGATTTTGCAATGGCTATAGCCGTTGCAAAATGACGTTTCCGGTATAGTGCACTAATAAATCATCTGTCTCTTTAAGGCAATTCCTTGCTTCTACAAAAGTCTCAGTTCCTTGGAATGGCATCCCTCCCATAGCACAGAAGTCCTTCCATATCTTAGAGAAATTATCCACTAGTGGAGGAGGAGGAACGGCGACTACAACTAGGGGAGGGGCGTCTGCTTGGCCTCTGCCAAGCACCGCAACCTTAAGATACCTACGGAACCAAGCCGGTATCGCAACGCCCTCGGGAAGAATCAGTTTCCTAGTCATGTTGAAAAAGGAAAGAAAAGGGATTCAAACAGAGAATCGAAAAAAATTTCACATTGCTTTAGGGAATTTTCAAAACAGAGTTTTTTTTGAAAATGCTTTCTTTTTAAACCTTTTTGAAAAAAAAATTCAAAATCATTTATCTGACCTGGTAACCTTCAGCTCTGATACGAAATGTGACAACTCACATCCGTTAATGTCACTCTTTAACATAATGCATTAAGTTTCATGAAGCATTATAGGTAAACAAAAATATAAACATCACAAGACAGATATAAATTAACTGCGGAATTTAAAACTATATTAAGCAGAAAACATCCTGGTCCAAAACATTGTTAATCATAAGTCTGAAATACAGAAAACCCATTACATCAACTTAAAATTTCTGTCTTGTACAAAAATCACCAGAGTACAGCAGTATATAAAAAGCTTAATCCCCAAAATATAGCCATATCAGAGAAGATAGGAAATCAAAGCGGTACATTTAAGCAGCTCCAAAAAGAATGAAAAAGAGAATCCAAATCAAGCTTGAGTATTCCCACCCTGAGCTTCTGGGGGGAAAGGAAGAGAGAAAAACAAAACAAAACGGGTCAAACACAAAGTCTGAAGAGTCCAGTTACTTTTAGCATATAAATAAGTAAAAGTATCATGGCAGGCATATAAACTGGATGAAAGATAGCAATATCATAAGACATGTATAACAAACCGAGCAGGATAAACAGAATAAACATGGCATGATGTATTGCGTTTCTCAAGTACTTTTCTCTGCACCAGTACTAGTATAACAAGAACATAATGTTCCAAATAAGAACAAATGATAGAATTAGGTGTACTTCTAGTGACGGGTTTTACCCCCAACAATAATAACAGGTAGCCCAACAGGAATGACAGGTGTTACCCCCAACGATAATAATGGACCCTCAAACAAGCAAGACTAGATGTACCCTAATTACTACCACAATCGATCGGCTTCCTATCCCGTAGATACCCGTGCCGGCCCCACAGTAGGACGCATCACTTCCTAAAGTGGCAACCCCGTTATTTTCAAGATGCACAACTATATCTACTGATGTCACATCGCCTTATCTTCCCCAACAAGCGGACCCATGCACGCACATGACTCCGTTGGAATGCGCCATCAACACTCTCACTCAAGTGACCTCTTACAATCAGCTCAGTAAGCGTGCCCAGACCCTGACCTAGTTCAGGGTTCCCCGTTTGGTACTATGATGGGTTAATGACTGAAACGGGTCCCACACAACAGATAATACAAGCTTCCCCCTAGGCTTGCATCCTCACTACTAGGATTTTGACATGTTATGCCTAATAATTTAACAAGGTTTCATAACCCCCACATGTAAAACAGGTTAAGTTTGTTGGGTTTATATGTATATATGTATACATACATACATACATATATATATATATAACCCGCCCCCACATATTTAACAAGATTTACTTAACCCCCACCGATTCAAGCAAGTTTATTTAACCCCTACTCAATTTGACAGGTTCGTGTAAACCCCACATATTTAAACAAGTTAAATATTACAGGTTAACTAGTTATTATCATTCATCAATTTATGGCTATTAATGGACTAAACCTCTCACATTAAGTCTACTACTTGTAGATGCTGGATATGCCGGGAAGTTCCGGGAAGACTTCTACCACAAGTTGGACTTAACCTCATGTCTTAGCACCGTTACGTGTACATTTATCCACTCGACCCCTCACATTAGATTAACCACTTATGAACGCTGGATTTGCCGGGCAGTACCGGGAAGACTTCTACCACAAGTGTAATCTGACCTCGTGTCTAAGTGCGGTTACAGTTTCTAATTACTGTAAACCTAAGCATGTTCATTATTACCCAATTTTTCATGTTTACCCGAAATTATGCCCCAAATCCAAGTCTGATTCACAATGCAAGTTATGCGCCAAATTAAAATTTTAGACCAAGGTATACATTATGCCAAAATCCCAATCATGTTTTTCAATATAAATTATCCTCCAAATTTATCATTCCTAACCATTCCCAATTTCATGCGCTCGCATATTTCAGTGATAGGCCTAGGCTCGAAAGTAGCCTGGCTACAAAAATAAAAAGGAAAGAGGGAGAGAAGAGAATAAGAATAGGCATAATAACAAGACATGCATAAGATGACATAAATAAGCATACTAACAGGAGAGGCATATGGTGACATGATTAGACATATTAACAGAATAAGCGTATATTGACAGAGTGGGCATAATGGCAGAATAGGCATAATAAAGATGGGCGTGCAAGAGCTAAATAGGGTATCAGGTATACAAGTAATGGTACACCTGTATAGTTATGATTCAGGTTATTAACAGGCACAAGTTTAGATCCAACTTATAAGCATGTCAAGATTACTACTAATTATTTACATCTAAAAATAACATGAACTCGCTGTGACTGGATCTAAAGAACAGAGAATTGACTGTTGATGTTGTAGTAGAGATTCTTGAATACATATAACTTGTTATTGCAGAAGAATAGGTTATTTTAGTCTGAGTTGGGGTAGCACCTCGTTGTCTCCATTATTTTTGGTGATTAAAACAATGAAAATGAGGTCCTATTTATAGCCAAGGGTTAACGAATCTTGCTCACAAATGTGTCCAGGTGCAGGGGAAGAATCTGCCCAGATCTCGGCGGGGTCGACCCGGGGGTCGACACCCCCGTTATGGGGTCGACCCATGGGTCGACACCCATGGGGAAAGGGTCGACCCCTAACGGGCCGATTTCCCCTTTCCTTTACCGCTTCGCAGATTTGAATTATTTTGAATAGTTTGTATATGTATAATTCTCTTGCGCTCATATAAACTTCTAGGCTTAATAACTTCTTCGTACGATGTCCGTTTTACGAAAACTCAGAGTCTATATTAAGAAGATTTCCAAGAAAAACGCGATGGCGCAGTCCGTTTTATTAATTCCCAATATTTAATTTAGTATTCTCTAGTTTATCATATTAGTGTTTCTTAAAATTACATAGGGTTACACGAAACACCCTGATATGCATATAATTTCTATATGAGTGATCGTTGCATTCGTGATGCAACCGATTCTTACTATCCAACTTAGCAAGAACAATGTAGCCATATAGGAAACTTAGAGGAAATAATTACCCATGAAAAGCTCTGGATGAGTTTATCTCATATTTTCTTCGTTTCCCATTTGATTTTCGCAAGGTTATCTCCCCATTGTACTCGGACAAGGTTGATAGATTTATTGTAAAGCCTTTTGATTCCGTGCTCCATATTCCTCGTGTGGCATAGGGCACCCTATGATTCAACACAAAGCTCCCTAAGTCCCTAATTTGATCTTGCTTGAGTCTAATGATAGCATCGTGAAGGCAATTCTTAAGGCGAGAAACGTGAAAAATGTTATGGATCCCCGATAATCAGGAAGTTCCATATGATAAGCCAGTTTTTCAGTTTTATCATTAAACTTGAATGGCCCAATGAATTTAAGACCTAACTTCCTAGTCCTTCCAAACCATATGGTTTTCCAAAGACGTGAAAATTTTATGAAGACCAAATCACCAATACTAAACTCAAGTTTCTTCCCCCTTCTATCATCATAAAATTTCTGTCGGTCTTGGGCTGACTTCATTCTTTTCAATATCAAAAGACTTTTCTCCTTGGAATCATGGATAAGGTCGGGTTCAAGTAGAATATTTTCAGTAGTTTCCCGCTAATAAGTTGGTGATTTACATGGCTGCCCATACAACGCCTCATAAGGGGTTATACCAATCGTCGATTGAAAACTATTATTATATGAGAACTCTAAAAATGCCAAATGTTACTTCTATGATCTTCTAAAATCGATGATGCAATCTCTAAATAGATCTTCTAGAATTCAGTTAACTCTTTTAGTTTGTGTTGGTCTACGGGTGGTATGCGATGCTTAAATTAAGCGTTGTCCCAAAAGCTGTTTGTATGCTCCTTTGAAACTCATTTGTAAACAGAGGGTCACTATCACTTACTATTCTTATAGGAATTCCATGTAGGCCCACTGTCTCCTTGATATAAATCTAGGATAATGAAGCTATGGTCCTATCTTTACTGGAATGAAGTGGGAACTCTTCTCGGTCGATCCACTATAACTTAATGAAATTCATTCCCTTTCTGACTCCTTTATAGCCCATCCATGAAATCCATCAAAATATATTCCCATTTACAAGTGGGAACCTCCAGAGGTAACAATAATCCCTTGGGCCTACCTTGCTCTGCTTTGACTTTTTGACATGTCAAACACCTCGCAACAAACTCAGCAACATCTTTCTTCATGCCTTCCAAATAGAAAGTCCTCCTCATATACTTAAACATCTTATCCCCTCGGGATGTATGGCCATTCTCGCACGATGGCATTCCTTTAGGACCTCTTCTCTTAAACTACTAGCCTTAGGGACATAGAGTTATCCATTCTTTCTCAAGCTTCCATCACTATTAACCGAATACCCATTGAAATAAGGAAAGTGCTCTCCTCTAGCATTATTTTCCCTCAATACCCTTAACTCCTCAATGAGAACTTTCTCATCCTTAATTATATCCATCAAGGTTGGTCTCACTTCCAAAACTGCAAGAAATCCTTCAAATGACTCAAATGGTGATTGAAGGTTAAAACTGAAAAGAAATTCCAACTGTCTCCACTCGACAATAACACTAAGTATAACATGTATCCTACTCAAAGCATCCGCGATAACATTACCCTTCTCTGGAGTATCCTGAATATCGGAACCAAACAAAACTATACATTCCATCCACCTCGGCTGCCTAAGATTCAATTCTCGCTGAGAAAATAATTATTTAAGAGATTTGTGATATATAAAAAGCTCAAACTCCCCCCCTAAGAGATAATGCCTCCATATCTTAAGGGTAAATACTACGGCTGCTAGCTCCAAGTCATGCACATGTTATCTCTTCATGATCCTTTAGTTATCTACTTACGTAGGCAACTACACTATCGTCTTGCATAAGCACTTCCCCTAACCCATCCCACAAGCATCTGTGAAAACCGTAAACATCTTAGTTCCATTATAGATGATAAAGATAGGTGTAATTATAAGAGACTACTTCTCTAAAGCACCGCTACACTTATCACTCCAAGAAAATTCGAGATTCTTCTTAGTCAAACAGGTCAATGGGGCTGCTTTTCTTGAAAAGTCTTTGGTGAATTTTCTATTGAAGCCTACTAACCCTAAGAAACTCCTAACCTTCGACGCATTTTGTGGAATCTTCCATCCATGAACAACTTTCACTTTTCTGGGGTCCACATACAAACCTTTCCCTGAAACTACATGTTCAAGAAACTTCTCTCCAAAAGTGGCACTTGGAAAACTTTGCCTTAAGTTGATTCTTTCTCAAGATACCTAAGACCTTCCTTAGATGATTCTCATGCTCTTTATAATCCTTAGAGAATATAATAATTTCATCCACAAACACCACAGCTATCTTATTAAGAATGCCTCTTAACATTCTACTCATCAAATCCTTAAAGAAGACGGGGAGATTCTTTAATCCAAAGTTCATCACTTCCCATTCAAAAAAACCATTTGGTATCCTAAATGTTGTCTTAGTTTACATTCCTTGGAAATTATTTACTTTGAAATCCTGTTGTTAGATCCAACTAAGAAAATACTTAGTGCCTCCCAAATGATCGAATAAGTCATCTATCCTAGGCAAGGGATACCTATTCTTCTAGGTTAACTTATTAAGCTCCTTATAATCAACACACAATCTTAATGATCCATCATCCTTAGTGTAAAAAAATACCGGTGCTCCCATTCTGAGGTACTCCCTTAGATGAATCCTTTCTGCAACAACTCAGAAATTTGCTTATCCAATTCTCTCTTTTCTTTAGGGCCATATGCCTTAACGACAATGCAACTGGTATAACATTATTCTTAAGATCTATCCTAAATGCGATCTCTTTGTGGAGTGGAAGTCCTATCACTTCTTTAAAGACACCAAGAAACTCACATAAAACAGGTACTACAAATTGCCCTTCCAAATCAAAAGATTGAGAATGTAACAAGGATGAATCCCTTATATTCCTAACCTTACAAAGGATCACTAACGTATGACATTTACAACTCCTAAAGCAAACAATCATTCCTATCATAGTCAAGGACGACCCCATAATAAGATAGCCACTCCATACCCCTCAAAGTTCAAAACGTACGAATTACACGAGAAATCGACATTGTCAACGTCTAGTACTAGGTATTTGCAAATCAACAAGAGCTGCTTAACACCTCCGATAGGATTGAAAACTACTATCGGACTACTCACAATTGAATTAGGAAGTTCCAAGAAATCTACAATGCTCCTAGCTATGTAGGAATGAGATGCTTCAAAATCAAATAAGGCACAAATAGGAATCCTTAAAACGGAAATGATACCCTCAAGAGATGGTTGTCCTTGATCTTTCAGTGGTCAACTCTAAAAGGGCGCTACCTCTAAAGCTTAATTGTTACCACTCGATCCTTTATTAAGCTTTGGGCAGTTCCTAGCAAGGTGTCCTTGTTCATGATAGTTATAACACTTACCCTTGAATTCTAGCTTCATCAGATTGACCCTGCAATCTTTGGCCTCGTATCCTTTCTTATGGCGTCTCCCACACTTCTTAGCTTATTTCTTAAATTTACCACTCTTCTTCTTCTTTAACCAAAAGTTTTTTTCTTTCCAAATTTTGAAGTACCCTCACTCTTTACCTCCTTCTTTTCCACCATAAAGTACAAAATAGCAGTCCCCACAAGCGCTTCAAAAGTTGCTCCAAACATCACTTGAGCTAACAACATCTCTCTAAGAGGAAGTTGAGTCCCTTTACGAATCTCAGTGCCTTATTCGTAGGTGTATCAACAAGACTTCTACCAAACTTAGACAACTCTGTGAACTTTGCTACGTATTCCTTTAAAGATGATTCTTCTTGCTTAAGATGGATGAACTTCTCTATATGTAAAATCACTTCGACATTAGGTAAAAACTTAACCTTAAATCGGGACTTGAACTCGTTCCAAGAGAATATCCTACCCACATTATCCTCAGAAACCATATTCCAACACACCAACGCTTCGCCTTTAAGATGCTAAATGACTACCCTTATCTTTTATGGGTCTTCCTATCCCATTGCACCAAAGGTACAATCGCACTCCGATAACATGCCTTAGCTTCAAGAAATCCTTTTGTTCCAAAAAAATGCTTACCTCTAATATATAAAAATCCTTATAGAGACGGAGGAAATTAATTGCCACGTCAATGGATTAAGCTGTTGGTTCCGCTGGGGCTACAAGGTAAACAGGAACCTATCCCACTGTCCTTAAATACTGCTGGAACCATTCAAGTAAGTACGGAGGTCTTACTGGATTCCCTTTCTCATATTTTTTTCATCCATTTCTATTATCTGTAAGAGGAAAACCTTTAGCGGAAATACCTAGGATAGTAAAAGAAAAAAATGAATAAAGAGAGATTGCCTAGTATAATCGTGTATGTCTTTGGGGTATTTTATATATACACATATAATTTGAAAACCTTTTCAAATGACAAGTACGTCTTTCATATGTATATTTCTCCGTAATTGGATAACCTATGCTTTGATACCAAGTATAATAACCCAACCCGAATGAGCCTAAATCCCGATCCATAAAAGTCCCATCGGAACTTAGTGCCATCCTAAGAAAGTCATTGGTTTCTATAAGAAATAAATGACAGAGCCAAACAAAAATCAAAATCTCACCACAGATTGGACAAAATATAATAACTAAAATAGATTTACATTTCATAAAAACCATTGCAGTGTCGATTATATTACAAATCTAAATGTCATAATAATGATGATATTCCATAAATATAATTAACTTCTAGATATAGTATGTTAACGATATTTTTCGTCAACACCCAAATTACAGAATGTGATGTGTGTATTCACGAAATTTTCCGTGGTCATGACTTAGAATTCTCAGGAAATGATCCTGAATCTGGAATGGGTAGGTTTCTGGGCCATGACAACTGCACTGTGTATTTCAATAAGAAGAAAATAGGCTAATGCCTCCCTTGAGTTCATGGATGAGAGCATTGCAATATTTGCTAACTTCGATGACTCCTTTGTACTAGATCTTCCCACGGGAGGAGTCTGAATTACAATGGAGGTCGAGCTAGGAATTCATATAGGATTTTGTCACATCAATGTTTGAGAAGCGTTAGGCTCAGCATGAGGGTATGGATCAATCATGGTGGCTCCGTAAGTTAAGGAGAAGGGGAATTCATATTTCTATCAAGTTCCCTTCTCCGCTATTGGAGCACCTTGATTGATCTCCTCATCAAAAAGGTTAGTGTTAACTCCCTGTTTCATCATTATGATACTACAAGATTATCAAATCGCATGACATATGGAACTCGGAGTTCTCCATTTATATATTGTAGATAGATGACATGAATTGATGATTTGCTCTCCTTGAGAAAGAAGGAGCTAAATTGAGAAATGAAAAGTTCGTCCCCACATTACAAAGTATTTGGGGTCCTATTTATAGAGAATCCGGGGTCTTTTCATCAGTAGATTGTTGGGCCTGAACGATTCCTGTCGGCCGCTTTTTTCTAGGTTTCGGGCATCGGCCTATCGGTCCTCCTCGTGGTGCCGGTTACAGTTCTTTGAAGTGATGGCTCTGGGTGAATTGGGCTCTCTTCTAGGTGGAAGGGGGCTTGTTGCTGCGACAGATCGCAGAGGCATCTTGGATTTCTTGGAGAATGCTCTCAGTGTCAGTCCTTTGTTGTGGGCTTTCGGATGTAGGCTTTCGGCTTTATCGTGGGTACTCGAAGGGGCCCACCCTCATGCCGTATGCAAATGTCTGCCAATTTAGAACCGTTAATGCTTCAGGTACTAAGTGGATTATTACGAGCAACCCCTATCCTTACTTGAGTCTCGGTTTAGCCTTCCGGTTTGGCTCTTTGGAGGGTAGCTTTCGGTGGTACTCGTGTTACTTACGAAAGTAACCCCTTTCTATATCCATGGAGCCATTCTTCGAGGGTTGATTTCAAATCATCTTTATGCTATGACCCAATACTCTTCCTCTTTTAATGTATTGATATCCATTGGTTGATTCTTGGCGGATAGATCCCGTCGGATGAACCCATGCCGATACTTGGTAGGTTTCGGGTCCCTTTTCTCCAGAGGGGGTACCGGCCTGAGTTGCTCTCGAGTTCCTCATTCTTTCCTTATATTCATTTGACATCCCTTCATCTACCGTATTGTACCAAGATCATTTTGGTAGTAACATAGTAATACTAATAAACTAGAATAAAATCTTCGTCGCCAAGCTCATAACTTCACGATATCCTCAATCAAGCATCTCCACCTACTAACCTGTGTTGTTAAAAGAAGGGGGCCAGAACAACATATTCAGGTGAATGAAAATCATTTAAGTTGAAAGGGAATCTATTTCCTATACTTGGCAGTATAGATTCATCAAGTTATGCCTATACGATTTCAACACACAATTTAAGGACTATCCTACGGTCACTTAAGACCATCATATATATATATATATATATATGTGTGTGTGTGTGTGTGTGTGTGTGTGTGTGTGTAAGGGTGGATTCCTTCTGTCACTTAACACCCTATGAGGTGGACTATCACTTGGTCGCTTAAGGCAATTTTACATATTTATTTATGGCCAGATTCCTACGATCACTTAATACCCTATGGCGGATCTCAATCACTTAAGACATCGATTAACGACATAAAATATTCTCTCAATTAAAATGCAAGAGTATTAAATTTCTACATAAAACCGAGTGAGGTTAGACATTCGTCTCCATTTAAGACCCCCCCCCCCCCCGGCAAACTCTTACATTACAATTTAACCGGCATCACGAGTAAACTCCTAGTCACTTGATACTTCACTTAGAAAGGCGATCCATCTTATATGCTCTTATGATCTCCTATTAGTCCATCCCAATGTATGCCCTCGCATAACCCCTAGTTAAGAAGTGGACACTTCCGGAGAATAACCCCATACATACGTCTATCCTTTTATTTAAGACCATTTAATACCTCACCGGTTTGTTAGAGAAAGGCGGACCTCGTGACCACTTATTACCTACTAAGGAAGGGTCCCATGACTTTAGTCCAAAATCAAGGAGTGGACCTTAGGAAAAATACCTAGTGCTGACCACTTAAAACCAAAATAAGGTAGGTTAGCCACTTAATACCTTCTTGTATTAGCATATGTCATAATAGTAATTATTACACAAGATGTATTACATTAAACTGACTTGTTGTAGCTTCTGGCTTTGTCGATCGATTCGGAACAGACTTCTACTATAAGTTGGGCTTGACCTTTTGCTTTGTGAATTAATTATAATGGTCCATGACCTTAGACATTTCACTTTTCTTGACTTCTTGTAGATGTCGATCAGTCAGTCAGTTTTGGGTAGGCTTGTACTACAAATAGGGGTTAACCTCATCTCACATAACATTAATTTTATTTAAATACATTTAGACTCACACATACATAAATTTCCTATGGGGACATTTTAGATTTGAATTCCTAATTAAACGCATTTATAATATTAGTTATGTTATTTAATATACATAAATACGAATGAAATTTGTGGCACGCATAAAGAAAATGTTCTAAACATATAAATACCAATCCTAACCAAAAAATAAGGTTTACTAGTAATATTTCCCAAATTTTCTCAACATAACATATGATATTCATTTTACATCTGATGCAATAATGAGGAAATAACAGAATACAAACAAAATAACTTACAACTGAGGTTCTTAGGATTATTTCAATAATAAAAGAAAAGGAAAAGATGTAATATAATAATGTGTATGTAATTTCCTTCCAGTACTTCTTTACTTTCATATAATATGTTTACACAGAAATTAAGATTTTAGTAACATGTATCTTATTACATTTAAACAATCTGTTTTATAAAAACAGAGAATTAAACATAAAAAAATTACAATACCCAAATCTACACTTTTGTTTAAACTAAATTTTAAGTAAATTAAAAAAGAAAACAGATCAGACTAAATGATAAAATCACACAACACCCCAAAATCCAATTTTTTCTTATATCCATAATCCAAAACCCAAGTTAACATATGATTGACCATTTCTGATATTATTAAGAAATCTAGGGGATTTATATGTATTTTATTTTCATAAGAATCCCAAATCTCTATAGGCATAACAATCCAATTCTACACTATCAATTGCAAAAAATTGTAAACTTAGAATAATTCCCACTCATATAATTACAAGAAGAAGAGGAGGAAACTGTGTAGAACAAAACTATGGATTGCAACCTCGGAATTGTGTAATCCAAATATTCCTTTTAAATTACTATACTTATAAGATTCAAGTTAGAATCTTATATACATATAAATCTAATTCCATATTCTTTAAAGAAATTAGAATTGAGAAGAGAGAAAATAGGCTAGATTAAAGAAGAAGCTAACTTGATCTAATTCTGAGATTTAGACAAATGGAGGAGAGGTGAAATAGGGGCGGAGTTTGGAAAAGAATGTAGGGTTTTGTGGGAGGTTAATGCCTTGTTTATACTCACTGAACTGTGTTTGGACACCAGACTCATTTTATAAAATTTCAATGGTTCATTCCAACAAAAGCACATAAAAACCTAACCTAAAATCAACCTCCACCTACCTCTCTTCCTTAAGGGCGGTCGACACCCTCACTAGGAGGGCGATTGACCCCTAGGTCAACCCCCTTAAGGGAAGTTGGTCGACCTCCGTTAAGGGTCGACCGTGGAGTATTTAATTCTCTTGGTTGTTGCTTATTATATTAATATGTTGAAACACCCTCGCACCCTTTCGTATACGCAATTAAGGTTGTACAAAGGAATGTAGAGCATAATAGGTACAAAGAAACAAATCATAGAGACTAAGATTCACAAAACATAAAACAAAAATAGTGGAAACATTTATTTTTCAATAACTTATGATTACAAAAAATTAATTTACATAAAGTAAGTTACAACACATACGTCTTACAATTTTAGCTCAAATCAGAAAACAATAAAACATTACCCCTCTCGAGTACAAGTCCAACCTATGACAATGAAAATTTTACAAATGTAAATTAAATGGAACATAAAGGAATTTGGAACTTCATTAGCAGTCTTCCTAAAGCTGCTAATGCCAAACTATCTTTGCCTTATGAGCCCACTAGGTGAGAGAAAAAAAGAAGGGATAAGAGTGGATCAAACATAAAGTCTGGTGAGTTGTATATTTACTAGCACGATAGATAAATAAAGGAAACATACAATACAATAGTTCTAGTGTCATATAGGGCAAGTGTTTGCGAACAACTAATAGGCGAACATATAGGAATGATATACAAAGATTAAAGGTTTGATAGATTGCTGTCTCATCCGATTTCCTATTTTATTGCAATAGTCATTTGATTGTTTGCAATTTCACCATTGCAGAACATGATAAAATTAGGATGATTTTCCTAATAGTACTACCCAATGATCGGCTACTAAACCATATAGTGATAACCTCTGCCTACTATTGGCCTTGGGTTTATCAGGCCCGACCCATTAACAAAAGACATAGCTTTAACATAAGCGTCACAGTGCCTTATTTCGCCCAATCGGGTCAATATGCACACATTGAACCATCGGAACGCACCCATACCCACCTCTGTTTGGTCCATCTTACTACTTAGCTTAGCATGATGTGTACCCTCTCCTCTTATAAGACCGTATGTGATAAAAAGGATATGCTGAATGGTATGGATCGTCAATAAACAAATCCTACTTAACCAAAATCCTATTTGATTGGTGCCCCGCCATTGATTTACCATAGAAACAATAGCCATAGAATAAATACAAAATTAGGCTTATAACTTAACATTAGTTTGATTATTATATTAGCATTTTTTTTAATTTACCATTGAACGCCTAATCACAAGGCCACCATAGAATTATAGAATAACCAATGCCTAATCACAAGGATGCCATAGAACAATGCCTAATCGCAAGGCCACCATTGAATAATGCCTAATCGCAAGGCCGCTATAGAATAATCAATAATTTAGGCTCATAAACTTATTTATCAATTTAAGTTTAATTTTCATGTTAAGGCTATTTATTCATTTATAACTACATGTCATATTCGTATCTGCAGATAAGCCATGTTTATTTATTATAATTCTTAGTATTTGTACAATCTATCATATTTATGCAATTATGTTACAGTCCATTTTTCTGTAATAACTCGTGCAATAGTCAATATGCAAATTTCATCAAGTTTGCATATTTTCAGTCCAATATTCCCCATTGTCACTGTTTAACATTTTATGTCAATTTAGCCTCAAAATATCCAATCCTTTTTCTTTCATAATTCCAATTGAATTAAGTATTCCAACGCGCACCAGTCGTATAAAATTAGACATATAAATCTGTGCCTAAATCAGTCGTGTACAACGTGCGCAAAATAATGGATTAATCACTCGTTTATATATGCCAATGTTGCAAATTCAAGCATATTTTGGGTGTAACCATAATAAACTGTAAAATCAGTCGCAGTTACCACCTTTTAGTATTTCAATTATTAATTAACTGAAAACTGTAAGAAAGAAAGGAAGAAAAATTATATAATAACTTACAAAAAAAATATTTACAAAAAAAGAACAACTTACAAAAAAATGAATAATAAACGTA
This sequence comes from Allium sativum, assembly GCA_030737875.1. Taxonomy (NCBI): domain Eukaryota; kingdom Viridiplantae; phylum Streptophyta; class Magnoliopsida; order Asparagales; family Amaryllidaceae; genus Allium; species Allium sativum. The sequence continues at coordinate 2,641,075 of JASFAX010000020.1, forward strand.
AGAACTGTGAATACAAATGTAAACTAACAACTACAACTACAACTATTGTATTGCATATTTACTACGAAATACCAAAAATCTAATAATTATGAACTCACCAGAAAAGCTTCCCTCATGGCCCTAGCAGAACCCATCTCCATAATATATATATACACACACACACATATACGTGTATATGTATGTAAGAGGAAAAAATTTATTTATAATCTCAATTCACCTAAAATTTAAAATTAAGCTGGTCTGTCTCCAAAAAGAAGACTATCCTAGGTGGGGAAGAGACGTATTATGAAGAATGAGGGAGGGGTTGGAGGTATATTTATATGTGGGCTTAAAGATCCTAGGCCGCTAGATTTAGAGTTTAAATCTGAACCAACCATGTCCTCAGACCAGTCAGGGGTTTCCACTTCAGATCAAAATTCAAAATAGTCCAACCAGGATTTAACACGTCAATTAAATCACGCTTCAAATTTTACGTCTGTATGATACGTTTTTGTGCCTAGAACGTAAACGTGCCTAGCACGACATGGGTCGACCCAACCAACCACAGGGTCAACACATGGGTCAACCCAAACACAACCTAGGTCGATCCATGGGTCGACCTGGTGGATGTCGCGTCGTCCCATGCATAAGTGTTTATTATTATTTTTTCTTATTTAAATTTCAAAATTTGAATTGCCATAACTTCTTTGTTTTATGTCTGTTTTATGCAAACCTATATGTATCTAAACCAGAAAATCATGACGAACTCTATGATGCAATTCCCATTGTCAAGTTATGATAATTTTACAACTTATTATTTTATAAATCCATTAATTAATTAATTTTTGTACATTAAAATTTGGATTATTACGTTCGCCCGTCCTCAAGGGATTTCGTCCCTAAAGTCTCCAAGGACAGTAGAATGAAATATGCAATATCATCCAAATATCTACATCGATCTAATCAAACATCATCCATTAGCATTGACTGTCCTTTAGTTTTCTAATGCGATTTAAATTATGCAATAGTGTAGTTTGTATATCCCTAACTAATGAAAAAGATTAAGCGGTCTAGATTCGGTTGACCTCTTTTTTATGGAATCATGCTGGTGTCATGTATCCAAATGTTCGCAAAAATCTCTAATGATAACAGATAGTTCTACATGTGTGCTTCAATCGTCATTCATATGCAAAACCATGTGGTAACATCCATTTTCATCATCTATAAAAATAATACAAAATGCACATACATCCATATGCATATGTAAGTGTCCTATTGGCCAATCCCCAACAATGCCTAGTGTGTGAATATGCATCAACTGCATCCACTTGTAAACACTTGTAGCCACTTGCATACATCGTACACAACATGTTCTAATAACATGTTTACAACCAATCTTACCATCCAAAGGCTTAATCCTAAGATTTATCCTTCCCAAGGATATTTAGAAGACAGGCCCTAATCAAAGAAAAAATGCTAATGATAGAATATCAAAGGGAAACGTTTGTCAAAAGAACATGGGTAACAAACCTGAATTCTTTGAAGACACCTAAGTTGTTATAACTAGAAGTTCTCTTTACGAGATAAAATATTTATGCCTCATCTCATGGTGACTCACTATTAACTGGTACTTTTTCTTCTAACTTCATATTTGGATGGTTTCCCTTATTACTACCAAGTTGTTCTAACCACATTCACTAGAGAGTTTCTCTATCTCACCCATTTTAAATACTTCAGGAAGAAACATTCCAAGTTTTCTGTTTGCTTTCCCTTTAAACTAGTTTAATGTAGCTAAGTCGTTTGGTTTTAAAATCTTAGAGCCTTACTCTATCTTACAAGTAGAGTCACTTTTATTGTATCCATAATCCGATTTCTAGTCTTTACCTTTGTTGTCTTGTGTTACCCTTAATTGTTCCACTTTTATTACCCAACCCCACAAGGACATACTTATTTTCAGCTTCCTATATATATTCAAAGTTTATATTACTATTTATATTATTATTTTCAAAACCATATTTGAAAAATCTTAGTGAGATAACTTGTTATTCATAAGGTCACAAAAATTTCTTTTTGGAATATATATAGTTACTTATATGAAATTCTCAAACATACAAATTTCATGCCAAAACATATTTTCCCTTTAAAAATTTTATTTCCGAAATCATATTTGTATAGCTATGTAGGGTTTACACTCGAAGTGGTCCTATAAATTTCCTTTTTCCTTAAAACATAATTTTCAAACTATTTCGTTGGAACATAAATATTTGCCATGCCACTAATCCATTTGAAATCTATATATTCTTTTAATCATTAATCCACTAGCCAAACTTTTTACTTCTTTCGATTTGGTGGTCATATAAAGATTATTTTACCAATCCGATTCTTAGTATCAGGTTTTAACTCATTCTTGTAAATCATTTTTCTTCAAACAGAATTTCTAGGATCTTCATTTTATGCCAAAAATGACATAACATTGATGAACACCAAACCTCAAACATAGAGTATAACTAATAGTGAATTCCTATCAGAAATGTTAAGGTATAATTTCGAGTTAAATCACTTAAGGTTCTAAGAGATCTTATCATACTACTAGATATTTCCATAGAAGTTACATGAACTCTTATACCCAAAATCCAAGAACTTAATGTTAACTACATTCTTACTTTTAAAAGGAGATCCCAAAAATCATCAGACACTCAAATTCAATAAATCTTCCTTGCCTTAAGTTCTAGTTCCTCATGGGGGAAAACAAACCAACAATCCATGGTTATTGGAATTTCAATTTTTCCCTATAATAGGTAACGGCCCACCATGACCAACTAAATTAAAAACTGTATGTAATTATTTCAAAGTAACTACTTTCGTGGCCCTCTTTCTGTTGTTACCATCAGAATTTAAACTAAAAATATTAACCTGGAATACTTTTAAAGAAAGTTCCTCATTTTGTTTCCATAAAAGCTAAAATTCTCTCGGTGAGGTAGATCGAGAAAGTCTTGTCTTGGAAATACTTTCAATAATTCCTTTATAATAACCACTAATCCAAGAAAATTCCTCACCTTTTCAAAAGCAGTGTTTAGAGAGCTGGATGTCGGGTCTATGTATTCATAAGGTGCTGAAGCCCTTATCTAAATACCAAACTTACCTCTTATTATGCTTTGTTTAGACTAGTATGTCATCAACACAGCTTCTACCAAATTATAATAAAACCTCAACAATCATCTTACCACATAAGTCAATAACTAGGCTTAGGCACAAGCTAGTCCAATAGGTATGACAACTGTTCTTAAAATCCATCGGATGTTTTATAAACAACTCTACCTCTAATATTTTTTTCACACTAAAAAATTGATGAAAATTACAAGCAAATAAATCTACTAACGAAACTATGGCTCTCTATCAAAAAGACCATTTACTTGAGTCTAAGGGAAATGTTTCCTCCAAAAAAATCACTTATGATTACTACTGAGCTAAAGGAGCTATCCATCTCTGTAGCAAAGACGAGTGATACCTCTTATCCAAAAATATTTATTCTTACTAGTACTTTCCCAAAAGTTCCTTCGTTCATTTTCCTAAAATCCTTCCGCTATGGCTGAAATCCAACTGCTCCTTCAAAACATATGTGGAAATTTCCCATCACAGGTACCAAACTCAATCTACCAGAAGACAAGTCTAAGAAGTAAAATGACCCATTCCAACTGATTCTTCATAGGTCAATACTAGGGTACGACGACTATGCGTACCCCCTGGGAAACTACCCTCCTCTCAATATCATAGAAAGATCGTCATATAGTTAACCTGTTTAAACTCCAAACCAATGCATACATTGTAGTGCTATAAGCATAAATCCATATCTAGAAAGGATTTTAGTCATAAATATGAAACTCAGTTCTGTCTTATTCTCATAAAACCGTATACTTTACTGATAATGGTACAAGTTTAGCATTGTCTTAAATATTTCAAAAATCAATCTCTCTTCTAGGAGGTAACCTTTCAAACCTATAAAATATTTGAAATATCTAGCACAATAAGAACTTAATTGATATCACTTAAAGATGCACTAAGAAAGAATAGGAAAATCCACTAATCATCCTTTCTCGACAATCCTCTTCTTATAGTTGAAATAGCCCAGTACTTTGCTTACTAATACATCCTTCAAAACTTCCTATCTCAAAAGCCTTAAACTATAAGCATATCAATTAAAATCTACTACCAGTGTCAAAGTATGAGATAACCAATTATATGGCTAAACTATCTAGACCCAAAACTAATCTATACTCGAAACGCCCGAACATATCATAAATCAAGATTTCTAGTTTCAAACCTCGACTCACCATAGATAACCATGTCGATCTACCTATGGGGTTAAGAAACTACTACTAGGCCAAGAAATTGCAAACAATCAACTACTGCTACTACTACCACACTCGAGGGTTTACTATATCTATAAAGGATAACTTTGTTAGGCCTACAATACAAATGCCCTATATGGCTTGTCTCGTATCAATGTGGCTGTGACCCCACGCAGCCACCCCCAACTAACGAATAAAAGGTAAAGGAATGGAATACTCCTAAATAAGATAGGATAGGAGAACTAGAAAGAAATATAGATATAAAACAACTTTTTCGCCAACCTTTACCCATTTCCATTTCTCGATCCTCTAGACCAACACCTTCCTTGTTAAAGCTAATGATACCTTCCCAAATCTTTACAGCAATAATTTTTAGGTCATCTCACTATCCTTATCCTCTTGAGTTGTCTTATCCATGCTTAGCCTTAGTTTATATGTGTCAAGCAGCAAATTTATCTTTAACTTCGGTTTTCCTCAAATACTGAGAAAAACGGGTTTATCCGTAAGTCAAAACTTTAACTATAAATCTTTAAGTTTTCTGTACACATAGGAAATCCTAGATATGTCGCTGTATAGAAAACTCGATGAAGAAAGGAGAGAATGGGACAAGGAAAGGAGATGGACTTAAGGGGATTTTTATAAAACTTTTATTTTTAAAAATACCTTTTTGTTTTGAAAACTTTTCTTTGGAAATATTTTATTTAAAAAAAAAACTTTTGTAATCCTGTAACCTTAGGCTTTGATATCAAATAAAACACCATGCATCCCTTGATATTCCCAATCGAAGCCATACTAAGGAATGTGGAGTGTTGTAGGTACAAATAAATCATAGAGGCTAAGATTCACAAGACATAAAAAACGAAAACATTTATTTTTCAGTAATTTATAATTACACAACAATACTTTACATAAAGCAAGTTACAAAACATATGCCTTATAATCTTATCAAAGTAAAATAAAACATTACCCTCTCAAGTACAAGTCCAACCTAGGGCAATGAAAATTTACAAATTTAAATTAAATGAAACAATTTTTTTTTGGATCATCATTAATAATCTTCCGAAAGTTGCTAATGTCAAGCTATCTTTGCCCTGTGATCCCATTGGGGGAGAGATAACGGAAGGAAGAGGAGTGGATTGGACATAAAGTCTAGTGAGATGTATAATTACTAGCATGATTGAAAGATAAAAGAAATAGACAAGATAAATGTTCTAGTGTCAGATAGGGAAAGTGTTTGTGTAAAACTAATAGGTAAACATATCATAATGATGTACAAAGATCAAAAGTTTGATTGATAGTTGTCTCATTCGATTTCCTATTTTGTTTTACTAGTCATTTGATTGTTTGCACTTTCACGACTATAGAACATGATATAATTATAATGATTTTCCTAATTCTACTCATTGATCGACTACTAAACCATAAAGTGATAAGTTATACCTACATTAGACCTTGGGTTTATCAGGTGCAACCCATCAACAAAAGACACAACATTAACACAGGCATTACAGTGCCTTATTTTCCCAATCGGGTCATTGCACGCACATTGAATCTCCAGGACACACCCGTACCCACCTCTATTTGGACCATCTTACTACCTAGCTCAGAATGGTGTGCGCCATCACCTCCTATGATGCCCTATGTGGTAAAAGGGGTATGCTGATTGGTACAGATTCCCAACAAACAAATCCTACTTGATCCAAATCCCCTTTGATTAGGCCCCCCATATATTTACCATAGAAACCATTGCCATAGAATAAACATAAAATTGGGCTTGACACTTAATATTAGTTTGATTAGTATATTAAGCCTAATTGTTTATTTATTTACCATCGAACGCCTAATCACAAGGATGCCATAGAATAATCAATGCCTAATCACAAGGCTACCATAGAATAATCAATGCCTAATCACAAAGCCATCATAGAATAATGCCTAATCGAAAGGCACCATAGAATAATGCCTAATCATAAGGCCACCACAGAATAATCAATAATTTAGGCTCATAAACTTATTTGTCAATTTAAGTTTAATTTTCATATTAATCCTATTTATTCATTTACAACTACATGTCGTATTAGTATCTGCAAATAAACCACATTTGTTTATTATGATTCTTTGTGTTTGTACATTCTATCATATTTATGCAAATATTTTACAACCCATTTTTCTATCATAACCTATGCCATATTCAATTTTCAAATTTCATCAAGTCTGCATATTTTCAATTCAATATTCCCTTTTGTTACATTTTAGTTTTTTATATCAATTTATCCGCAAATTATCTAATCCTTTTTCATTTATAATTCCAATTGAATTAAATTTCCTAAGGTGTACAAAATAAAAAGGATTAATCACTCGTATAAAATTAGGCATGTAAATCTATGTCTAAATCAGTCGTGTACAACAGTTCGTGAAATAAAGGATTAATCGGTCGTGTACAACAGTTTGCAAAATAAAGAATTAATCAGTCGTGTACAACGGTTCGCAAAATAAAGGATTAATCAGTCATGTACATATGTCAACATTGCAAATTTAGGCATGTTTGGGGTGTAAACACAATAAACTGCAAAATCAGATGCAGAAAGAGGAAAAGAAGACCAAATAGGTGTCTTATAGTATTTCAATTATTATTGAACCGAAAACTGTAAGAAAGATAGATGGAAAAACTATAAAATAACACACAGAAAAGAATATTTACAGAAAAAACATAACTTACAGAAAAATGAACAATTATTGTAAGAATTTTAAGTAAAATTGTAAATTAACAACTATAACTATTTCATTGCCTATTTTGCTACAAAATACCAAAAATCTAATAAAATTATCATCAAATAAAATAAAATAACATATTATTTTAAATTTTTGATCAAGATGTTTCAAGAAAAGATATCAATATATCCATTAAGACCAAGTTACTTAACGCTTTCTCAATGTTGGATGGTGTATTATTCAAGGTTGATGGTCAAGTGGTTATGTGCTAATATTTATTATGCAACCATTTAACGGCTTACGCTAGGGTTTTCAGTTGGTTAACAACAACCTATTCAAATAAGAAATTTTGGAATGAATATATTACATAGTTCTCTCCACTTTAGAATGATGCTATAGATAAAGAATTCCATGTTAATAATCCATTTTCTTTGTTGCATGAACAGAGTGATGGGAATGTTGGAAACTCTAATCCATCTTTTTCTTTAACTAATTGTGCTCCCACCTCTTCATCATCCTCGCAATTTCAAACTTCCTTTTTCTCTGCATCCATCAACTCTCAATCTCCATCAAATTCTTCTTTCAACTTCAAATTTCCTTTAACATCTCCATATGCTCACCTCTCTACTCCACCAAATATTATTCTCCCACCTGCAGCTACCAATCCTTCTACAGCAGTAAATGGTGCTACCTCCAATGTTGATAATATCCCATCTACACATGGTAGTAAGAAAAAGACTAATAGGAAAAAGAAGAAAGTTATGATTGATCATGATAATGTAGACAATGATCTAAATCATGGGAAAGAGTATAAGCCTGATGAAGTAATGCCAAGTAATGACTCTAAATGTACTTCATCAAGGCATACGAGAAATAACCCTATTTTTATGGTTGATCCCCTCCTTTTTAAATGATGAATATTGTAACACCCCACGTCCATTAATGTCACTCTCAAAGGGAATGCATTAACTTCCATGGAGTATTATTGGTGTATAGAACATAATATAACAAGACAGATACATATATTGGTACTTGAAAATTTTTAAAACTACTTTTATTGCAGCGGAGAAATAGTTTGATTACAACAACATCATAAACCAACAGTAAAACCAAGTACACTTAATATCCATCTTGACAAATTGTTTTCTGATTACATAAAGTAAAAAGCATAACCCCAACATGAATTAATTATCCCTATTCAAATTTTCAATAATTTCCAAATTAATTATGTCCATAATTGTCACCTAAATTATGTCCATACTTTTTAGGTATATAAATTATACCAATTAATGTCTCAATTTAATTATATGCCTTTAAAGTTATTTTTATGTCAATTCACAATTTGCATAATTAATATTTTCCCTTTGTCCCCACGCTATTCGTACGTTCTAATATGAGATATGTTAGACTCACAAATAGTCTAAATTATAAAAAGAAAAGAAACATCACAACTTGCATAATACATAAAATAGATCTAACTTGCAAATAGGAATTATAACATAAATTTACATAGCCAATAACTTGCATAGGCATATAGAACATAAACTTGCATAAACTACCATGGATCTAAATATAGATCAAAAGCATGAAATTGTGAACTTGCATATATGAATTATGGGTCTCACCTAAACTTGCATATGTGAATATAATTTTCACCTAAAAATGTGAATATTGTTTTTCACCTAAACTTGCATATGGATTCCTACAACTTGCATATGAATTTATCACATGTTTTTGCATATAAACTAGCATATGTATATACTTTATTCACATATAAACTTGTGTACAATTCATATATAGACTTGCATAAGATTCATATTCAAACTAGCATACGATTTAACATCCCAAACTTGCATAAAATTCACATACGGATTAGCATATGATTTAACATCCCAAACTTGCATAAGATTCACATACGAATTAACATATGTAAAAACGAACTTGCATAAGATTCACATACAAACTAGCATATGATTTAACATCCCAAACTTGCATAAGGTTTCACATATGAACTAGCATATGATTTACATCCCAAACTTGCATAAAATGAATCAAGTTAAACATATATAATTGGACATATGAAATAGATCTACCAACATAAGATAACAAAGTTAAACAACATCACGTGATTCAACAGACATGTTCTCGTAATCCAATTATAACTTATCATAATTAATTTATTAATTATATTGTGAAAGAAATTGTACTCATAAAGATAGGTTAGAGAAGAGAATGATTTGTTCGTCTTTTGAATTAGAATTCCGAATTGCTAAATCCTAAGCTTTAGGAAGAAGAACTATCTAGCAGCAGCATGGTGACCAAGAGACTATTTTAGTTTAGGTTTAGGGTTTGAGTCTAGCCACTCTTTTATAGAAGTTTGAATCAACCTAAGCCGTTAGATTATAATAGGAGCAATCCCAACCATCCAGACTAGATAGAGTTATCTAAAACAGCCACATCAGCCCTATTGACTCAGCAAAGAGTCATAAATCGTCACATTTCAGATCTGTCTGAGGGGATAGGTTGACCCCCTGGTCGACCTGTATAGGGTAAGTCGACCTGGCCTTGGACGGGAAAAATCCCTCCCAGACCACTTCCCTATTTGAATTTTGAATTTTGAATTTTTTTTGAACTATTTTAATTAATATAAAATTGCTGAAACTTCCGAGGGCCATAACTTCCTTATACGAAGTCCGATTTACGAAAACTTGGACTCTATTCCCAGCAGAATTTCGAGATGAACGCAATGGAATAACCCATTTCCTTAATTCTCACTTTAATAATTAAGTATTATTAGGATTGTTAATTTTAATATTCACAGAAAATTCAGGGTGTTACAAATACAATATGTTTCTAGAATATCAAAGGAGAAAATTTTCCCTCAAAATCAATATGAGATTAAGAATTTGATCAACGAAAAATCCATTCATCTGATTTGTTTATCTGAGACGAAATCGGATATTGCATCGTCTAATAGGGCTACAAATTTCATTATGCCATCATGGAATTATGATCATAATCTTGCTCATGCTTCCTTTGGAAGATTATTGACTCTTTGGAATCCTATTTATTTTAGCCTTACAAAAATCTCTAAATCTGACCAATTTATTCAATATAATTGCACTTTCCTTCCCACAAACTCAAAATTTCTTCTTACTTCTGTTTATACTCATAACGCCTTACCTCTTTGTTAAGTTTTTCTTGATCAAGTCTCCTCTCTCAATCCATCTGATTAACCCTGGCTTATAGGGGGTGATTTCAATTATATGTATAGTAGCTCTCAAAAAATTAGAGGATGTCCTTTGGATCTTAAGGATATAGCTCCATTGAATCAAATGATCATAAAATCTTCTCTTATTCCTGTCCAATATTTTGGGTTAGCTTATACCTAGGTCTAACTGCTCTGGCTCAGGATTTCCTACTCTTTGCAAACTTAACCAACTTTTTGCTAATACCTCTTTTTTCGATCTTTGGAGTAAATCTTATTGTCACATTCTTCCTCAAATTTTATCTGACCACTGTCCTTTATTATTCATATGGGGTATTAATGATTCTAATTACAAGAGCAAAACCACTTTTTATTTTTTATTTTTTTTGCAATCATCCAGAATTTTCTAACATTCTTTTGTAGGTCTGGAAGTCACAAACTTGTAGCAACTCTATGATAAACCTTCAAAATAAAATGCAGATGCTAAAGTCTAAACTTAGATCATGGTCTTCATTGAATTTTGGAAAAGGGTCAAGGCAATCAACATCTATCGAGGCTGAATTAGCACTTGTCCAAAAGCAGTCTCAATAGTATCCTTATGATTTAGTTTTGCACTTGAAAGAATATGTTTTGAAGATTAAATTGAAAACATTACTGGATATGGAATTGCAGGCTTTGAGTCAAAATGCTTATATTAGAAGAGAAAAGGAGGGCGATAGGAATACGAGATAATTTCATAACTCTTTAAAGGTGCAGAGGGCTGGAGAATCAATATTTTTATAAAAGATATTAATGGGAATATTCAAACCAGAGAAGAGAAGATTAATGAGGCTTTTGTTACTTACTTTGCATCAATTCTTGCCAATCCTGGTGCTTCTGCTATGGATGTTAAGCCAAATTTTCACACTCAACTTCCAACTATTTCAATGCAGCAATCTGAAGAATTAATTAAGCTCATAGTTTTGGAGGAGATTAAAGAAGCAGTTTTCAGTTTGGATTCAACGAGTTGTGGAGGGCCAGATGGGTTTAATGCATTTTTCTTGCAGCAAAATTAGAGTGTAATTGGTGAGGATGTGGTAAATACTATCTCTTTATTCTTCATGAATAATCAGTTACTAACTAGTTTTTCTGCAACTTCTATTGCTTCGATCCCTAAAGTTAACAATCCATCAAATGTTCTGAATTTCAGCTAATTTCCTGCTGTAGTATCTTCTACAAAGTGATTTCTAAAGTGCTTGCTAATAGATTACAAATGGTGCTGCCTTCCATTATATCAGCTAATCAAGCAACGTTTGTCATGTAATAACCCGGAAAATTTGAGCCAGTTTAAAATTTTTATTTTGGCAATTTTAGCGAATTTTGAATATTTAAAATGAATTATTTTAAATAATATCGACGAGAAATTTATTTTGAATATATTTAGAACGTATATATTATATACGCCGTCGTTAGAATATAAATAATTATATATAATTATAAAAGGAATTGAAAATGGCGCGGTAGTTCGATAATTCGATTTCAAACTTCAATTGAATGTACCGGGTGCAAAACAATCCGGATTTTAGTGAAACCAAAAATATTAGAATCTATTCGTAAATATCTTTCCAACGAATCTAAAAAATCGAAATTTTATAGCGGGAATCAAAAGTTATGCCCAGTTGAAAATTCAGAATAGTCGCTATGTAAATTATACATGGCCCAAAAAGTCAAATTTTGCATACGGATGAATTTGGACTCGAAACCACTTCCATTGAGTTCAAAATACCATTTAGAACTCCGAAAAGTATAAGCTTCGATATATTCCGATATCCGGAATAGTGGCAATTGACATGAGCTTTCCGGTTAACAAAACATAGCCCTTAAAAAGTGAAATTTTGCATACGAGCTCAGAATTCGACGAGATAAATTTTTATGGATTCACAATGACAAATCATTGTTGAGTTCCAAATGGCGCGTCGAATGGAGTCAGTATGTGGCCGTGCGAAGCAAAACCATTTGTTCAAAAGCAGACAGTCATTTTACAAAGGAACATTATTGATACAACCTCAGAATTCGATTTCGTTTTTTTTTCTGGATTCGTATCGTCTAAAAATGGTTAAATCCAAAAGGGCATGATTTTTGAAGTTAGCATGTGAGCGTGCAAGAAGAAAAGGTGCGCCAAAATCGCATTTTTAGAGCTTATCTGAGCATTTTTGTGATATTTTTTGAAAGGTCAAACGAACTCGGAATTCGACGAAACTTGTTTTGTTGGACTCGTCTTCACGTCTACTATCTCGTGTCCGAAATCCGCGGCGATTGGAAATCGTTAGCGTTCAGGCGATACGCGAGAAACTAGCATATAATCACTTTTACTCCATTTTTCTCTTCATAATTTCATTTCTCTCTTCCTCTTCAAAAATCTCATTAATGGCCTCCTCCTCCACCATGTCGCTGCCCCCTCCTCCACCGCCCACCACCGGCCTCCCACCGCCGGCCGCACCCCCTTCTCCTCCTCTTCCTCCTCCTCCTTCTCTCTCCTCCTCCTCTCTCCTCTTCTCATGAACCCTAGGCCTTCAACACCAACCACCACCACTCCGGGCCCCACCACCCCCGCCGCCACACACCAGCGAACTCCCCCACCTCAATCAGGTCCGGCGCCCCCCCCTCAATCAGGTCCGGCGCCCCCCTCAGGCCATCCCTCCGGCCGTGGGCCCCCCCGGTCACCAAAAACTCATTTTACACTAATTGCCCGTTTTGCAAATAACACCCTGTCCTTATTTCGCAAATAACTCCCAAACGGTGCGCTTTTGGCCAAAGTCCCTCTAAACCAAAGTTGTAGAGCACGAAATTCTCTTCGATTTGGCTATATGGAATTCATGTTTTGGAGTTCGGAGCTGCTCGGAAAACACGTTCGAAGTCTGCTGTTTAAAAGCGGTGAAATTCGTGTACTTTCGCGAATTCTGGCGGATTGGAGCATTTTCGGCAAAAAGACCCTTAGGCGAAAGTTGTCCGGAATGGCGTGTTTAAGCTAGAAACAAGATGGTGTGAAGATTGAAACTCGTTTACAAAGTCTAAGACCCGAACAGTGAATCCGGGCGTTGGAAAAAAAGTGAGTTTTCTCCATTTTAAAGCTTCTACAGTTTTTGACATATGAAGTAAATAAAAATATGATCTTTATATTAATGAGAGGATAAAAATCCGATTTTTAACTTATAGAAGATATAAAGATAAGATTTTTATATAATGTACATAATAAAAATGTGATTTTTATACATGTAGTGGCTACGGGCAACGAAAGTGACAAAAGACAAGAACAACAAGATTTTCTACATAAGAAGAGTCGCGATGATTGGATTAGCTAGTTGGTGAGAACTTCTCACTCAAAATTTCTTTTTCTAGTTATATATACTAGGATGCAGACGGTGTTTAGTAGCACCCGACACCACTGTCCAAAGACCATGGACTTGTTTGTTTGGTTGTGTAGTTGGTTAGATTACTTGATTGTTTGGTGAAATGAAATTGATTTGATTGATGTGTGAATGGCGTGGGCCTTCACTAGACCGGGGATAAGGCTAGGCCTCGTCCCGTTTTTAGTATCGCGCCGTTATGCCGCCGAAATTTTCTAAAATAAGTTAGAAAAATAAAGATATCATTTTATTTAGTAAATGAACCGAATAGAACATTCATAGGTTGAATAAAATAATTTGGTCGTTAAAAATATGATTTTTAACGTGAATGTGAATAAATAAATATTCATTTATAAACCAGACGGTTTGTTTATGTACACCTATTTGAAGGACATTGATTGGGACGATAAATTTTACACATCGCCCAACTGCACAAATAAAATCTGTGTTTGATTGTTTGAAACCCCACACGGGTATTGGGATAAAATACGGCATACACTAATCTCAATAATTAGTTGTATGTCGATCGATTGATTGACAGGCTGTTATAAGCGTTAGATATCTATATTTAATGCTTATACAGTGTAGTGCACTTTGGATGATGGTTGATTATTTATCGTTGCTATTATATACATGTGTTGTATGGAATCCATATAGTTAACACTATATGGTAATTGATTGGGCCTCATTCCAATTTAGAAGATAAAGAATATTATAAATTAAAGGTTCATGTGTTGACAGTACTCATCCGTTGAGATTAGTCATGTGTTGAACGAAATATTCTAATAATAAAATTTATATCTTTATCATTATAAAATGAAGGTTCATGTGTTGACTGTACACATCCGTTGAGATTAGTCATGTGTTGAACAAAATATTTTAATAATAAAATTTACATCTTTATCATATATGAAATTAGAAATTAACTGGAAAATAGATGAGATGAGTGGTCTCCTGGATATTGATCTGATGTTGGTTTCGGCCTTCGGGGTTAATATTTAGGAAATCGTTCTCTTACTAATTTACGGTTGGAGTCTGATTTGAAATCAAACGATAGATACCATAATTTTTATAAAATATATTAAATAATAAAAATAGTCACACGTGGACGGTACTCATTCGTTGAGATTAGTCATGTGTTGACAAAAATATAGATTCATGTATTGAATAGGATAAATATTCATTTGTTGAATAGAATAACAGAATTATTGAAATATATAAAGCCGTGTTGATTAGAGATGCGCTATTTTGACGCGAACGATATTTATATCGATTATATTCGTTTTTATTGAATTGAATTGAATATATAACGAATTCGAATAGTTTTGAATAGAAATCGACGAAATATATATTATATATATTATATATATATAATATAATGGCCTGAATAGAACGCGCCGCGCCGCGGCAGTTCGCGAATTTCGACCATTGACTTCGAACTGATATTACGGGAGATCCGACCGTCGGATTCTCCTAAAACCAGAACCGTTGGGTTCGTATCGAAAAGAGCTTTCCAATGAATATTAGAAATTTGAAATCTAACGGTTGGATTTGGAGATACGTCCAAATCAAATTTGGAAAAGGTCGTTGTAAGTGCAGTTCGATGGCCGTTGATGGAAATCGACTGTACGGGCCTTGATAAAATTATTAAAAATAGTAATAATTTGTGTAAAATCATAAGAAATGATTTGGGGAAAAACTGGGATAAAAAACTCCATATTTGAAAAGATAAAAATAAATTTTTATTGAAATGAACTAGTTTAGAACTAAAATAACAACCCAATTATTTTAAATAAATAAATTGGATTTGAATGGGTTTTAAATAGAATTGATTTGTGGGTTTATCGTGAACAGTGTTTTAAATAACACTTGTTCTTTAACCCGATAATAAATAGAATGTGATTTGGGGTTTATCGTGAACTGTGTTTTAAATGACATTAGTTCTTTAACCCAGCAAAAGGAGTTTTAATGAATCTGCAATTAGATTGAAATGTGAATTGATAATCTGAATTATCAAATTTGGAAAATGAGCGAGAATGGAGTATCACCAGTTTTGCTCCAAAGCGATAGTTAAATCTTTAATTATATTTGAACATGAAATGGTAATTAATTTTACCGATAACACCGTGGTGTTAGATATGGAGTATTACCAGTTTTGCTTCATGGGATGAATAGGTTGGGATTGGGAAATAAAATTAATAATTACTTCGGTGTGGTTCGCTAATCCCGACTAGTTTGGAAAACCATAATCTGGTTTGAAATGACATCCAAAGGAAGATTAAATGATAAATTTTAAAGAATTTATCTTGGATAAAATTAATGGGAACCTTTCCCTAAGAATGTGAAATTTAGAAACTAGCTGTAGGTTAGTTAAGAAGAATGGTTTTTTGGGTATTGATCTGATGTTGGTTTCGGCCTTCGGGGTTAATATTTGGGAAATTGTTCTCTTGCTAATTTGCGGTTAGTGACTGCTGAATTGGAATGAGGCATATGTTGTGTTGGTGTGACATTTGTTTTTAATATACGCGGGTTGTTCGGAAAGGCTAGATTTATACCCATTCTGAATAACCGATTCGACGATATGTCGAAGATGAAGACGGTGGTAGAAGACCGGAAGTCTTCACATCGTTTGGGTGATTACTGATGATCTTGATTGGGCTGTACACCCAAGATGAGGGAATCAGTTGGTTGTCGTCCAGACGTACTTGGAGATCGATGGATATGCGAGGAAAGTGCCTTCGGTTTCGTTCAGACCCAGAACAAACTTGTAAATGGATTGTGTGTCTGACATTGGATTTTATTCTGTGTTGATTGATTTCTGTTAAATATATATCTGTTTGGCGGCGGAGAATTTATTCTCTTGCTTAACGCCCTTCTCTGAGACGTACGAGCTTAGAGGTTATATATCGATAGATATCAATCGCATGGCATGAATTGCCTGTGTGGCACGCTGAGTTGCATGGATCAAGGCTTCTGTTGAAAAGCAAAGTCTTGTGGTTGATGATCAAAGCACGGCCTACGTGGCAGCTTTGTGTATAGCGTGGATTCGCGAGCCTCACACCTCGGTATGAGTCAAAAACGGGATGAGGACCCAAGGAGTGCTCGACGTTTCTTTCTAGCTATGGGTGGTGTCAGTGACCTACCAGCCCTGACATTTATATACTTTTCACCGTTGTGGTTTGGATGCGAGGCGCCTCGATTATAGGTCCTATAGAGCCGGGAAACGTGTGTTCAGGAATGACTAATCCTCAAACGTAAGAGAGGACCGGTCTTGGAGGATCCCAGGGGTTACCCAAAGTGTGTAGTCCTGAGGCATTTGCTAGAGTGTCTCGAAGCGGAGAGGAGCTTGCCCCTTGCCTCAACTCATGACGGAAATCCAATTTCCAATACGTGTATTTCGGTTTTATTTGTAGAGCCTAGTATGGCGACATAGTGGTATGAGGCACTTATGCCGTCTATGATTTATATTTATGATTGAAATTGTTTTGACACTATACACTTATTATAGTATCAAATGATTTGTTTTAAACGTACCAAGCATGTTTGGCTATTATAAGGGAAAACCCTATCCTCCGGCTTGCGTTGCATTGTGTGATGGGACCTGGGTCTTATAATAGCTTCATTTTTCGAAAAAGCATTGCGTTGTCTTTTCTATGCACTGGTATTCTTGGGAGGAAACTCATTCCGTGTTATACGGCGTGGTCCCTTGAATTACTCTCTTTTAAAGTAAAGTTTTAAATAACTGTTTTAGTTCTCACACCAGTCACATGACTGACCTGGAGTTTATTGTTTTAACCTAAACTCTGGGTGCCCTTATTTTCGACACGGGCAGCTAGTAGTTTTGGTTTTGCAGATTTATATTCACAGGATCCTGGTTTACAGCTAGAATGATATCCGGAAAGCTCTGTATCTGTATATCACCTTCAGTTGTGCTTTGTATTATTTTCCGCTGCTATGTAATTTATTGTAATCTCTGATATTTATCGAATGTAATTTATTCAATTATACTCTGTATATTCTTGTATCTGATGGAATTGTTGTAATAGCAATGAAATGTTCTTCCGTCTGCGTTCTATTTGTCGTGTTCTCAAAACGATCAGGGGTTTCGAACGGTCTAGATCTGTTTAACGACTGATTCGGATCGAGCGAAATTCCAGGCCGTCACTTTTGGTATCAGAGCTTTGGTTTACAGAGCTCGAGAACAAGACACATTAGAACCATACGAAAGAATTCATCAGATATTGGATTAGTAATATCCAATTAGAATGACTCGTTAGAGATAGGATCAGTAGTATCCTAGAACGAGTGTGAAGAGTATATTTTTCAAATGAAAACAATTTTGTTTTGAAAATTTAAACCATTTTATACGTATTTGAATATTTATTTATTTTGAATTTGGACAATCCAATATATAAAGATTCTGCATATACGCGTCATGAACGTATATTCGAAGTTTTAATATATTAGATAGATATAGAATCACATTCTAGTCGTCCGGACATGATTCTGATGATGGCGCGCAATCACCAGTATTTATTTTCGTGTTTCGAAGGTGTGATATCTGTATATTTCCATTAGACTGGTGTGAGAACCAAAACTTATATAGATAGATTTATTTGTTGTGAATTGGCATCAAAAACATGATTTTCTGTATATGTATCAAAATTATGAATTTGAAACGTTAAATTCACTAATTGATTGATGTTTGTGTTGTTTGTTTATTTGGTTGATAATTTTGAACCATTATGCCTAATAGAATCAAATATTGGACTGTATTGAAAATTGGTCGCATTTGCTTGCACATACATGTACTTACATTGAACAGGTCATAGCAAGGAGGCTAGAGCAGAGAATAAAATTTGTTTGCCCGACAAATAGGTACATGTTTACCATAATTTCCTATTTTGTTTAGGTGATGATGATTTTATGAGCCGATTAGCTAGCCGCTTGGCTTTTTCTTTTTCTTTTTGAGATCAGAAGGCCTATATGGCAATTTCGGGATTTTCCCGTGCTCCCCGTACAAAGGGGGTTATGGCGAAATTTTTCGAAAATTCCGGGTGTTAGCCAAATTTTTGAAAACTTGAAAATTCTCAGAAACTGAAAAGTTGGAGAATAGAAGCCAGATCGAACGTAGAGTTGATTAATCAAACCACTTTCGACTTTGTTCCTTTTCGGGGACGAAAAGTTTTAAGTGGGGGAGATTGTAATAACCCAGAAAATTTGAGCCAGTTTAAAATTTTTATTTTGGCAATTTTAGCGAATTTTGAATATTTAAAATGAATTATTTTAAATAATATCGATGAGAAATTTATTTTGAATATATTTAGAACGTATATATTATATACGCCGTCGTTAGAATATAAATAATTATATATAATTATAAAAGGAATTGAAAATGGCGCGGTAGTTCGATAATTCGATTTCAAACTTCAATTGAATGTACCGGGTGCAAAACAATCCGGATTTTAGTGAAACCAAAAATATTAGAATCTATTCGTAAATATCTTTCCAACGAATCTGAAAAATCGAAATTTCATAGCGGGAATCAAAAGTTATGCCCAGTTGAAAATTCAGAATAGTCGCTATGTAAATTATACATGGCCCAAAAAGTCAAATTTTGCATACGGATGAATTTGGACTCGAAACCACTTCCATTGAGTTCAAAATGCCGTTTAGAACTCCGAAAAGTATAAACTTCGATATATTCCGATATCCGGAATAGTGGCAATTGACAGGAGCTTTTTGGTTAACAAAACATAGCCCTTAAAAAGTGAAATTTTGCATACGAGCTCAGAATTCGACGAGATAAATTTTTATGGACTCACAATGACAAATCATTGTTGAGTTCCAAATGGCGCGTCGAATGGAGTCAGTATGTGGCCGTGCGAAGTAAAACCATTTGTTCAAAAGCAGGCAGTCATTTTACAAAGGAACATTATTGATACGACCTCAGAATTCGATTTTGTTTTTTTTTCTGGAGTCGTATCGTCTAAAAATGGTTAAATCCAAAAGGGCATGATTTTTGAAGTTAGCATGTGAGCGTGCAAGAAGAAAAGATCTGAGCATTTTTTTGATTTTTTTGAAAGGTCAAACGAACTCGGAATTCGACGAAACTTGTTTCGTTGGACTCGTCTTCACGTCTACTATCTCGTGTCCGAAATCCGCGGCGATTGGAAATCGTTAGCGTTCAGGCGATACGCGAGAAACTAGCATATAATCACTTTTACTCCATTTTTCTCTTCATAATTTCATTTCTCTCTTCCTCTTCAAAAATCTCATTAATGGCCTCCTCCTCCACCATGCCGCTGCCCCCTCCACCGGCCTCCCACCGCCGGCCGCACCCCCTCCTCCTCCTCCTTCTCTCTCCTCCTCCTCTCTCCTCTTCTCATGAACCCTAGGCCTTCAACACCAACCACCACCACTCCGGGCCCCACCATCCCCGCCGCCACCCAACAGCGGACTCCCCCACCTCAATCAGGTCCGGCGCCCCCCTCTCAGGCCATCCCTCCGGCCGTGGGCCCCCCGGTCACCAAAAACCCATTTTACACTAATCACCCGTTTTGCAAATAATACCCTGTTCTTATTTCGTAAATAACTCCCAAACGTTGCGCTTTAGGCCAAAGTCCCTCTAAATCAAAGTTGTAGAGCACGAAATTCTCTTCGATTTGGCTATATGTAAGTCATGTTTTGGAGTTCGGAGCTGCTCGGAAAACGCGTTCGAAGTCTGCTGTTTAAAAGCGGTAAAATTCGTGTACTTTCACGAATTCTGGCGAATTGGAGCATTTTCGGAAAAAAGACCCTTACGCGAAAGTTGTCCGGAATGGAGTGTTTAAGCTAGTAAAAAGACGGTGTGAAGATTGAAACTCGTTTGCAAAGTCTAGGACCCGAACAGTGAATCCGGACGTTAGAAAAAAAGTGAGTTTTCTCCATTTTAAAGCTTCTACAGTTTTTGACATATGAAGTACATAAAAATATGATATTTATATTATAGAGAGGATAAAAATCCGATTTTTAACTTATAGAAGATATAAAGATAAGATTTTTATATAATGTAGATAATAAAAATGTGATTTTTATACATGTAGTGGCTACGGGCAACGAAAGTGACAAAAGGCGAGAACGACAAGATTTTCTACATAAGAAGAGTCGAGATGATTGGATTAGCTAGTTGGTGAGAACTTCTCACTCAAAATTTCTTTTTCTAGTTATATATATATATATATACTAGGATGCAGACGGTGTTTAGTAGCACCCGACACCACTGTCCACAGACCATGGACTTGTTTGTTTGGTTGTGTAGTTGGTTAGATTACTTGATTTGAACTTGATTGTTTGGTGAAATGAAATTGATTTGATTGATGTGTGAATGGTGTGGGCCTTCACTAGACCGGGGATAAGGCTAGGCCTCGCCCCGTTTCTAGTATCGCGCCGTTATGCCGCCGAAATTTTCTAAAATAAGTTAGAAAAATAAAGATATCATTTTATTTAGTAAATGAACCGAATAGAACATTCATAGGTTGAATAAAATAATTTGGTCGTTAAAAATATGATTTTTAACGTGAATGTGAATAAATAAATATTCATTTACAAACCGGACGGTTTGTTTATGTACACCTATTTGAAGGACATTGATTGGGACGATAAATTTTACACATCGCCCAACTGCACAAATAAAATCTGTGTTTGATTGTTTGAAACCCCACACGGGTATTGGGATAAAATACGGCATACACTAATCCCAATAATTAGTTGTATGTCGATCGATTGATTGACAGGTTGTTATAAGCGTTAGATATCTATATTTAATGCTTATACAGTGTAGTGCACTTTGGATGATGGTTGATTATTTATCGTTGCTATTATATACATGTGTTGTATGGAATCCATATAGTTAACGCTATATGGTAATTGATTGGGCCTCATTCCAATTTAGAAGATAAAGAATATTATAAAATAAAGGTTCATGTGTTGACAGTACTCATCCGTTGAGATTAGTCATGTGTTGAAAGAAATATTTTAATAATAAAATTTATATCTTTATCATTATAAAATGAAGGTTCATGTGTTGACTGTACTCATCTGTTGAGATTAGTCATGTGTTGAACGAAATATTTTAATAATAAAATTTACATCTTTATCATATATGAAATTAGAAATTAACTGGAAAATAGATGAGATGAGTGGTCTCCTGGATATTGATCTGATGTTGGTTTCGGCGTTCGGGGTTAATATTTAGGAAATAGTTCTCTTACTAATTTACGGTTGGAGTCTGATTTGAAATCATACGATAGATACCATAATTTTTATAAAATATATTAAATAATAAAAATAGTCACACGTGGACGGTACTCATTCGTTGAGATTAGTCATGTGTTGACAAAAATATAGATTCATGTATTGAATAGGATAAATATTCATTTGTTGAATAGAATAACGGAATTATTGAAATATATAAAGCCGTGTTGATTAGAGATGCGCTATTTTGACGTGAACGATATTTATATCGATTATATTCGTTTTTATTGAATTGAATTGAATATATAACGAATTCGAATAGTTTTGAATAGAAATCGACGAAATATTATATATATATATATATATATATATATATAATGGCCTGAATGGAACGCGCCGCGGCAGTTCGCGAATTTCGACCATTGACTTCGAACTGATATTACGGGAGATCCGACCGTCGGATTTTCCTAAAACTGGAACCGTTGGGTTCGTATCGAAAAGAGCTTTCCAACGAATATTAGAAATTTGAAATCTAACGGTTGGATTTGGAGATACGTCCAAATCAAATTTGGAAAAGGTCGTTGTAAGTGCAGTTCGATGGCCGTTGATGGAAATCGACTGTACGAGCCTTGATAAAATTATTAAAAATAGTAATAATTTGTGTAGAATCATAAGAAATGATTTGGGGAAAAACTGGGATGAAAAACTCCATATTTGAAAAGATAAAAATAATTTTTTATTGAAATGAACTAGTTTAGAACTAAAATAACAACCCATTTATTTTAAATAAATAAATTGGATTTGAATGGGTTTTAAATAGAATTGATTTGTGGGTTTATCGTGAACAGTATTTTAAATAACACTTGTTCTTTAACCCGATAATAAATAGAATGTGATTTGGGGTTTATCGTGAACTGTGTTTTAAATGACATTAGTTCTTTAACCCAGTAAAAGGAGTTTTAATGAATCTGCAATTAGATTGAAATGTGAATTGATAATCTGAATTATCAAATTTGGAAAATGAGCGAGAATGGAGTATCACCAGTTTTGCTCCAAAGCGATAGTTAAATCTTTAATTAGATTTAAACGTGAAATGGTAATTAATTTTACCGATAACACCGTGGTGTTAGATATGAAGTATTACCAGTTTTGCTTCATGGGATGAATAGGTTGGGATTGGGAAATAAAATAAATAATTACTTCGGTGTGGTTCGCTAATCCCGACTAGTTTGGAAAACCATAATCTGGTTTGAAATGACATCCAAAGGAAGATTAAAGGATAAATTTTAAAGAATTTATCTTGGATAAAATTAATGGGAACCTTTCCCTAAGAATGTGAAATTTAGAAACTAGCTGTAGGTTAGTTAAGAAGAATATTTTTTTGGGTATTGATCTGATGTTGGTTTCGGCCTTCGAGGTTAATATTTGGGAAATTGTTCTCTTGCTAATTTGCGGTTAGTGACTGCTGAATTGGAATGAGGCGTATGTTGTGTTGGTGTGACATTTGTTTTCAATATACGCGGGTTGTTCGGAAAGGCCGGGTTTATACCCATTCTGAATAACCGATTCGACGATATGTCGAAGATGAAGACGGTGGTAGAAGACCGGAAGTCTTCACATCGTTTGGGTGATTACTGATGATCTTGATTGGGCTGTACACCCAAGATGAGGGAATCAGTTGGTTGTCGTCCAGACGTACTTGGAGATCGATGGATATGCGAGGAAAGTGCCTCCGGTTTCGTTCAGACCCAGAACGAACTTGTAAATGGATTGTGTGTCCGACATTGGATTTTATTCTATGTTGATTGATTTCTGTTAAATATATATCTGTTTGGCGGCGGAGAATTTATTCTCTTGCTTAACGCCCTTCTCTGAGACGTACGAGCTTAGAGGTTATATATCGATAGATATCAACCGCATGGCATGAATTGCCTGTGTGGCACGCTGAGTTGCATGGATCAAGGCTTCTGTTGAAAAGCAAAGTCTTGTTGTTGATGATCAAAGCACGGCCTACGTGGCAGCTTTGTGTATAGCGTGGATTCGCGAGCCTCACACCTCGGTATGAGTCAAAAACGGGATGAGGACCCAAGGAGTGCACTACGTTTCTTTCTAGCTATGGGTGGTGTCAGTGACCTATCAGCCCTGACATTTATATACTTTTCACATTTGTGGTTTGGATGCGAGGCGCCTCGATTATAGGTCCTATAGGGCCGGGAAACGTGTGTTTAGGAATAACTAATCCTCAAACGTAAGAGGGGACCGGTCTTGGAGGATCCCAGGGGTTACCCAGAGTGTGTAGTCCTGAGGCATTTGCTAGAGTGTCTCGAAGCGGAGAGGAGCTTGCCCCTTGCCTCAACTCATGACGGAAATCCAATTTCCAATACGTGTATTTCGGCTTTATTTGTAGAGCCTAGTATGGCGACATAGTGGTATGGGGGCACTTATGTCGTCTATGATTTATATTTATGATTGAAATTGTTTTGACACTATACACTTATTATAGTACCAAATGATTTGTTTTAAACGTACCAAGCATGTTTGGCTATTATAAGGGAAAACCCGATCCTCCGGCTTGTGTTGCATTGTGTGATGGGACCTGGGTCTTATAATAGCTTCATTTTTCGAAAAAGCATTGCGTTGTCTTTTCTATGCACTGGTATTCTTGGAAGGAAACCCGTTCCGTGTTATACGGCGTGGTCCCTTGAATTACTCTCTTTTAAAGTAAAGTTTTAAATAACTGTTTTAGTTCTCACACCAGTCACATGACTGACCTGGAGTTTATTGTTTTAACCTAAACTCTGGGTGCCCTTATTTTCGACACAGGCAGCTAGTAGTTTTGGTTTTGCAGATTTATATTCACAGGATCCTGGTTTACAGCTGGAATGATATCCGGAAAGCTCTGTATCCGTATATCACTTTCAGTTGTGCTTTGTATTATTTTCCGCTGCTATGTAATTTATTGTAATATCTGATATTTATCGAATGTAATTTATTCAATTATACTCTGTATATTCTTGTATCTGATGGAATTGTTGTAATAGCAATGAAATGTTCTTCCGTCTGCGTTCTATTTGTCGTGTTCTCAAAACGATCAGGGGTTTCGAACGGTCTAGATCGGTTTAACGACTGATTCGGATCGAGCGAAATTCCTTGCCGTTACAGGCAGATCCATTTCTAACAATATCTTGTTAACTCAAGAGCTTTTGTATGGATTTAATTGGATAAATATTTCTCCTCGATGCATGTTGAAGTTGGACATTAAAAAGATTTTGATTCGAAGGCATTGGAGTTCAATACTGGATGTTTTATCTAGAATGAATTTTCCAATGCCATTTCTTGCATGGATATATACGTGTATTTCTCTCCTAATTACTTCATCGCGAGGAATGGGAATCTTCATGGTTTTTTCAAAGGAAAGCAGGGAATTAGGAAAGGAGATCCAATATCCCCATATATCTTTATAATCGTAATGGAGTTGCGGAATTCTTTATTAATAGAACAAGTTCAGAAGATGAATTTTGATTTGCATCCAAAGTATAAGTCTCCTCTGATTACTCATCTATTGTTTGCTGATGATTTTATTATTTTTACAAAGCCATCTCATAGGAACATTCATTGTATCATTGGAACGCTTCACTGTTTTTACACCATCTCTGGACTGCAGATTAATCTTAGTAAATCTCACACTCTAGTGGCTGGTTTATCGAATGAGCAAAAGAATGACATTATAGCTAGTTCAAGTTTGGCAGAGTTACCTATGAACTCTACTTATTTAGGGCTACCTATAATTAGCTCTTGTATTACTAAGGATGAATGTGTATCTTTTTTGAGAGAATTATTGACAAACTTCAGCAACGACCATCATGTAAGCTATCCCAAGCTGGTAAGTTGATTATAGTTCAGTCAGTAGCTATTGAAATGACAACATATTGGTCACATTATTACATACTGCCTTGTAAATTGGTTAATATGATTGTTAGTGCTAAAAATTAATTTCTATGGCACAGGGATCCATATTCGAAGAAAATGATTCCTATTTCATTTTCCAAATTATTTGACAATAAGGAGTCAGACAGTTTGGGTATTACAAACATTTTTCTTTAGAATAAGGCATTTATTTCCACTTATATTGATACGATTTTCTGCTCTGATGATTGTCTTTGGTCTAAGTAGGTATGGAAGAATTTGACTGGCAAAAAGCATTTTTGAACAATGCAAGAGTCTCAAAATATGAGTTGGAGTTGGAGAAATATCTTGAAGTTAAGGAGTACTTTTCTGCCATTCATACAATGTAATTACAAGAGCATGAGGAATTTCAACTTTTTGGTACTCGCCTTGGGCAGGGCATGGATTGATTTTAAGCAATATTGTTAATTATAATTTGAGGGTGCTATTGTGTATTCCTGGAAGGGCATTAGTGGATGACTATATTCTGGATGACATATTAGTATCGCCGGACACAAGCTCAGGTTTTTTGAGACAATTATGGTCTGTAATTTTCAATGATTTTCAAGTCAAGGGAGATAGAATTCTTGTATGGAAAGGGGCAACGCATTCGGTCAATCTTGTATATTCTTTACTGCAAGGTGACAAAGGAAAGTTCTCTTGGGCTAAAAGGATCTGGAATATGGATAGTTCGGCTAAGGAAAATTTATTGTTGTGGAAGCTCATGGCAAACACAATTAATATGAAGAACAAGTTGTATAAAATAGGGATTGTACAGGATAACATATGCTTATTAGGTAAAGCAGCTGAAGAGACAAATGTGCATCTATTCTTTGAGTGTACATATGTGTTTCAAGTATGGGTAAGACTTATGGCGATGGGGTGCTTTCATAGGCTGTCTTCTGACAGCAAAGCCGAGTGGTTCAACATTTGTAAAGCTACGAGATGGAGGAATGACCGATCTGGAATGCTTCTGTAGTTTTGAAGAAGTTCATCTATGAATTATGGGCGGAGAGGAATAAGAGAGCTTTTGGTTATGGTGAGCAAAGTGCAAATGAACAGTACGATGTTATCCATAAAAGGTTGCTAAGGAAAATCAGATCCGGTTCACTATGATTCACATGTTGTTTCGAAGTTGCATATGATTGTGAAGTTTAGTTTCGACATATAGTTAGTTTTGAGTTGTATTTTGTTTTCAGTATGCGGTTCTGAGTTTTTTTTTGGTTTATATTGTTATACTGTTGTTGTTTTTTTTCTTAATTCCGCATAACTGAATGTTTTGAGTGATTTGTATAGTTGTACAGATAGAATAGTTATCTTGTATTTCTTGTAATTGTTTCTAGTAGAAATAAATTTTTAACTTGCTTTTCAAAAAAAATTATAGTTAAAACATGGCATTACGACCGTTGAATGGGCATAATTAGATATGAGTTAAAGCATTGGGTGTCAAACACTATTCGATGTGTGATTTGTAACACCCTGAAATTTGAAGTTAGTTAAATTAATAATTTAATTACATAAAAAAATGGCCTTGAAACTTGCACCATTACATTTGGATGGAGTTTGGGTCAACTTTCATGTATGAAACTTCACGAACAGAATTTGTATGAAAAAGTTACAAACGAAAAACAAATTTGGATAGAAAAGAGTAATAATAGAATATATTAACTCTACCTTTAATAACTCGATTCCATTGGTGCTAGGTAGACCAAGGTGATCGATCAGTGTCAATCGCTTGATCGACCTTTTGCTCGATGTTCCCAATGGCGGTTATATTTTGGTGGAATATTTTTATTATATAGGCGAACAATTTTTTCTAAACTTAAATCCAGTGGTTTAAGATCATTACAGTGTCCACAAATAAAGGCCTACACCCCTACTTTTTCTTACATTTTCTAAAGTTAGTAGCACAGCTGCGCCATTTTCATAATTCCAATCTCTTCGGAAATTTCTTAGAACAAACATATCTCAATTCAGATAACAAGGATTTTTACCAAAAGATGGGTTTTGCATAAGGTAAGTTTCTTAGGTTTCTAACCTTATTTTCCTTCCCTATTCCAATTCTTTATTTCATTCTAGAAATTATAGTATGCCTTCACTGATGTAGTTCAGGACGGAATTTCTAGACTGAAGGATTTCCTAGTTGGTTTCTTCTTTGATTTCAAAGCTTTATACAATGAAGTTTGTGATCACTGCCATAATATATGGCAACATAGAGTGATTTGCAAGTGTGTTACATTAATAGCATGTTCTTTCTTAAGTTCACATTACCAAGGAGAGAAGGCATATAGTAGATTTGGATTCCTCAATAGTAGATAGCAAGTCATTTATTGTCATCTCTTGGAACCCGTATATTGGTTATGCTAGAGAATAGGTTCTGTCAACTCCAGTTTGGGCTAAATCTCACTCATATCCCTATAGTTCTTCAGTCTTTGGACTTAATTGGTTAGCAAGCCATACTGGAAAACTTAGGCATTTTGATGCAAGCACGATGGATATGGAATGCTATGTATATGCACATGCCTTGATTGAAATCCTCCTGAAAATATTACTTCCTCATCGTATGAAGGTTAGTCTAGATGACAATGATTGTTGTTGACGTCAATTAACACTGGAAGCTCGATATTTCCTTGAATTGCCATTCTTTTGGACACAATTCTGAGGATTGTATGCTTTCTACTAATGCACCCATTCCGATTAAGCATCCACTACTACATCTAACTCTTAGAAAGTGGGTTCTAAAGGTTCCAACTACTTCATGTGTTGATCCCGTTGTCACTACCTTTGCTATCTATACAACTGGTTACATCTGTGAAGGTAACCAAAGCCTCTTGCTAAACCTTTGGAATCTTTCAAGACTCTATCATCTAACATTATGCTTCCTAAGAATCATGTGCCTCCTCCATTGGTTTGGAGCCTTATTGACCAGTCTTGGCTCTACGAGTTTTCCGATATTACATATTCTCCCGAATATCAAGTAAACTTCGAATATGCTAGATTAGTTAAAGATATGAGTCTCATATTCCAGGATGTTTATGGTGAGATTATCCCTTTTTCTGATGGTGGTTATGGTTCAAGGAACTCTCTACTATTTTCTAATCCAACATGGGTTAGAAAATATATGCATGGCCCGAGCTCCACGGATTATGTTCCATCCCTTGTCACCTTATTTCCTGACTACCTCCACGTCACTAGGCCTAAATCCATGGACAAAGCCAGAGGATCTACTTCTACTGAATAAGCTTAAATATGACATCAAGTAGTCTTTTTACTCTTGCCAAGCTCCAGTTCCTTTTTTGTATAGGGTTTGGCACTTCAAACCAGAAACTCTTAGTAGTTAGACATCTTGTCTAATTTCTTTTCTCATATACTTTATTACTTGTTGTAATAAAAATGGACGGTCCACTATAAAAGACCAGTCGACCTTGCAAAAAATAATATAGTATGCTGATCTTCCTTTTTTATACATATTACATGGGTTTGGGATGATTTGGAAATAAAACACAAAAGTTGTAATTCAGATCTGAAATTTTGGAAAGCTTTGAAAGATGAGTGGAAAATTTATATATTGTTTGTTATATCAAATCTTTTTCACTGGTGTAGTTCGAATTTGTATGCCTAAATATAATATTTTAAATCACAGGTTTTTCATTAAAAATATATAAATTTACCTATACATATTTTTCTATAAGTTTTAACAAGTATTTACACCTAGATATGAGAAATTAATCCTTAAATATATATAAAAAATATTATGTGTAGTCGTTTCCCAAATTTGTAAAAATATGTATAAAAGTAGAATTTGTGTAAATTACCCATTTTAGTTTAACCTATCTGTGTTTTGATTTATGCAAAGGTATTTGTTTAATTTTTATAAGTTTGCCTATTTGTCCTTTTATGCAAAAGGACTATGATTGTAATTTTTGGAATATACATAAAATAGAAATAAAGAGATGTGTAAGAATAACACCTTGCATTTTTCGGAATTAAAAAAATGATTATAAACGTAGAAGCATAAGAATTTTTGAAATTATCGGAAAAAGTAGGGGTGGCGCGGGTCGGTTTGGTGCGGTTTGAAGTTCAAACCGCTTCCGCACTGCATTAAGCGGTTGATCTAAAATACAGTTCATTATATCACTCGTTTAAATGGTTCGGTTTTCGTTTCATTTCAATATATTATGGTTCGATTTTGGTTCGGCCTAGTTTGAACTCGTATTAAATATTAAATATGAAATAAGAGAATTACTTCCATCAACAATCAATTTACAACTATGTCATGCATTGTCGCTTAAAGGGTAAAGCACACAATGTTGCCCAAAATTGAAAGATTAGTTTCTAACCATATGAATATTTCAATTTTACATTTAATGACAAGTGAGATTGTTTTAGCATATTGACCAAACGTCAATTTTAATCAATGCATAAACACTAAATAAGATTACTCAAATAGGATTATAATTCGCATTATCCAAAAATATATAGAAACTATTATAGTAAAACAATAATTTTCTCGTTTGTGATAACGATTAGTATTAATATAACAACAATACATCCTAAAATATAATATACATCGTTAAAATTAATAATTATATAGGAACTAGCTCTATTTTTATCATAAGATTACTAGTGCAACTATTTGGTTCGGTTCGGTTTAATACGGTTGGGTCAACAACTCAAACCGCAACTGGACCGTGTCACTCCAAGTCGATTTGGATTGGAGTACTTGCTTTAAAGAGAAGATTCGGTCTAGTTTTCCGCATCGCTTTTACGGTTCTGTGCGGGCGGTTTCCATATACCGGCACAGTTTATAACCACCCCTAAGAAAAAGGGCTCAAAACTTTTATCATTACCTTCATGAAGATTTTTCGATTAATTTACATACATAATATGTTTTGAATGGAGTCCGTACGAAAAATTTATTGACGTTCGAACTTTCGTGTCAGAAAATGGTTATACATGTAAACAAACATGTATATAATTTATTTATACATATAAAAACATTTGAATTTCATAAATAAAGTATTCTTGAATTTGAAAAATTGAACATATAGAATAAATTAGAATTAAATGAAAAGTTGCCTTTATGCAATCATAATGTTACAAAGATATAAATAGAATTAAGTAAAATGTTAACACTATACAAAAGTAACTTTACAAATTAATAAACTGAATTCACAAAATGTTAACTTATACAAATGTAACGTTACCAAATAGTTAATGGAAGTCAATTAAGAGCTAATGTTATATAAGCATAACATTATAAATTAATAAATATAATGTGACGTTATAAAATAATTAATTCGAATGATGGAATGTATTTAAATGCATGTGTAGATGTTTATTTTATATAAATATATATACGTATAGAAGTAGTAACATGCATTGAATTTGAAAAACCAACGTACGTCATTAATGAACTTAAAAGTGAAACAAATGGAAATTTATTTATGTTAACAAGTTTAAAAGAAAAGAATTAATGCAAGCAAACAGAAAAACCAAGACGTGTCAAAACAACACGTGAGACTCGTTGGGCGTTGACAACTAATAACATTGGGATGACCTATAGGTTGACCTATGGGCGCTTAGGGTCGACCCACATGCTTTTTGCAAAGCGCATTATTTTCAGTTTTAGCGTTTGGAGCTGGCAGTTTAACTTTGGACCTCTATAAATAAACATGTAAGTATAGCCTCCAAACCCATATTTTTAAAGAGGGCGTGGAAGCTCTATCACTTTTCTTTCTCTTCAAGTTCTTCAGAAAATGTATATTTTAGATCTAGGATTTTTGATTTGCAACATGGAGGTAGAAACTATAGATCTAGAAAAGAGATGTCCAAATCAAGCCGTCCATATGAGGTAAGTTTTAAAAAACTAGTTTTTTAGTTAGTTTATTTTATTTGTTGAGATACAGATTTATAAATCCGTGAAAATTCCAATTTGTGGATCCAAATAGGTAAAAAAAAAGAAACTTATAGGTTGTAAAACTGGAATTAAATCATATCTAAGCTTGAGTTCTTTTTCCGGATGAGTGGATTTAAGTTATATATCTTTTAGACAATGGTATAACATCATTTGATTCCCATTATAAACATTTGAATTTAGCATTGCTGAACCTGGACTAATCTCAGTAATTAGTTTGCATAAGTTACTTGTATGAAAACTTTAAAACTTAAGTAGATGTACTTATGTAAAAATATCATTATTATCTTTAATAATAGTTGAAATAGGTTTGGTGTCACACTTTTTTAGTGTAAACATGAAGTGCCAAAAATGCCCATTATCTCGATTTATTTCCTAAATTTTCTCATAATAAATTAAGAAAATTTTCCATTTATTCAGTTTACCTGAATTAAAGATTAGAAATACATGCTGGGTTTTATTGTGCATTTTTTTAATTAATCAAATCAGATTTAATACCTCACAAAACGTATATGGACAATTGTTAAATTGTATACACCGAGTTACTTGTACTTAGGATTTGACGTATATGTTGGTTTAAAATAAGCATTTTCAAATATGCCCTTTATCTCGATCTATTTCCTAATTTTTCGCGCAATAAATTATGATAAATTTCCATTTCAGTTTACTTGAATTAAAAATTTGAAATACATGATGGGTTTTATTGTGCATTTTTTTATTAATCAAATCCGATTTAATACCTTATAAATTGTATACGCCGAATTATTTGTATTTAGAATTTGACGTATATGCGTATATGCTGGTTTTAAATAAGCATTTTCAAATATGTCCTTTATCTCGATCTATTTCCTATTTTTTCTCACAATAAATTACGAAAATTTTCCATTTATTCAGCTTACTTGAATTAAAGATTTGAAATACATGCTGGGTTTTGTTGTGCATTTTTTTATTAATCAAATTAGATTTAATACCTTATAAAACGTATATGGACAATTATTAAATTGTATTTAGGATTTGACATTTTAGCATTTTTAAATTGAAATGGAAAGCAATTAATTTCCTTTATCGTCCATATCCACGTTCTCCAAAAAAATAAAGGAAATTCAGCCAAATTAAACAAAATCTTCTAAACATGCTAATAAAGGAAGGTTGGTCGAATCCCAACAAAAATAAGAAGGTATTTATTTTTTGACTTTTCTCGGGTACTCAAATCTCCACAAAAATAGCACAATATAATATCTTATCACCCTTTAAATACCAATTGTAGTCCCCACTTCTCTCTTCATTTTTGCTAATCTTTATTGTTCACTTTTCTTGGTTTCTACTGCTATGGTTTCAACCTTTCAAGCTTGATGTTATATTGTGTAGGTCATAAAAACTTTCTTTCTGGCATGTTGTTATATATAAACATATGTACTGTCTTATTTATAGATATTTTTCTTATTCGAATTAGTACTGCTGCGCCTACCACCATAACTCAGCTAGGTACTTACTACTTCATACCTTGATGATCTACTTTATACAGTCAAGATGTTTACCTTACGCAGTGTTTTTTGAAGTTGGAGCTTCTTTGTTGTTTGGATCCTGTTTTCTATTTATTTTTTGCAAAAATTCTTGGGGCTTCTCTTTCCTTCTACATCGGACGTGTAATTTTTTGGAGTTCAAAATCAGCAATAGACTGGTCTGAAAGCAGCAAATACTTTCATCTACTCACTCAAGGAGTCGAAAAGGATGGCTGGAGCTGCAGTATCTTCTTCTACTGGCTTACATAAATCTAAGATTTCTTCCTATCCTCTTTCTTTAATTGGAATTGGTTCCAATATATTGATATCTTTGAGGATTAAGAAATACTCCTCTGGATTGGTTGTCACCGAGGATCAAAAGCCACATTTGTCCGAGAAAAGCAATTGTGAAAATTTGACACTCTAATTATCTATTGTTCTTGCAGTTTCATGATGATGAAAGTTAAGATTACTCATAGACTCTGAGCATAGATTGAACTTGCATTGATTTCAGATTTATACCATTGTTGTTTTTACTTAAAAAAAAATTTTATGCCGTCAATGTTACCCTCACATATTTATTAGAAATTGGGTTGGAAACACTATTTTTTGTCCAACCGTGAAATGCCAAAATTGCACATTACTTAAATTAAAAAACTATCCTATATAAATAGGATTCGTGCGATTGATTTTTTTGTCTTTTAAAATTTTATTTTTGTATGCCTTGGCCTTTGAATAATGATTCAATAACAATCCATGCGCGTAGTGCGTGCCACGATCACGTGCGGAGCGCGTGCCGTTACACTTGTGGAATATAATCTAAATAAATATAAGTAATCTCGGGCATAATAATGGTAGAGAAAAGGCATAAGCCTAAAAGTGGAAAATTTACAATGTAACTATCAAATAGACATAATGAAATAAAAAGGGAAATTTAATTTATAAACATAATTAGAAGTCAGTAATAACTTAGTTGGTTTGTTGGAAAAAAAGTATATTTTCATAATTTAATACGGTAAGCATAATTACAAGAATAAAAGTAAAGAAAGCGAAGCTACTGCATGCAAAATAGGGATGTTACTGTATTTTGCACTATCTTAGAAAGAAATTAGTAAGAAAACTATCTTCTAATTATGGATTATTTCTTGCATTATTCTATTTTAAATTATGGAAATAGGGTTGTAAAGTTTCTGTTACCAACCAAGTCGGATGCGAAGAACTTTCCAGATAAAACTTACAATGATAGTAAGAAAAGAAAGAACCTAACAAACACAAGTTAACAAAAAATAAATATAATAATCAAGTTAAATACATGAGACACCTATAAAAAGAGTACATGAGTAATGTGACTACGTTCTGCCATTGCAATGCAGAAAATAAAGTAAAGTAATTATTATGATAATGAATTATGACAAGAGGGCACGATTTTGGGCTAAGACTATCATAAAATGTAAGAAAGATAAAGTGAATGCAGTATCATAATAAAAGAATAAAAGCAAATTATAAGAAAGATAAGATGAACTAAAAACATAAGAAAAAGATTAGACATACGGTCTAATAAAAATGTGAGGTACGTTTAGCGTTTTCCAAAGGATATCTGGATGTAGGCCTAACGAAGCAGACCATAGCAGATTCTTCAGAGTACAGTGATCTTACGAGGCTTGTTTGTAATGGTATTCTCATTCAGTTGAGGACAGATGATATCAGATTTAGGATTGATATTAAGCAAGCTACATTAGAACAGAAAGTGGAGGCTTCAAAACGAGACATGGAGGATACCCCAGGGTGGCCTTTTGATACAGGCACAATAGAACGGTTCATTGGAGGCAGGTCTGTAGTGTCCATTAAGAGGGTAATCCTTGACCGTGTTATTATTGTGGCCAGGAGGAACTATCCTTTACAAGTAGTGTAAAGGGTAATGGGTGATTTGAGGGTTCGTGCGACTGCCTAGAGCAGGCTCAGCAGTCAGGAACATATAGATAGTAGTTGTTCTAATACCTGTCATCGGCAGTTAATAGAGAGCATAGGGAAGATTTAGGTTAAACCCAAAGGCCAGTGATATTTCACTATCGAGATATTAGATGAGGCTGCAACGACATTCGGTTTCTTTGTGTGTTTGTTGTAAGGCAAGGCTTTAACATATTAGAAAGTCTTCCAACTAATTGAGAGGAGGTTGTGTAGTGCCATAGCCACACGGAGAAGAGACTGACCGTGTTGAACATTAGTATTGTAGGCATAGAAGTTGTCCTTTACAATGTAGTTAATCCAAGACTGAGTGTTGTATGAAGTGAGCCATAATAGTGCTATTTATTAGTAGAACTCGGGAGTATAGACAGAGCGATTATGTGTAAATTCTCAATCTATGCACTAGGTGGTACATCATATGGATGTTTGAGCATTGGACCAATTCATTGTAAAAACATTTCCATGTTTTCTGAGACAATAGAACATTTGTATTCCAGGTTTAACGAACATGTCCTTTGCAGACGTAGTTATAGCATGCCCCATGCTAAATGGTGGTCTCATATCAAGGAGAATACGAAGGGTACTATGATTAGTATCTAGGACCGAGGCGGTCTGACACCATCTACCTATATATATATATATATATATATATATATATATTTACTATTAGGTTTGGATCTACTTAAAGGAAGATGGGGATGATTTACACATGGAGGTGAGAGTATTGTAATCAAAATGAATCTACTGTAACCAAAATGAAAATGGAACGATATGTGTAGTGTTATTCTTAAAAGTATATAATCTTTCCATTCACCAAAACTTTAGTTCTGACCCTTCATCATAACAACTAACATGTCATATAAAAGGCAAAAAAAAATTCATTTTGAAGACACTTGATTTAGAAAGTATTGTTATCTTGGTAAATATTTACTATTTATTATGTTATAATCATTTTCGTTATGAGTTATTTACTTGAGCTCTGATATATATATCTTTGTCTATTTGTAGGATACAAAACAACCAACTTGAATTTCAGTGTACTTGGATTTTAGTATTTTTCAAAAATCTAATCCCATTAGGATTTGGGTTGTTACAATTTGGTATTAGAACCAGGATTAGGGTCTTAAATAGATAATGAGTGAACGTGTTTATATTTTTTAAAACACAAATATTATATATTTAGCTAGATCCATAGAGAAAACCCACTTTTAAAAGGAACGACATACATAAAGTTTTGGTAACGATTTTTTATATCCAAGTTGAGATCGTTAGCAATCCAAGAGTTGTAGGTCCTAAAGTAATGATAGTATAAGGATTAAGGAGTACAATAAACATAGTCTAAAGTAGAAAATCTATATGTTAAATGTCAGGAAATTTGCAGCTATTTCAGATTTGTGGGTAATGTAGTAGTACCTTAAGAAGAAAGATAGATGATAGATTATGCATTTTCATTTTGCATGTGTAGTGCTTGGAAATGATTCCAGTGCAGAAATGGATAGTTTTGGGAATTTGTGCAAATAGCAATTGAAGTGAGAAAATGACTATTTGGAAAATTAGTTAGGTAGGGTAGCTGGAACCCACTTTGAGTCTATCCGCATAACGAGATTTTTTTTTTAAAACTTGAAAATTAAGGATTTCGAAAGTTTTTAAGTTTTAAATTTAAAATCTACAGTATCAAAATATTTATTTACTTAAAAGCAGAGAACTGCTCGAAAATTAAATTTTGATTTAAGAGCAAATTTGTTTTTGAAAAACAAATGTTTTATGGGGTTAAACAGAATAAGTGGGAAGAGATGCCATAATGTTTTGAAGTAATTCTAAATAACTCAATTCTATTAAAATGGAAAGAAGTTGGAACGAGTAGGTACTCTATAGAAGAAGGTTTAAAGTAGTATAACTAAAGTCTTAAATGACTGTATGAATTTAGTATGGAAAAATATTATACATAAATTTTCGTGAGTAGGATGAGTTATGACACTTTAATTCATTAGGACAATAAGAATTATAAGATGACTTTGTATGAATCGATGAGTTCATAAGTAAAAATATTTTTTTAAAGTAATAAGGAATGTATAGTGAAAGAGGTGTACAAAATATAGGCAAAGTACCATATTTTGCGCTACTTATGTTAACAAAGAAAATGAAAATAAAATAAAATTTTCTTGCTACTTTACACTAAATGCAAGATCATCCTTAGAAAATATTCATAAAAACTTAGTCTTAATAGTTCCACTTGAAAAAATTATAATAGTGACAAAATAAAGTAGCTCCAATATATTAAAGTGCATAAGCATTTGAAGAACAAACGTGCACTGATGGCTAGACTGTAATAAATGAATATGAAGTAGTTGAGTGTAACGACCGATAATTTTCGCCAGTTAAGTAATGATTTTTATAACGTAATTGACGGTTTTATAACATAATTAACTAAATTTTTTACTTAAAAATAAACAATAAAAATTTCGCAATGAAAACTTGATATTTGAGATGCATCCATCGAAACATTGTAGGTGGATAAGTTTTATCAAAAAAATGCAAGTTTTACAGTTGCGTGGATATTCAATTAAGTCAGTTAATTGAACTCTAAAATTTGAATAAAATGTTACCAAAACCTAAATGTCCCAACATGAGAAAAAAATAGTCTTCTCATTTTGAAGTCAACAATATAATTCGTTTCATGAAATTCAGATGTTTCTAGGTCCATCGGGATTTTTCCACTCGTTAATAAAAAGAAGTTTTGATAGGAGAGTCACGACACAGAGATCTCTATAGCATCATGTTTGTCTCGTTGTTCTGACCATCAAGTATATTCATTCGTGCATTTTGGTGTCCGACGGATGCCCGAATCAATAAAACGACATATCATATCGGGTGTTAGGGATTGTGGAATGGATTTTTAAGGCAAAACAAACACTAGAGGGGGTGAATAGTGTTTTTGAGAATTTAAACAAAATCTAAACTTATATGAATTACTATATGGATCAAACACCACAGAAACAATCACAAACACATAATCAAACACAAACACAAAGATAAATAAAAATAAAATGCAAAAAAGGAAAGAACACACCAGATTTTATATTGATTCAGAATTGCTCCTACGTCCAGTCCCGCACAACGCTGGATTGTGCAGAGCTTTATTACTGTCAATATCCAATCACAATCCTCCTTGATTTTACTGCTACAAGCGATACCACTATTCCACACACACTTGATCAAGTATACCCGTCCTTGATTTCACGGCTACAAGGGATACCACCGATTACCCGTCCTTGATTTCACGGCTATAAGGGATATCACCGATTACTTACTCAACCTAAACAATTACAAACAACCCTATAACTCTTCAATAGCATTTTCAGAGACTAATGGGTAGAGAGTGTAAATATAAGAGGTTTAATGAAAACAGAGTTGAATTCGGCAGAGTATAAGTGCAGAAATCATAAAAATGATAAAGAATAATGGTGTAATGAAAGGAGATGAATATGGAGAAGAATAATAATAAAAATTCGAAATCAGCCCTTATTTATAAGATTTGAAAGGTTGCAGCGTTTCTGAATCGTCACAAACAGTGAAAAGACACTTCCTTTCAATTCTGGAAAAATGACAGTTATATGTCGACATGTATGTATATATATATATATATGTATGTCGACATATCAATGTACAAAATTGAAATTTGAATATTTTTCAAGTGTTTTGATATATATATATATATATATAATCCTGAAAATTCTTGAATTAAAACATATTGTTATAAATAAATATTATAAAGTAGAAAATCATATGAAAACATAAATATAAACTATATAAACATATTTATAAAATTATAGAGTTTAAAACTATATAAATATAAAGTATAAATATATAAAAAGTATAAAACTTAAGCTTAAAAACAAATTGAAATAGAAAGTAAAATAGAGAATATAAAGATTGAAGAAAAAAATTGAAAACAGAATTTGAAATCAGAAACTGAAAAACAAAATTTGAATTTATATTTGAACATGGAGTGCTATTCAGAGTCTTACATAATATAAACTCTATAACTATATAATTCTTGAACTCTTGAAATCTTGAATACTCATGAGTCTTGAATCAACTCTGAATTCTGAATCTCTAATATCTTTAAACCGTACAGTCTTCAGTAATAATTCTTGTATATAAATCTTGCATATGTATATATATATTCAAGATAAAAGTGTTAACTTATATTTTATAATCAGTTAATATTGAAATAAGGTTGTTGTCATCAAAACTCCATTCTCCAACAATCTCCCCTTTTTTGATGTTGAAAACCTTAGTTTATAAAATATCATACATGTTCATACCTGTTGATGATGGTCCTTCTAATACTCCCCCTATCTATATGAATCCTATAAACTAATTCTATATTTTATAATTTCTCCCCCTTTGGTATTATCAAAAATAAATTCTAAAACTACTCCCCCCAAATCCTATAACTATCAAAATACTTCCTATACTAAATTAAAGTACTCCCCCTGAATCCTAAATCTAATATATAACATAAAATACTATGCCTATATTATATCCTTGTGCTAATATATTCTAAGACTAAATCTTAAATTTATGCTATAGATGATCCTAATGACTATACTCGTCTAAAGTAGAAGGATAAGCAATCCAATCAATTCAAACAAGCAATTCAAACAATCAGTCTAAACAAACAAAATCAAATCAACCAAAGCAAGAATATATGTTAATAAACACTTATTGAACCTTCAACTAATCCTAGAAACTATTAAACTCCCCCTTTATCTAATACAAGACTAGACCTACCCTACTATAGTTTCCTTTAAACTATAATAAGGCTTTAATCTAGACTAAGAAATAATTCTTGATATGATATCTTAAAAACCTATAACACTCCTATCAAGTATAAATGCATAAGTTTATTTCTAACACTCTACTAATGAGATTCAACCATGTCAAACAAGTCAATCAAGTTATTTATGTCAAACAAATCAGACAAGTCAATTAATTCAACCAATTCAACTAGGTCAACCAAATCATTCAAGTCAAAGTAAATATTTTATATGTTTAATAATCCTATATATTTCTATGACAATAATTCCCCATATAGTATAATTGTTATGTGTGGAGTTAAAAGTTAACACATAATACAGTGTGTAGTATATTGATTATAATGCAGTATGAACTATATGTCATGTTTAAAGCAATATGAGATGATATATTGAATGATATGCTACTTGCGATGTGATTGATTTTATCATGCATTGTAATAAATGAGGTTTAATACGAAAAGATATTATGATAATAATGATTTGATGATGATACGTATTTCTGTAAAAGATACTTAAAGTAAAATCTAACTATTATGCATATACTGTAATAACCAAATTTTTATATAATTAATTTATGAATTAATTAATTAAGGAAGAAAATGCAAAAGTGCGCAAGAAAATGTAGAAAAGCATTCATGTAAAGAAATGCATGTGACAAATTAAAGGTAAGAAGATTAACATATTAGTACGTGCGTTAAATAAGGAGATTTAACGCAATAATGCATGGTAAAAGATAAATAAACATATGTGCAATTATGTTATAAAGATACAAATTTAAAAATGTGTGAGTACAGAAGGAATCAATACATACAATAAAGAAAACAAGCAATTTGTCATTTATGTTCGATTGATTGTCATTTATGTTTATTTGATGATAATTTAGGAAACCATGTAATTAATCTTAATTTGTATGAATACTTATGCTAATTTGTCACTTATGTTAATTGACAATAAAAAAAGGAGCGCATAAAAAATAAAAAGATTCGCAAAGTAATGTGTGTATTAAAAAAAAGAATTATATATATATATGTGTGTATGTATGACATGTACACATCATGTGGCGCACGTGGCGCATTTTTGTTGGCCAAGGATTGTTTTTTTAAACGTGGCCTTTTCTGATTGGCCTGGTGACGAATTCTGAGGTATTAGGGCTTATGTGTCGTGCTGTGATTGGCTGAGTGACACATCTCTTTGGTTTGGATGGCTCTGATTACTCCTAGACTGATCTAAAGGCTAGAATTAATCCTACACTCTTATATAATCATATATAACCTAAACCCTAAATCAAAACAAAAATATTCTCAAGCCGCCATGCTGCTGCAACATAGACTGAGCAAGCTTCTCTTATTCAACGAATTAAAACTTAGGATTGTGGAAAAAGGATTCTACGCTTAATCTATTCTCTTCTTTAATCTGTTCATAGTGAGTACAGCTTCTTTAACAAGATAATTGTTGAACGTAATTGTGATGGGTTTATAAGTTGGACTATATGAATAT
Organism: Allium sativum; assembly: GCA_030737875.1. Lineage (NCBI taxonomy): Eukaryota > Viridiplantae > Streptophyta > Magnoliopsida > Asparagales > Amaryllidaceae > Allium > Allium sativum. The sequence goes on from JASFAX010000020.1 coordinate 2,682,593, forward strand.
GGCTAATTACATATACTTAATTAGGTCCATTTTATGATGTTAATTCATGTGTCTAATTGTGTATGCTCGATTAGATTCATTTTATGATGTTGTTGTATGCAAGCTTGTATGCAAATCATATGCAAGTTTATATGTAAATCATATGATATTAGTTTACATGTCTAATTACATATGCAAGTTTATATGCAAGTTTGTATGCAAATCATATGCAAGTTTATGTGAAAATCATATTCATACATGCAAGTTCCTATTTATATGTTTAGATCTATGCAAGTCATATTTTATATGATTAGATCTATGCCGGTTTATATGTTTATGCAAATTCATATTTTATATGTCTATTGCTTATGCAAGTCATTGATTATGCAAATTTATGTCAATGTAAATTATGATCATGCAAGTTTATGATCCATGCTAGTCTATTTTCTTATGTTAATTTAGATCTAATTTGTTGTGCAAGTCCATATGTTAATTTAGATCTAATTTGTTGTGCAAGTTCATATGTTAATTTAGATCTAATTTGTTATGAAAGTCCATATGTTAATTTAGATCTAATTTGTTATGCAAGTTCATATGTTAATTTAGATCTAATTTGTTGTGCAAGTCCATATGTTAATTTAGATCTAATTTGTTATGCAAGTCCATATGTTAATTTAGATCTAATTTGTTATGGAAGTCCATATGTTAATTTAGATCTAATTTGTTATGCAAGTTCATATGTTAATTTAGATCTAACTTGTTATGCAAGTTCATACGCCAATTTGGGATCTTTGTTATATGCTAGTTATGTTCATAATTGGATCGTCTTATGCCAGTTCGGATGTTATACGTCTCTTTCTTTCCCTTTTTCTTATAAGTTAGGCTAATTGCAAGCCTAACGTATTATATGAATCATACAAACGGTTGACGTTGGGAAACAGTTGGGAAACATTAAATATTGGACATTATGTAATTGGCATAAAATGGGTTGTAATCGTATAACTAATTTTGGGCATATCTAGTAAATGTGGCATAACTTGAATTGACCACACTTATGGATAATTTACATATAAATCTAGACTTGGACATAAATGGTAAATATGTAAATTAGTTAAAAGACGAACATGCCTAACCCGAGGTTATTTAGTTGCGGTGTAAGACTGCCCGGAACCGCCCGGCACATCCAGCGACCGCAACAACATAGATCTAATGTGAGAGGTTAGCGCATTAAGCCCAAAACCCGAGGTTAGAATGAGTTTGCGATAGAAGTCTGCCCGAAACCGCCCAGCACATTCAACAACCGCAAACAACAGTTCTAATGTGAGAGGTTGGTGCATTAATAAATTAATTAATGCCAATGAATAGACAAGTGGGTGGGGTTAAGTAAATTGAGAACACTTAACCAATACAACATGTTAATTAGATAAGTGGGTGGGGTTAAGTAAATTAAGAACACTAAACCAATACAACATGTTAATTAGACAAGTGGATGGGGTTAAGTAAATTTAAAACACTTAACCAATACAGCATGATGTGTGGGTGGGTTAAGTTAACATGAATGGACAACACTTAACCAATATTACATGAACAAAGGGGATAGGGTTAAGGCAAGCTTAACCAATAATACATATTGACTTGATAAGTAGGAGGGTTAAGTAAACCTTGGGTAGGTGGGTAATATTAGTGTATATAGGCCCACAAACTTAACTGTTAAATAAACATGTCTGAATCAGTGGGAGGGTTAAGTACACCTCGTGTAGGTGGGTAATATTTGCATATATAGGCCCACAAAACTTAACCAGTAGGAAACCCTAGTAACGGGGACCCATTTCAGCAGTAACCCACATAGATGTATCAGGGTACCCTGAACTAGGCAGGGTGGGGCACGATTACTGGGCTGATTATAAGTAATCAAAATAGCGGCGGGTGGTGCGGCAGTGTAGGTTCCGGTAGAGTATGGGCGTGCACGTGCTCCGGAGTGGAAAAAGGAAGGCATTGGGCATCAGTAGTATACATTGTGCATCTTGAATTATGTCGGGTTGCCAGCATAGGGATTGATACACCATATGGTGGGACCAACACATGTATCTACATACAAGCGGGGCCGAATGATACAAGTAAACAAGCGGGGACGAATGACACAAGTAAACAAGCGGGGCTGAATGACACAAGTAATAAATACATGCGAGTTAGGGAGCCGATAGATTAAGCGATAAAGGGGTGGTGTGGGGACATTTAGTATTTAGTATGGGCAAGTAAGGATTGTATGGGGGTGAATAACTCTTACTAGATGTTACGCCTGAGGACTACCAATTACAAGATAGGGATCAACTTTCAGCATGGAACTAGTAACAGTGCGGTGAAACTAGCATTGGTGCAGTGTAGTAATTATCCTTTAGTGATTAAAAGCGCGATCAACATTTATCTTATTCATCCTGCTTACCTTGTCATGCATATTTATGTATAGTCATTTCTTGCTTTCCAGTTTATGTTCTTATCCTATTACTTTAATGATTATATTGTTAAAGTCACTGGACTCACCAAACTTATGTCTGACCTAGTTTGTTTTCGCCTCTTTTCTTCCGCTCCCCTCTCCCCAGGTTTTTAGGGAGGAAATACTCAAGCTTAGTTCGGATATCCCTTCTTCCTGCTTGAAGTTGAAAGTTGAATGCTTGGCTTTGATTCAGCTTATCTATGGCATTTTCTATTGGGGATTACAGTTTTATTATTAAGTACTCTGAAGGTTTTGTACAAGACTGATATTATGTACTTGGTTTTGGTATTTGGAAATGTAATCAAACTTATTTCTGTTTCCGCTGCAATCAAGTTATAAAAAATTTCAAGTACTACTTTCTCTGTCTTGTAATATTCCGTTCTGTTTACTTATAATACTCCTAATGCATTCCCTTTGTGAGTGACATTAACGGACGTGGGGTGTTACACTTGGTATCAAAGTTGAAGGTTACCAGATTAGATAAAAGTTTTTGAAAACTATTTTCAAAAAGGTTTTAAAAGGAAGTATTTTCAAAAGGAAAGTTTATTTTGATAAACATAATCCCCAAAAGCCATATATCTTTTTTCCGATTCTTTGTTTCAAGTTCCTTCCTCTTTCCCTTTTGAATCTCTTCCTCCACGTATAGATGTTTTTTCCAAGATGTGTAAGGACTTCCGTGCGGAAAACCGCTTCATGGGACTGAGATGTTTGTCGAGGCTAGAAGTTGGCTCAACGAAGTGGAGGACTTGTTGGTACCTTTGAGATAGATGATGGGAGGAAGGTTCAACCAGTTGCTTGGTTAATGAAGGATGAAGCTTAATTTTGGTGGGAGGTCACGCATGGAGAACGTGCAGGGGAGACATGGATAGGACACAGAATAAGAAAGTGGACCAAAGAAAGGCGGTAAGGATAACAAGGGCCAAGAGAAAAAGGAAGTACCACAATTGTAAAATACCTAGCCACTTAAAGAAAGACATTAGAAATAAGAAGAAGACTAGTTGTTATCATTACGGAGAGACATGACATCTTATCAGGATTGTCCAAAGAGGCAAGGGCAAGGGTAAGGACAAAGTACATGATCTTCAGAAGGGAAGGTTGTGTTCTCGTGGTCAGTATATCGGAAAGAGATAGGAAGTTTTGGTTGAATATTTTATTTCTTTTTCCTAGAACTGTTTTCGACTTTTGCGCTTCGCACTCCTTTGTACCTGCTTCGATAGTTGAAACATTGCATCTAAATACTAGTCTAGTTATGGATCCCATTGTAGTCTCAAATCCTATTGGTGGTTCAGCTCACTTATCTATGGTTTGTCGGGATTTGAGAGTGTCTATCTTGGGCGTTGGGCTTGAATGCAACGCCTTCGTTCTTGGTTTCACGGGCTATAGCTTGATTCTAGGAATGGATCGGCTAGCCAGGCATGGTGCCATCCTAGACTGTGAAAAGAAGGTAGTTAGACTGTTGACTCATTGTGGAAAAACTCTTGATATTTCCTGTGACCCTAGGGGTTCAGTGATGCTTATCTACCTAGAATCTCTTGACGCATTCATCAATGATTTGAAATTTGTTCGTGTGGTCTGTGAGTTTGATGACATCTTTGATGAAGTTCGGGGTTTACCCCCGAGGCGCGAGATAGACTTTGTGTATCACGAGACGAGAGCTTGTGGAAGACAATCCTTGAAGAAGCATTTACATGATACCACAGAAGTATTGGAGCCGAGCATGCTTAGGGAAGTGGAAGTGGAGCAAGATGCCACGATTAGACGAGTTACTACATGCATCCTTGGATCGGAGGTCAAGAAGTTACACAACCGAGAGGTCAAGTGGTTAAAGTCCAATGGGGAGATGATCAAGGAGACGTGACTTGGGAGATGGAAGACAAGATGCGTACACTGTACCCTTTCCTTTTAGAGGGTATGTTCTTAACTTCTCCTTTTTCTATCGCTTTGTTTATACTTGTTCTATCGTTCAGTATGTCCTCTCGATTACATCTTTGATCTTTAGGTAGGAAAATCCTATGGTTGTAAACATGTGTTTGAGACATGTTATGTTTGGTGGATGCAAGTGGATGCAAGTGTTTGCAAGTGGTTGCTTGTGGATGCATTTACACATACATTAGGCACTAGATCGACTCAATCAATTTCAAATTGCATATGAATAAGCGTGCATAATTAATTTGATGGATGTATATTGAATGTGTTATCATATGGATGTTGCATTTGAATGAATGATTGTGCACACATGTAAAAATGATATGTATCATTAGGATTCTTTTCCATACATAATGGACGCATGACACTATCATGAATTGCATTAAGGAGGTCGACTGAGTCAGTAGACCGCCTGATTTTGCATTAGAGTAGGAACATATATACGCACTTTTGCATATGTTCGTTAAAGCATTAGAAATCTTTTAAGGACAATGGATGTCTATGATTGATGGATGAGTAGATGGATGATGGATGGTAGGATGGTAACATTCTTCTTAACTTGGAGATTTCAGAGGCGAAATCCTTTAAGGAGGGGGGAATGTAATAACCTAAATTTTTATATAATTAATTTATGGATTAATTAATTAAGGAAGAAATTTCAAAAGTACGCAAGCAAATGTAGAAAAGCATTCATGTAAAGAAATGCATGTGTCAAATTAAAGGTAAGAAGATTAACATATTAGTACGTGGGTTAAATAAGGAGATTTAATGCAATAATGCATACGGTAAAAGATAAATAAATAGATGCATATATGTACATATGTGCAATTATGTTATAAAGATAAAAATTTAAAAATATGTGAATACAGAAGGAATCAATACATATTATAAAGAAAAAAGTAATTTTTCATTTATGTTCGACTGATTATCATTTATGTTTATTTGATGATAATTTAGGAAACCATGTAATTAATTTTAATTTGTATGAATACTTATGCTAATTTGTCACTTATGTCAATTAACATTAAAGAGAATATGATAATTTGTCACTTACGTTAATAGACAATAAAAAAAGGAGCGCATAAAAAATAAAAAGATTCGCAAAGTAATGTGTGTATTAAAAAAAAGAATAATAAAAATATATATAGAAAATATATATATACATATATATATATATACATATATATATATACATATATATATAACGTGTACGCATCATGTGGCGCACGTGGTGCATTTTTGTTGGTCAAGGATTGTTTTTTTGAACGTGGCCTTCTCTGATTGGCCTGATGACGAATCCTGAGGTATTAGGGCTTATGTGTCGTGTTGTGATTGGCTGAGTGACATTTGGATGGCTCTGATTACTCCTAGACTGATTTAAAGGCTAGAATTAATCCTACACTCTTATATAATCATATCTAACCTAAACCCTAAATCAAAACAAAAATCATTCTCAAGCCACTATGCTGCTGCAACATAGACTGAGCAAGCTTCTCGTATTCAACGAATTAAAACTTAGGATGGTGGAAAAAGGATTCTACGCTTAATATATTCTCTTCTTTAATCCGTTCATAGTGAGTACAGCTTCTTTAACAAGATAATTGTTGAATGTAATTGTGATGGGTTTATAAGTTGGACTATATGAATATGACTAATTACATATACTTGATTAAGTCCATTTTATTATGTTAATTCATGTGTCTAATTGTGTATGCTCGATTAGATTCGTTTTATGATGTTGTTGTATGCAAGTTTGTATGCAAATCATATGCAAGTTTGTATGTAAATCATGTGATATTAGTTTACATGTCTAATTACATATGCAAGTTTATATGCAAGTTTGTATGCAAATCATATGCAAGTTTATGTGAAAATCATATTCATACATGCAAGTTCCTATTTATATGTTTAGATCTATGCAAGTCATATTTTATATGATTAGATCCATGTTGGTTTATATGTTTATGCAAATTCATATTTTATAAGTCTATTGCTTATGCAAGTCATTGATTATGCAAATTTATGTCAATGTAAATTATGATCATGCAAGTTTATGATCCATGCTAGTCTATTTTCATATGTTAATTTAGATCTAAATTGTTATGCAAGTCCATATGTTAATTTAGATCTAATTTGTTATGCAAGTTCATATGTTAATTTAGATCTAATTTGTTATGAAAGTCCATATATTAATTTAGATCTAATTTGTTATGCAAGTTCATATGTTAATTTAGATCTAATTTGTTGTGCAAGTCCATATGTTAATTTAGATCTAATTTGTTATGCAAGTCCATATGTTAATTTAGATCTAATTTGTTATGGAATTTCATATGTTAATTTAGATCTAATTTGTTATGCAATTTCATATGTTAATTTAGATCTAACTTTATATGCAAGTTCATATGCTAATTTAGATCTATTTTGTTATGATAAGTTCATAAATGGGATCTTTGTTATATGCTAGTTATGTTCATAATTGGATCAATGGTTCCAGCAGTATCTAAGAACTGTGGAACAAGTCCCTGTTGCGAATCCTGCCCCAGCGACGCCAGCAGTAGCCCATCCCATTGCCAAGGCATTCGATTTTCCCCGCCTCTGCAAAAGCTTTGTTCACTTAGGAGGAAAACCATTCTTGGGCACTAAAAGCTTCCTTGAGACCGAGCTTAGATGATGGACTGTGAACGTATCTTTGAATTCACAGGATGGAATGATCAAACTGAATGAAAGGTAGGGGCCTGGCAGTTAAAAGGACAAACTCTGGAATGGTGGAAGGTAGTTTCGACGGAAAATGCGGGCCGAATATTCACCTAGGAAAAATTTAAGACCCATTTTGAGATGAAGTTTTTGCCAAATGCTGATATGACTATATGAATGGAAAAGTTCATCCACTTAAAACAAGGAAATATGAATTTGAGGGATTATATAGCCAAGTTCACGGAATTGTCTAAGTTTGGAACGGGTTGGTGAATACCCCGATGAATAATGCCTTAAGGTTCGATAAAGGATTGAATTACCCACTAAAGGAAACACTATTGTCCCAAGTCACTTTTTGAGCAACATTTGAAACACTGGTGGAAATGGCTGTTTTGTGTACGACCGAAGGAGGAAAGGAAAAATTAAAACGGAGGCAAAGGTGAAGGTGGTTCCAGCTTTTCTAAGGATAAGAAGAAAGAATGCTGGAAAAATAAGAAGAAGGGTGGAAAGTTTAAGAAGGAAGCTAAATGTTGTGCTAGATGAAAAACGTAAGGGCCATGAGGCCAAAGATTGTAGGGTTAACTTGGCAAAGAAGGAGTTTAAGGGGAGACGCTTCAACTACCATAAGGCATGCCACATGTCTAAGGACTGCCCAAAGCTATAGGTCGGGCAGAGCAGCCAAAACTATGCATTAGAAGCAACACCACTTCAGAGTATTCCGCCTAAGTGTAACAACCCGAATTTTCAGAACCAATTATTTTTTTAGCAATTTTAATGGATTTCAATATTTAAAATAATTTATTTTAAATAATAATGACGAAAAATTTATTTAAATCGAATTTGGAACATATAAATTTATTTAAATTATAAAACAAGCCTGAAATGGCGCGGTAGTTTGAAAATTCGACTTCAAATTTCAAATGAATGTACAGGATTCAAAATTAATCGGATTTCAGTGAAACAAGAAATATTCGAATCTGTTTGAAAATATCTTTCCAACGAATGTGAAAAATCCAGATTTCATAACGGAAATTGAAAGTTATGTCCAATTTAAAATTCAGAAAAGTCACTGTAGAACTTATATATATATTTTAATATAATATATAGCCATTTTACAAACGACCTCCGTTTTCGACAAAACCACTTTTGTTGGATCCAGAGTGTCAAATTATTGCTAGATTCCAATTTTCGTAATTTTTGGAATTAACATGTGAGCGCAGTAAATGTAAACGCATTTGGTAATTTAAGTTTGAATTTAATCGACTGAAAAATGACCATTTTTCAAACGGTCTCCAAATTCGGTAAAATTAATTTTGTTAGGACCATATCGTCAAAACATAGCTAGATTTATTTTTGGGAGTTTTTGGAGTCCTTATGTTGCCCCGGTAAATATAAATGTGCGACCAAATTAAATAATTAAATGATTTATATTTTAATTTGAAGAAAACAAACTGAAAACGGTCGAATGGGCTGATGTGACCTAGTCCATTGTGTCCGGAATATGGGTATTTGGCTAGGGGCAATGTTCGTGGGGTTGGATTTGGAGCTATTAGGAATTAATGTTTTTGTAAATTAGAAAATTTTATAATATTATAAATAACATAGGTTAATTAAACCATAATCTATTCTCCACTATCCAGAGCCGCCGTCCCCTTCCTTTAATGGCTGATCTCGTTCGAATTTCGAGCCTTAAAATCTTCTAGTCCTTTGCAAATCAAAACATGAAAATAAAACGAAAATCACAAAGATTTTTATGATCTTTAAATCCGTACGGCTTTGATCGAAATTAGTAAGCTATGGAGGGCGAATTTCTAACGAGAAGGCTGCGGGTTTAGGTGTGTTTTATGGTGCCTATGGTACGACGAGTTCGTTAAGATGGTGGGGGCTAGGAGGTGGCGCGAAGGAGGTGCACGACATGGGGGTGGATGGTGGTCCGATGATGTGTCGAGTGGTGGTTTGGAACCCTAATTGGGTTTCGATGTCGGGTTTTGTAGAAAGCATCACCAGAAAGGAACGAAGAAGAAACACAAAAAGGAATTAGCAGCGTATACTTTTACGTTGTAAATTAGTTAAGTATTATTTATTTATTTATTTAAGTTTTTATTTAAAATTAGTATTGTTTTTAAATCTGAAATTTATAATGCAAATAATGTTGTTCATAAATGAGATTTTTTTATATGACCTTGTTTTGGAAAAGAGATAAATATATATTACACAATAATATAAATCTGATTTTATATAAGTGGTATTGTTTTGAAAATATAAATATCTTTGATTTAGAAATGTAAATATTGTTGTTTTGAAAATAGAAAAAAAACATTGTTTAAAAAACGTAATTTTGATAGAAAAAGCATTGTTTAAAAAACATAATTTTGATAAAAAAAGCATTGTTTAATAAAATATAAAGACCATTGTTTTGGAAAATATAAAGAGCATTGTTTTTGAAAAGAAAAATAGCATTAGAATACACACACACACACACACACACACACATATATATATATATATCACTATTTTTTTAAAAATAAAAAATCACATTGTTTTGAATATAAAAATCGCATTGTTTTTAATATAAAAATGGCATCGTAAATACAAATATGATTTTTCCCATATATATATAGAACAACATTAAAAATATGATTTTTAATACAAGCTGCATGAAACAGATTGCGATGGAATTGAACGGAAGTAGAACAGAATCCGAATCGTCTGCTAAAGAATGACGGAGTGGAAACCAAAGGTGAGAACTCCTCACTAAAAATTCTGCACAGTTATTTATTTATTTTCATAACTGAAATATATATAGAATTGCCAGTGTAGATTTTTATTAGTTTAATTACTATAAATTGTATACGGTGCATATTTGCACAAACCATGGACGATTTAAATTGACTGTATTTTATGTTGTTTGTGATGTTGAAATGTTGAACGTATTAAGAATAATGTTAACCTAAATATGGTGGTTGAAATTAAATTATAAGTAATTATTTATAATTTAAACATTGTAAAATTGGCTAAATAGAAAATAATTCAAACTGAATTAGAATTGGTTAAATTTGTTAACCAATAATTTATTTAAATCAACTGTTGTTGTTTGAAAACCCCACACGGGTATTGGGATGATATTTGACCTACACTAGTCCCAATATTTAATTGTATGTCAACCGATGGATTGACAGTCTGTGATGAGCGTTATTTATTTATCTTAATGCTCACATAGTTGTAAATTTCACTCTAGATGTGAATGGACTGTTTGTTCATTATTGTTGTATACATGCGTTGTATGAAATCCACATAACTTAAATTATATGGTAATTTATTGAGTCGCATTCCGATTCAGAAATAAAAAAAGAAAATATAATGTAAAAGAACATTTTAATAAAAAAGAATATTTTAATGTAAAAGAACATTTTAATAAAAAAAGAATATTTTAATGTAAAAAAACATTTTAATAAAAAAAGAATATTTTAATGTAAAAGAAAATTAAAAAAAAAACCTTTTAGAATATAAAAGACATTTTAATGTAAAAGATACTTTTAGTATAAAAGTCATTTTTATATAAAAGAATATTTCAAAATAAAAGAAACATTTTTATGTATAAGAACCATTTTAATATAAAAGAACATTTCAATGTAAAAGACACATTTTCATGAACCATTTTTATGTAAAGGAACATTTTCATGCAAAGCAACATTTTTATGTAAAAGAACCATTTTTATATAAAAGAACATTTCAATGTAAAAGAAACATTTTTATGAATCATTTTTATGTAAAGGAATAATTTCATGTAAAGAAATATTTTCATGTAAAAGAAACATTTTAATGAAAAGAATATTTTAATAAAAAGAAAATTTTAATGAAAAGAACCATTTTTAATGTAAAAGAATCATTTTAATGTAATCGAACATTTTTAATCATTTTAATGTAAAAGAATCATTTCAATGTAATCAAACATTTTCAATGTAAATAATGTAAAAGAATCATTATAATGTAAAAGAAACATTTTAATATAATAGAACATTTTTAATGTAAGTAATGTAAAAGGACATTTTAATGTAAAGAATATTTTAACTAAAGAATATCTTAAAATAAAGAATCTTTTAAAATAAAGAATATTTTAAATAACGAATATTTTAAAATAATATTCAGTGAATAGTAAAATTATGATTTTGATGTCCGACTTTGAATGGACACAAAAATATAAAAATATGAAGTCGGGTTAAGTATAGAAACGCCATTTTAACCCGAACGGGTTTATTGATCGATTTTATTTATTTTATAATGAATATCGAAAAGAAGTGATTTCAAAATCTAATATTTTGAAAATATTATCATTTTAGGATGATAAAAATATAGAATATTCAATTTTGATTTAAATTGAAAATAAAGTTGGAATCGTTTTAAAACAAATTTATAAACGATTTATAAAGTACTTTTTAAATGGAAATCGATGAAATATATATATATATATATATATATATATATATATATATATATATATTATGGCCTGAATAGAACGCGTCACGCAGCGACCATTTGCGAATTTCGACCATTAACTTCAAATTGATGTAACGGGAGATCCGACCGTCGGATTCTCCTAAAATCGGAACCGTTGGGTTCATATCGAAAAGAGCTTTCCAATGAATATAAGAAGTTTGAAATCTAACGGTTATATTTGGAATTATGCACAAATAAAATTTGAAAAAGGTCGCTATGGATGCAGTTCGGTGGCCGTTATTGGAAACCGACTGTACGAGCCTTCATAAAATTATTAAAAATATTAATAAATTGTGTAAAATCATAATATATGGTTTGGAAAATTTTTGGATGAAAAACTCCATATTTGAAAAGATAAAAACATATTTTTATCGAAATGAACTAGTCATTAACTAGAATAATATTCCAATATTATTAAATAAATAAATTGGATTTTGGGTTTGTCGTGAATGGTGTCTTCAATAACACTGTTCTTAAACCCCGTGTGAAAAGAATAAATCTTTTAATTAAAATTATTAGAGTTTCCAATTATATTGAGTAATTGGAATAAAATGAAATGTGAATTGGGTTTATTGTGAACTGTGTTTTTAACAACATTCGTTCATTAACCCGATTAACAGTGAAAATATAATTTTGGAATTTATAAATCTTTTAATTAAGATTATTTGAGTTTTCAATTATATTTAGTAATTGGAATTAAATGAAATGTGAACTGAGTTTATTGTGAACTATGTTTAAAGATATTTGTTCTTTAACCCGATTTACAGTGAAAATATAACTTGGAATTTATAAATCTTTTATTAAGATTTAAATGGAAATTTTCCAAAGTAAAGTTTTCCAATTTAATAAAAGAAATTGGAATTGAATGGAATTCGATTTAATAATAATCGAGATAAGCTTCTATGAATGAAGACCGTTATTATATATGGAATTTAAAAGGCTTTGCCGCTATTCCATTTATATTATTAGTCTGATACGGAAATTTATATCGATTATATATTTATCTGTTTTTCATGTAGATTCCATTTTTATGGAAAATGATTTGGGTTTATCGTAAACTGTTTTAAAGGACATTGGTTCTTCAACCCAAGTAAAAACAAGATTTATTTCCTTAAATTTGGATAATCATTAAGTAATGATTTTTGAGATTAAAACTGAACTAGACTTTTAAATGAATCTTTAATTAGATTAAAATGAGAATGGAATAAATGGGTTGGGATGTGAAAAATATAAATAAATAATTACTTCGATAAGGTTTGATAATTCCAACTAGTTAATCAAATCTTTTGAAACGATATTCAAAGGAAGATTAAAGAATAAATTAAAAAGAATTTATCTTTGATAAAATTAATGGGAACCTTTCCCTAATCATGTGAATATTTTATTAAAATAATATTCTGAATTGGAATGAGGCGTATGATGTGTTTTCATAGCACTTGATTATAAAATACGCGAATTATTCGGAAAGACCGGGTTTAACCCATTCTGAATAATTACTACGACGATTAAAATTCAAAGATGAAGGCGGTGGTTGAAGACCGGCGTTCTTCACATCGTTTGGGTGATTATTGATGTCTTGATTGGTCCGTACACCCAAGACAAGGTAATAAGTGGTGATCGTCCAAATGTACTTGGAGATCGACCGGATATGCGAAGACCTCTCACCTATATTGGACATATGGAACGAGGAATAAGGTGCCTCCAGTTTCGTTCAGACCGAAAACGGACTTGTAAATGGATGGTATGTCTGACGTTGTATTCCTTTATACTGTATTCATTGATCTCTGCTAAATATATATCTGTTTGGTGGCGGAGAATTTATTCTCTTGCTTAACACCCTTCTATGAGACGTACAAGCTTAGAGGTTATATATTGGCAGAAATCTATGGTATGGTATGGACTGACAATGTGGCATGCTAAGATGCAAATGATCAAGCCTTTTGTTGAATAGCACAGCCTTGTGGTTGATGATCAAAGCATAGCTTTAGTTAGCACAGCTTTGTGTATAACATTACTTCGCGAGCCTCACACCCCGGTATGAACCAGAAACGGGAGAAGGACCCCAGGGAGAACATGTGTTTCTTTCTAGCTAGAAGTGGTGTCATGTTATGGAGCCCACACATTTTACTTATGTGGATGATGGAATGAGGCGCCTCAGATATTAAGTCCCTAGTGGCTCATATTTACACCCCATAGGGCGGGGAAACATATTGTTCAGGCATAACTAATCCACTAACATATGTGTGGACCGGCCCTGGCGCTCCTAAGGGCTTGGCTGAGTACTTATCCTGAGACATGGGCTAGATTGTCTCGAATTTGGTAAGGACGATCCCTTGCCTTGGTTCATGATGGAAATCCAACTTCCAATATGATATCATGCGGTTTTGATTGTAGAACTAGTATGGCGACATGATATATGGTACCCATGTCGTCTATGATTGATACATTTATATTTGATGTTGTTTTTAAATATAGTGCACTTTTAGTAATATCAAAATGATTTATTTTATACATATCAAGCATGTTTGGCTATTATAAGGAAAAACTCTATCCTCCGGCTTGCGTTGCATTGTGTGATGGGGCATGAGTCTTATAATAGCTTCATTTTTCAAAAAGAATTGTGTTGTTTTATTTTAAACTAAAATTCATGTGGAGTAAACCCGTTCCGTGTTATACGGCGTGGTCCCATGATTTCCCCACTTTTAAATTAAAAATTAATAACTGTTTTAATTCTCACACCAGTCCCATGACTGACCTGGAGTTTATTGTTTTAACCTAAACTTTGGGTGTCCATATTTTCCACACGGATAGCTAGTAGTTTTGGTTTTGCAGATATTATATTCACAGGATCCTGGTTTATAACTGAAGCAATATTTCGGAAAGCTCCGTATCTGCGTATTTCCTTCAGTTGTGTTATGCATTATTTTTCTGCTGCTTAGTAATTTAAATCTCTGATGTTGTATTTACAATGTGTAATATTTATTCATATTCTGACATATTCTTGTGCTCTGATGTAATTGTTGTAATAAGCAATGAAATGTTCTTTTGTTTATGCTCTGATTTTTCGTGTTCTCAACTCAATCCGGGCTTTCCTTTACGGGGAAGTTTTGGGTCGTTTCATTTGGTATTAAAGCTTTGGTTTACATAGCTCGAGAACAAGAGACATTAGAGCCAAACAAAAGAATTCATCAGAGATTGGATTGGTAATATCCAATGAGAACGACTCGTTAGAGATAGGATCAGTAGTATCCTAGAATGAGTCAGAAGAGTATTATTTTAAAATGAAAACAAATTTTGTTTTGAAAATTTAAACCCTATAATACGTATTTGAGTATATTATTTTATTTTAATTTTGACAATCGAATATATAAAGATTTTGAATATATGTGTAATTAATGTATATTCGAAGTTTTAATATACTGGATAGATATAGAATCACACTCTAGTCGCCCGGAGAGGATTCTGATGATTGAATACTCATCATCAGAGTTTATGTTCGAGTCTCGAAAGTGGGATATCTATATATTTCCAATCGACTGGTGTGAGAACCGAAACCTTAGTTAGAATTTACTGTTGTGATTTGCACTGAAAATACGATTTTTGACTATATATAAAAGTTATACATATTTAAAAGGTTAATCACTTAATTGATTGCTGGTTGCGATGTTTGATAATTAGATTAACTAATAAAATTATTGGAATGATAAATTAATAAAACCAATATGAGAAAGAATGATAATTTTAACTAAATTGAATTTAATATTGAACCGAATTGAAAATTGATTAGAATTAAAAGTTGAGTTGATTAGTAAAACAACTTTCAGCTCCGTTCCTTTTCGAGGACGAATAGATTTAAAGTGGGGGATATTGTAATAACCCGAATTTTCAGAACCAATTATTTTTTTAGCAATATTAATGAATTTTAATATTTAAAATAATTTAGTTTAAATAATAACGATGAAAAATTTATTTAAATCGAAGTTAGAACATATAAATTTATTTAAATTACAAAACGAGCCAGACATGGCGCGGTAGTTTGAAAATTCGATTTCAAAATTCAAATGAATGTATAAGATTCAAAATAAATCGGATTTCGGTGAAACAAAAAATATTTGAATCTGTTTGAAAATATCTTTCCAACCAATGTGAAAAATTCAGATTTCATAATGGAAATTGAAAGTTATGTCCAATTTAAAATTCAGAAAAGTCACTGTAGAATTTTTATATATTTTTTAATATAATATATAACCATTTTACAAACGACCTCTGTTTTCGACGAAACCACTTTTGCTGGATCCGAAGTGTCAAATTATTCCTAGATTCCAATTTTCATAATTTTTGGAATTAATATGTGAGCGCAGTAAATGTAAACGCGTATGGTAATTTCAGTTTGAATTTAATCGACTAAAAAATGACCATTTTTCAAATTGTCTCCAAATTCAATGAAATTAATTTTGTCAGGACCGTATCGTCAAAACATAGCTAGATTTATTTTTCGGGAATTTTTGGAGTTCGTATGTGGCCCCGGTAAATTTAATTGTACGACCAAATTAAATGATTTATATTTTAATTTGAAGAAAACAAACTGAAAACGATCGAATAGGCTGATGAGTCCTAGTCCATTGTGTCCAGAATATTGATGTTTAGCTAGGGGCAACATTCGTTGGGCTGGATTTGGAGCTATTAGGAATTAACGGTTTTTTTTATAAATTAGAAAATTTTATAATATTATATTATAAATAACCTAGGTTAATTAAACCCTAATCCATTCTTCACTATCCAGAGCCGCCGTCCCCTTTCTTTAATGGCTGATATCGTTTGAATTTCAGGCCTTTAAATTTTCCAGTCCTTTGCAAATCAAAACATGAAAATAAAACGAAAATCATAAAGATTTTTATGATCTTTAAATCCATACGGCTTTGATAGAAATTAGTAAGCTATGGAGGGAGAATTTCTAACGAGAAGGCTGCGGGTTTAGGCATGTTTCCTAGTACCTATGGTTCGGCGAGTTCGCAATGATGGTGGGGGCTAGGAGGTGGCGCGAAGACGGTGCACGATGTGGGGGTGGATGGTGGTCCGATGATGTGTCGAGGTAGCAGTTTGGAACCCTAATTGGGTTTCGATGTCGGGTTTTGTAGAAAGCATCACCAGAAAGGAACGAAGAAGAAACTCAAAACGGAATCAGTAGTGTATACTTTTACGTTGTAAATTAGTTAAGTATAATTAATTTATTTAATAACATTTTTGTTTTAAATTAGTATTGTTTTCAAATCTGAAATTTTAAGTGTAAATAATGTTGTTCATAAATGTGATTTTTTCATATGACCTTGTTTTGGAACAGATATATATATATATATATATATATATATATATATATATATATAACACAATAATATAAATGTGATTTTATATAAATGGTATTGTTTTGTAAATATAAATATTTTTAATTTAGAAATATAAATATTATTGTTTTAAAAATAGAAAAAAACATTGTTTAAAAAACATATTTTTGATAGAAAAAGCATTGTTTAAAAAACATAATTTTGATAGAAAAAAGCATTGTTTAATAAAACATAAAGACCATTGTTTTTGAAAATATAAAGACCATTGTTTTTGAAAAGAAAATTAGCATTAGAATATATGTATACACAAGCATATATATCATTGTTTTTTTTAAAAAAATCGCATTGTTCTGAATATAAAAAGCGCACTGTTTTTAATATAAAAATCGCATTGTTTTTAATATAAAAATCGCATCGTAAATAAAAATATGATTTTTCCTATATATATATAGAACAACATTTAAAATATTATATTTAATACAAACTGCGTGAAACAGATTGCGATGGAACTGAATGGAAGTAGAACGGAATTCGAATCGTCCGCTAAAGAATGACGGAGTGGAAACCAAAGGTG
The DNA here is from genome assembly GCA_030737875.1 of Allium sativum. Classification (NCBI taxonomy): domain Eukaryota; kingdom Viridiplantae; phylum Streptophyta; class Magnoliopsida; order Asparagales; family Amaryllidaceae; genus Allium; species Allium sativum. The sequence goes on from JASFAX010000020.1 coordinate 2,700,099, forward strand.
AGTACTCCTCACTAAAAATTCTGCACAGTTATTTATTAATTTTCATAACTGAAAAATTTATAGAATCGCCAGTGTAGATTTTTATAAGTTTAATTATTATAAATTGTATACGGTGCATGTTAGATCACTTTCCTCGTCCACAGACCACGGACGATTTAAATTGACTGTATTTTATGATGTTTATGATGTTGAAATGTTGAATGTATTAAGAATAATGTTAACCTAAATATGGAGGTTGAAATTAAATTATAAGTATTTATTTGTAATTTAAACACTGTAAAATTGGCTAAATATAAAATAATTCAAATTGAATTAGAATTGGTTAAATTTGTTAACCAATAATTTATTTAAATAAACTATTGTTGTTTGGAAAACCCCACACGGGTATTGGGATGATATTTGACCTACACTAGTCCCAATATTTAATTGTATGTCAATCGATGGATTGACAGTATGTGATGAGTGTTATTTATTTATTTTAATGCTCACACAGTTGTAAATTTCACTCTGGATGTGAATGGACTGTTTGTTTATTATTTGTCATTATTGTTGTATACATGCGATGTATGAAATCCATATAACTAAAATTATATGGTAATTGATTGAGTCGCGTTCCGATTCAGAAATAAAAAAAGAATATTTTAATGTAAAAGAACATTTTAATAAAAAAAAGAATATTTTAATGTAAAAGAAGATTTTAATAAAAAAAGAATATTTTAATGTAAAAGAACATTTTAATAAAAAAAGAATATTTTAATGTAAAAAAACATTTAAAAAAAACTTTTAGAATATAAAAGACATTTTAATGTAAAAGACATTTTTAATATAAAAGTCATTTTTATATAAAAGAATATTTCAAAATAAAAGAAACAATTTTATGTATAAGAACCATTTATATATAAAAGAACATTTCAATGTAAAAGAAACATTTTAATGTAAAGGAACATTTTCATGCAAAGAAACATTTTTATGTAAAAGAACCATTTTTATATAAAAGAACATTTCAATGTAAAAGAAACATTTTTATGAACCATTTTTATGTGAAGGAACATTTTCATGTAAAGAACCATTTTCATGTAAAAGGAACATTTTAATGAAAAGAATATTTTAATAAAAATAACATTTTAATGAAAAGAACCATTTTTAATGTAAAAGAATCATTTTAATGTAATCGAACATTTTTAATCATTTTAATGTAAAAGAATCATTTTAATGTAATCGAACATTTTTAATGTAAATAATGTAAAAGAATCGTTTTAATGTAATAGAACATTTTTTATGTAAGTAATGTAAAAGGACATTTTAATGTAAATAATATTTTAAATATAAAATATTTTAAAATAAAGAATCTTTTAAAATAAAGAATCTTTTAAAATAAAGAATATTTTAAATAACGAATATTTTAAGATAATAATCAGTGAAGAGTAAAATTATGATTTTGATGTCCGACTTTGAATGAACACAAAAATATAAAAATATGAAGCCGGGTTAAGTATAGAAATGTCATTTTATTCCGAACAGGTTTATCGATCGATTTTATTCATTTTATAATGAATATCGAAAAGAAGTGATTTCAAAATCTAATATTTTGAAAATATTATCATTTTAATATGATAAAAATATAGAATTTTCAATTTTGATTTAAAATTGAAAATAAATTTGGAATCATTTTGAAATGAATTCATAAACGATTTATAAAATACGTTTTGAATGGAAATCGACGAAATATATATAATATATATATTTAGTGGCCTAAATAGAACGCCCCGCGCAACGACCGTTCGCGAATTTCGACCATTAACTTCAAATTGATGTAACGGGAGATCCGGCCGTCGGATTCTCCTAAAACCGGAACCGTTGGGTTCGTAACGAAAAGAGATTTCCAGTGAATATAAGAAGTTTGAAATATAACGGTTGGATTTGGAATTATGCCCAAATCGAATTTGAAAAAGGTCGCTATGGATGTAGTTCGGTAGCCGTTATTGGAAACCGACTGTACAGGCCTTTATAAAATTATTAAAAATATTAATAAATTGTGTAAAATCATAATAAATGGTTTTGAAAGATTTTGGATGAAAAAAAAATCCATATTTGAAATGATTAAAATATATTTTTATCTAAATGAACTAGTTATTAACTAGAATAATATTCCAATGTTATTAAATAAAATAAATTGGATTTTGGGTTTGTCGTGAATGGTGACTTCAATAACACTGTTCTTAAACCCCGTATGAAAAGAATAAATCTTTTAATTAAGATTATTAGAGTTTCCAATTATATTTAGTAATTGGAACAATACGAAATGTGAATTTGGTATATTGTGAACTGTTTTTTTAATGACATTCATTCTTTGACCCGATTAATAGTGAAAATATAATTTTGGAATTTATAAATCTTTTAATTAAGATTTTTTGAGTTTTCAATTATATTTATTAATTGGAATTAAATGAAACGTGAATTGGGTTTATTGTGAACTGTGTATTAAAGACATTTGTTCTATAATCCGATTTACAGTGAAAATATAATTTGGAATTTATAAATCTTTTATTAAGATTTAAGCAGAAATTTTCCAAATTAAAGTTTTCCAATTTAATAAAAGAAATTGGAATTGAATGGAATTCGATTTAATAATAATCGAGATAAGCTTATGTGAATGAAGTCCGTTATTATATATGGAATTTAAAAGGCTTTGCCGCTATTCCATTTATATTATTAGTCTAATACGGAAATTTATATCGATTATATATTGATCTGTTTTCCGTGTAGATTACATTTTTATGGAAATTGATTTGGGTTTATCGTGAACTGTATTTTAAAGGACACTGGTTCTTTAACCCAAGTAAAAACATGATTTATTTCCTGAAATTTGGATAATCATTAAGTAATGATTTTTGAGATTAAAACTGAACTAGACTTTTAAATGAATCTTTAATTAGATTAAAATTAGAATGGGATAAATGGTTGGGATGTGAAAAATATAAATAAATGATTACTTCGGTAAGGTTCGATAATCCCAACTAGTTAATAAAATCTTTTGAAATGATATTCAAAGGAAGATTAAAGAATAAATTAAAAAGAATTTATCTTTGATAAAATTAATGGGAACCTTTCCCTAATATTGTGAATATTTTATTAAAAGAATATTATGAATTGGAATGAGGCGTATGATGTGTTTTTATAGCACTTGATTATAAAATACGTGGATTATTCGGAAAGACCGGGTTTAACCATTCTGAATAATTACCACGACGATTAAGATTCGAAGATGAAGACGGTGGTAGAAGACCGGAGTTCTTCACATCGTTTGGGTAATTACTGATGTCCTGATTGGGCAGTACACTCAAGAAAGGTAAAAAGTGGTGATCATCCAAACGTACTTGGAGGTCGACCGGATATGCGAGGACCTCTCTCCTGTATTGGACATATGGGACGAGGAATAAGGTGCCTCCGGTTTCGTTCATACCCTGAACGGACTTGTAAATGGATGGTATGTCTGACATTGTATTCCTTTATGCTGCATTCGTTCTCTTCTATATATATATATATATATATATATATATATTTGTTTGGTGGTGGAGAATTTATTCTCTTGCTTAACACCCTTCTCTGAGACATACAAGCTTAGAGGTTATATATTGGTAGAAATCAATGGTATGGTATGGACTGACAATGTGACATGCTAAGATGTAAATGATCAAGGCTCTTGTTGAAAAGTAGAGCCTTGTGGTTGATGATTAAAGCACAACTTTAGTTAGCACAGCTTTTTGTATAGCGTTACTTCGTGAGCTCACACCCTGGTATGAAACAGAAACAGGAGAAGGACACCAGGGAGAACATGCGTTTCTTTCTAGCTAGAGTGGTGTCATGGTATGGAGCCCAGGTATTTTACTTATGTGGATGATGGAATGAGGCGCCTCAGATATTGAGTCCCTAGTGGCTCAGATTTACGCCCCGTAGAGCGGGGAAACGTATTGTTCAGGCATGTAATCCACTAACATATGTGTGGACCTGCCCTGGCGCTCCTAAGGGCTTGACTGAGTATTTGTCCTGAGACATGGGCTAGATTGTCTCGAATTTGGTAAGGACGATCTCTTGCCTTGGTTCATGATGGAAATCCAACTTCCAATATGACATCATGTGGTTTTGATTGTAGAACTAGTATGGTGACATGATGTATGGAACCCATGCCGTCCGTCTATGATTGATACATTTATATTTGAAGTTGTTTCTAAACACTATGCACTTATAGTAATATCAAAATGATTTGTTTTATAGGTATCAAGCATGTTTGTCTATTATAAGGGAAAACTCTATCCTCCGGCTTGCGTTGCATTGTGTGATGGGACTTGAGTCATATATGTTCTATATAACAGTGTTATATACACAATTATATGATTTTTGTTTGATGATAACAACCAAATAAATATTATTTTAAATGTGTTTGTTACTGTACTGTTCTATTTATACATCACAGACAGGAGTATAATATTTATATTTAAATAGTATACGGCTGAACAAACATTCATATATTCATACAGTATTTTATTTAAATTAAATATTATACTTCAAGCATTCAAACAGTACAACTATTTATAACTCCACTATTTACAATTCAAATATTTTTGAATATTTCTGACATGGCTCATTTAACACATCACAGAAATTGTATATTAAAAGATTCAAACAAGTTAAACAGATTGAATTAAACAGCATAAATATTTTTTTATTTCAATCAATATTGATCATTACAAATAACAGTACAATTCTATTCAGTCGTGTCTACAACCACTCTCATAAACACATAATTCTCGTTACATACATGTTGACTAATATTCACTGACTAATATACACTCTGCATTCTCTATCTTTTGTATGTCCAGTCTTCACAGCTTCCAGCTATCAGTCCGGTCATCTTCATACCTGTCACAGAAGAACACACACAGTAGACTGCAACAAAAATGAAATTAAATTCAAGCAAATAAAAAATTATTTTTTAAATTTTATTTGCCTCAGAATTACGGTGTGTTTCTCATCATTTTTCTAGACTTTGTCTGATATGCAGGGACAGAAAAATTGACTGATGGCTGCATGTACGCACGTGTATAAATATACATGTGTGCACTGCCTCGCCAATCAGCGAGCAACTGAGGCGTAGCCACAAGGACCGTCTCGACTCAGTGCACATTAAAAAATTAACCAAGAAAAAAAACAGCAATATGGTGATACATGCACGAGCTAATGGTGCAACAAGAAGTCAGTGCAACATGATCACAAGCCAGAATGGAGCTACAAGCAAACTGGACGAACATGTATGATTCATTTAGCAATATATACAAGGAGCAATGATCAATGATTCAGCACAATGCAAGTATCATTACACTCAGGCAAAAATGAAAGTGATCAGGTTTATGTTATGGTGATTGAGGATGGTGCAGTTGATTAATTATATTCAAGTATACACATCAAACCATATTCAGAAAGTTCAAGCAAATAGCATCAACATGGATATGGCAAGTCTAGACAAACACAAGCCGGATTCAAGACAGTATAGTGCAGCTTTAAGTAAACAAATTCAGGTGCATGGGTGAACATAACATGAATCATGGTTAAATTCAGCTAATGTACAGGTTAGTTCAAGTCAGGAGGCAAAAATGTATGGTGAAATCAAAGTGATCATGCTCTCTCAGCCCAAAATACACAAGTGATCACCATATCTCAAAACAAGTGTTGGCAAAATGGTCGAGACAGTGATGTATGGTCAACATCATGAATTAAGTGCAGCAATAAACAATATGGTACAAAATGCACGGGATATTCTACTGCACCAAGTCAGACAGTTAATGCAATAGCATGGTGCAACAAATTCAAAGCATGTTAAATTCAGGTGAAAAGTGTCGAGCCAGTTTACAAGAATAAGCAAGTGCAGCATTTAAAGTATGGTGAGCCAGTTCAAAATAAAGAGCAGAAATATACATAAAAACTGTGGTGCACATGTGATGCTGTAAATAATATGGCAGATCATGCATGCTGTCTAGCCGTGGCAAATTTCGAATATAGACATGGCCAAAGCATGAAGACACACAAATTCACAAATCAGCATAGTAATGATCAAACAGGTCAAGCCAGCCAACATGTAAATGGAGCAAACTAATCAAGCTTGAAGCATGGTGTTCATGTATGTAAACAATACAAGGCTTGGCAAAATGTAGCATCTGTTTATGTCAGAGTATAACTTGTTTTATCAAAACTAGAAACCAAAAGTTTCATGTTCGAGTGCAAGAATGAATCAAAGAATAGTTCAGAATTTCCTGAAACCAAAAGTTTAAATTTAGTAGTGAGATATATAGGAATGTTGAAATATTCAGATTCAAATTCAATCAAGAAAAAGCCTTAAAATTCACACTCAAAGACTCTATATGTATTTACAGAAAAATGGTACAAGATGTACAAAGTACAAGCACTAGTTCAAATGTCAGAAAATTACAAGCATATCAATTCAAAGAATGATAACTGGAAAGTTCTAGTACGAAAGAAATTATGTCAAACTGGTCAAATATTATATTCATTCTTATCAGTTCAAAATTATTTGGCAAGTTCAAGTATTGTTTCTGTTCAAAGGAAGATCAAGGCAGCGATTTCTTTTCATCAGTTTTAGTATGAACAAATTCGAGATATTTTTCCGAAGTATGAATATATATATATATATATATACACACACACACGACATTTTTTTCCAGAACAAGTTTGAAACTTTCAAAGTTTACAATTCAAAAGCCAAGGATTTCAAAGCAATTAAAAACCACATGCAAGATTCCAGAAGATTGAAGAATTCAAACTCCACCTCAACAAAGCCCATTAAAATCAAGACCCAAATATATTTGTATATATCATTACCAAGTCGTATATTGAAATCAGAGAATATTTAGGATTTTTTAATCCTATAAATATCCACCGATTCATCACAGGCAATCCATCCAAGTTCAAGCACAATCAAAGAGAAATCCGAATTAAAAATCATACCAGAGAACAAGCAAGCAACTTGGATCCAAATCGAAGCATCTGAAAGCAACATCGAAGTCGAGCATCGGAGAATCGCACTCCATCACTCAAGCGCAGAGATTTGGGGGAAGATTTAAGAAACCCTAAGAATTTCTCAAGAGCCGTCGCCATTTTTAAGGAAAGAGATCGAGCAAAAATAAAGTGGTGAAGCAAGTACAAGGGGTCGGCCAAGAAATTTTAAAAGGGGATAACCCTTCCAATTTAAACTCCTAAAAGTTTTTTAAAATTTGTTTTATTGAAGTTTTTTCTTATTTGTCTTTTTCAATTTCAATTTGTAATCGAATCCGTAGTTTTCTAGTTTGTCTTTAAAACTAGGGAGACGAATTACGGGATTTGTAATTCAGGGAAATCTGGTTTCGGGGATAAAACCAGTGCAGGGTTTTTAGCGTAGGGTTAAGAATAGTTGGGAGCGAGTGTCGCGAGTTTATAGGGGATTGTAAGCGTAGAGGTTATTTTAACTCCTAGTAGAAACCTTGGGGAATGCAGCAGTAGGCAGGGTTTTGCCGAAGCTGGGTATATCTGTGTGTTATTTATTTTCCGCATTTATTATCTATGCTGTGATTATTTAATTACTTTGTGAAAATTTGCGATAAACCCTGTTCACCCCCCTCCTCTAGGGTTAATTTAGATCCTACAAGTGGTATCACAGCAGGAATTTTTTATTTTAATTCTAGAGTCATGAATCTGTCTAATAACGATTTTTCTGAGGGTCAGTCCATAGCTAGGCCACCAATGTTTAATGGAACTGATTGTGCATATTGGAAAGCTAGGATGAAAATTTATTTGAGTTCGGTCGATTATGATGTGTGGGATATTATTGAAACGGTTTATAAATCTCTTAGTGGTGTTGAAATTCCTAAATCAAAAGACAGGTGGGATGCTAATGATAAAAATTTATTTTCAACTAATGCCAAAGCGATGAATGCTTTAATCTGTGCTCTTGATAAAATTGAATTTAATCGAATTTCTCATTGTGAGACTGTGCAGGAAATATGGCATACGTTGGAGGTCACACACGAAGGTACATCTCAAGTGAAGGAATCTCGTCTCGCTCTACTCAGCAACAAATATGAAAATTTCTCTATGCAAAGAGACGAAGATATAAAAGAGATGTATGGACACTTCTCATCACTAGTCTACAATGCAAAAGCTCTTGGCAAAACCTATACCGAAGTGGAATTGATCAGAAAAATATTGAGAGTGCTACCGATAAATTTTGAAGCTAAGGTGACGGCGATACAAGAATCAAAAGATCTGAATAAAGTAAGCATGGAAGAGTTGATCAGAAATCTGATTACTTACGAGATGGAATTAAAAGCAAGAGAAGAACGAAAGGATTCTGAATCAAAGAAAAAGACGATCGCTCTAAATAATCCTGTTGAAAGTAATGATGATGATTCCGCTGAAGAGCTAGCCATGGTTTTGAAAAAGTGGGCCAAAGGAAAATAGAAGCCACAAAAGAAGAAAACTATCAAATCTGGATGTTCAGAAAGTTCAGACGATGAAGTGTTTTGCTACAACTGCAAGAAACCTGGACATATCAAACCAAATTGCCCACAGCTTAAAAATGAAAAGAAGAAGAAGTTCAGAAAAAAGAAGAAGGCTTTTGCTACTACGTGGGATGACGAGGAAGGAGAAGAAGTTTCTGAAAGTGATGAAGAGGAAGCTAATTTGTGTCTTATGGCTCAATCTGATTCGGAAGGTAATGAAGAGGATTCTAGTGAGGTATCGAATTTTACCTATAAAGAATAAATTTTAATGTGTCACGACCTCACAAAAACCGTTGATTCTCTTGAACTAGAAGTTAAGAAATTGAAATTTGATAGGTTAAAACTAGTTCAAGAAAATAACAGTTTATAAAGAAAATTTGAAAAAGTTAAGAATTCACCGTTTTCAGAATGCGAAAAATGTCAATTTTTGAGTAACGGTTCTTTGAAATTCAAAACTGATTTTGAGTTACTTAAAAGTGAAAACGTGAATTTGAAGAACGAAAATCGTGATTTTGAAAAGGAAATTGAAAAGCTTAGAGAAACTGAAAAACTTGATTTTGAAAAGCGAAAACAATTTGAAATGGAAATTTATAAGTCCAATGCTAAAACCAAAGCACTTGAAAACGAAAATTTGATTTTGAAACAAGCTGATGCTGAAAAGAGGAAAATCGCTATTAATCGTTGTTCAAATTTAATGAAAGAAAATAGCGATCTTAAATTTGAAATTCAATGACTTGAGTCAAATTTAACTAAATTTTCCAAAGGAGAGAAATCGTTGAATATGTTGTTAAAAAACCAATTTTTTGTTCAAAATAAAAATGGACTTGGCTTTGGATCTGATCAAATTGAAGAACAAAATTCTAATGATTTTAAAAATTCTTTAAATGGTTTTGAAGACGATCAACTTGAAATTTTGAAATCTAGTAATTTCAAAGGGTTTTTGAATCATAAACGAAATAATAACTCGTTTAAAAACAATTCATTTAAACATGTTTGGATTCCAAAAATTAACAGAATGTTTTTGAATAAGTCTAAACGAATTTGGGTTCCAAAGGATACTGTAGTGGATAGTAATGGATTGTTATATAAACGGGTTTGGGTACCAAAACGTGTAAGCGAAGATAAGAGTGGTAAAACAACTTTTGTTAGACCACTCGATCATATAAACATTTAGGTACCGTGGGAGGCTAAGGAACAACTGTGCTTAAGTGAGATAAAATTCAAATTAATTCACATATCGAATTATTTGGAGTTCCTTAGCCATAGAGTCAGAGTTGGAGATTCATTGGATCACATCGATTATGGTAAGTCAGGTATGATCTCTAAACTCGTATTTTTATTCCATTTTTAGTTTATTTTTCTTTTTAATTTTTATTTCTTTTATTCTATTTATGTTTTTTACTTGGCTGATTTTGAAATCATTCGTTATTGATTGTTGAATTTCCTAGATTATAAAAAAATTGTTTTTTTAAGTGATTTCAAATAATTATTTTCAGATTTGATCGTTGAATGTTTCGTGTGCTTATCTAATTTTTTTTTGAAAAATTCACCTGTGATTCATGTTTTGAAAATAATCTTGTGTTGCTCTGATAAGGAAATTGATTTGATTTGCTGATTGGACGATGAGTTGGAAATCAGTGACCGATTTTCTAGGCAATCAAATATATGTGTGGTTTTAAAATTGTCTAGGAGTTATCAGCATTAGAAATATTAGATAATTTCATATTTTACTGATTGATTTTGAAATTGATTCTCAAACTTGCATTGATATTTTTTCAAAAACTCCTCTTGGAATTGATATTTTCAATTTTACAATCATTTTTTATTATTTATTCAAAAAAAATGAAATTATTGATTAATTTGAACCATTTTTTGACTCAACAAAATTATTAATAGATTTATGAAATTGTGATGAGTTGTGACTCTGGTATAATTCACAATTAGAGGAGATGTTATCTCATGATGATTGGACAGATTTTATAATATCTTTGAATTAGAGCTTATTTCACGACCATCTTCTATATCTACCATATTTCTGCCGTTCATCATGGTTTTATTTAATTTGGAGAGTTCAAATTACTTTTTGAAAGAAAAATATCTCGGAAATAAAAATAAAGAAAAAGAAAAATAAATAAATAAATAATTTATCCTTGGTATTCACTCCCATTTAAAAGTCCTCGCGGTTATGTATGGGTGAATTACCTTAATTTCTATGTGCTTCCATTCTCACTTAAAAGACCTTTAGGTTGTGCATGGATGGAAATCATTAGAGAGGATAAAGTTAAGTTACTACTAACCCCATTGAAAAGACCTTTAGGCTATGCGTGGTTAGAAATTGCTTAACACATTTTTGAGCATATTTAAAATCTTCAAAATTCATATTTAAATATTCAATTGAAATCTCCTCATTCTATAAAATCCATCGTAAATCCATTCATTCTGAAAGTGAAATTTGCTTCTGATTTAAAGATTATTATGATTTTTTTTGAATAAATGAGATTTGCGATATATATTCTCTCTCTTAATTTGAATTTATATTTATAGTCTATATTCATCACTGTTTCGATTTCTATTATCCTTTTGATGGTAACAAAAGGGGGAGAATGGTCAAGATTTTGATTGACGAGTATTTAATTCAAAAATATTTTAAGATTGGAAATTAAATATCTAGAGGGAGAATGGTCAATTGGATTTCATCATTCATATTTTCCACATATATATGGGGAGTTCAGTTGTAGGGGGAGCATACAAATAGGGGTAGTAATATATTTCACGTTCAAACACATTCAAAATCTTTTATTTGTTTGTCATCATCAAAAGGGGGAGATTGTTGTATATAACAGTGTTGTATACACAATTATATGATTTTTGTTTAATGATAACAACCAAATAAATATTATTTTAAATGTGTTTGTTATTGTACTGTTCTATTTATACATCACAGACAGGAGTATAATATTTATATTTAAATAGAATACGACTGAACAAACATTCATATAATATTTTATTTAAATTAAATATTATACTTCAAACATTCAAACAGTACAACTATTTATAACTCAACTATTTACAATTCGAATATTTTTGAATATTTCTGACATGACTCATTTAACACATCACAGAAATTGTACTATTAAATGATTCAAACAAATTGAAACAGATTGAATTAAACAGCATAAATATTTTTTTATTTCAGTCAATATTGATCATTACAAATAATAGTACAATTCTATTCAATCGTGTCTACGCCACTCTATAAACACAAAATTCTCGTTACATACATATTGACTAATATTCACTGACTCATATACACTCTGCATTCTCTATCTTCTGTTAGTCCAGTCTTCACAGCTTCCAGCTATCAGTCCAATCATCTTCATACCTGTCACAAAAGAACACACAGTAGATCGCAACAAAAATGAAATTAAATTCAAGCAAATAAAAATTTATTTTTTAAATTTTATTTGCCTCAGAATTACGATGTGTTTCTCATCATTTTTCTAGACTTTATCTGATATGCAGGGACAGAAAAATTGACGGATGGCTGCATGTACACACGTGTATGAATATACACATGTGCATTGCCTCGCCAATCAGCGAGCAACTGAGGAGTAGCCACAAGGACCGTCTCGACCCAGTGCACATTAAAAAATTAACCAAGAAACAAAACAACAATATGGTGATACATGCACGAGCTAATGGTGCAACAAGAAGTCAGTGCAACATGATCACAAGCCAGAATGGAGCTACAAGCAAACTGGACGAACATGTATGATTCATTTAGCAATATATACAAGGAGCAATGATCAATGATTCAGCACAATGCAAGTATCATTACACTCAGGCAAAAATGAAAGTGATCAGGTTTATGTTATGGTGATTGAGGATGGTGCAGTTGATCAATTATATTCAAGTATACACATCAAACCATATTCAGCAAGTTCAAGCAAACAGCATCAACATGGATATGGCAAGTCTAGAAAAACACAAGTCAAATTCAAGATAGTATAGTGCAGCTTTAAGTAAACAAATTTAGGTGCATGGGTGAACACAACATGAATCATGGTTAAATTCAGCTAATGTACAGGTTAGTTCAAGTCAGGAGGCAAAATTGTACGGTGAAATCAAAGAAATCATGCTCTCTCAGCCCAAAATACACAAGTGATCAACATATCTCAAAGCAAGTGTTGGAAAAATGGTCGAGACAGTGATGTATGGTCAACATCATGAATTAAGTGCAGCAATAGACAATATGGTACAACATGCACGGGATATTCTACTGCACCAAGTCAGACAGTTAATGCAATTGCATGGTGCAACAAATTCAAAGCATGTTAAGTTCAAGTGAAAAGTGTCGAGCCAGTTTACAAGAATAGGCAAGTGCAGCATTTAAAGTATGGCGAGCCAGTTCAAAATAAAGAGCAGAAAAATACATAAAAACTGTGGTGCTCCTATGTTACTGTAAATAATATGGCAGATCATGCATACTGTCTAGTCGTGGCAAATTTCGAATATAGACATGGCCAAACCATGAAGACACATAAATTCACAAATCAGCATAGTAATGATCAAACAAGTCAAGCCAGCCACTGCGTATGAGAGCTTCTCAAGTTTATGAAGCCAGACACATAAATTCACAAACCTACCCCTAAACCCTCATTATTCATTCATGCAACTAAACTATGGCAAAATTGCTACTCTCATGGCCTCCACTCAACTATCCTAGCCTCCACTTCATTTCTATGAGAGGTTTCATGATCATGAGAGTATTAGAGAGTCCTTATGTTAGTATGAGAGCTTCTCAAGTTGATTTCAAGGCAAAAGCTTTGATCTTTGTTCATAAAGATGGTATTTTTGTTGATTTGGAGTGTTCATCTTTGGGTTTTTGGGTGATGGCATGCATAGGCTTCATCACAATCTTTGTTTTGCATTTCGATTTGTGCCTTCATAGCTATGTAAGCCCTTTCCCTACTCTTAGATATTAACTATGAAGTTAAATGTTCATGTTGCAAGTTTGGGTTTGATCATTGAGTATGATACATGCTATCATGTCATGCAAGTTTATGAAGTCATTATCTTGATCTTGTGAGCTAAAAGCTACAACCTTTATGTTGAAATGTTGCATTAGGCAACATGAGAACCCTCATAACCTTTATGTCAACTTGCATATGAAGTCATAACCCTTATATGATGATATATGCAAGTTACTAGTTATCATTCCATGTCTTTTGTCACCATGATTCGCTTATGTACCAAGTTTGGGTTTATGCATGTTTTTGAGGCTTAAGAATGTAACATGCAAGCTAATGAACACATTTGTGCCTCATTTGCCACCATGATTAACTTGTGGCTTAATACCCATTTTTGTCATTCCTTTGCCAAGTCTCTTCTTTTAATCCATCATGTTGTTGCGAACGTATATGCTAGTTTAAAAAGCGTTGGGGTCACATTATGGGGAAACATAATGACATGAATATGACTTGGGTAAATGGGTATAAACATGACAACATGTAACGTTAAATATGACATGTGTTTATACTTGAAAACATGACTTGAAATATAACATGGAAGTTGACATGTAAGTATGCATAAAAACATAAGCTTGGGAATTTACCTATTAAGTTAGGTCTACCCATTGGGAATTTACCTATTAAGTTAGGTCTACCCAATTGCTTGAAAACTTGACTATGAACATGACACTAGACTAAACATGAAAGTGGCCAACTCGAGGTTGGGTTGAGTTTGCAACGTAAAACTACCCGGAACCGACCGGCCTAACTAGTAGTTGCAAACAATAAGACCCAATGTGAGAAGTTGGTCATGTTGTGCTTGAACCCGAGGTTAGACCAAGTTGTGGTGTAAAGCTACCCGGAACCGACCGGCTTAACTAGTAACCACAACAAAGTCTAATGTGAGAGGTTGGGGTGCATTAAGTAATTAATGCCACATGATAGGGTTAAGTTAATTTGATTAATGACTCTTAACCAAATATGACATGGGTAAATGGGTTAAGTAAATTGGTTAGGCTAATGATACTTAACAAAACATGACAAGGTTGGGTAGGTTAAGTGATTTGATTTGCCTAATGACGCTTAACCATTTTTATATGACTAGTGGACGGGGATTAAGTTAACCAACACTTAATCAATCCAACATGATAATTTGGCAAGGTTAAGTAAGTTTTCTTAATGACACTTAACCATACAAGATGATTAGGGGATGGGGTTAAGTAATTTACACTTAACTAATCCGACACGGTAATTAGATGGGGTTAAGTAATCCACACTTAACTAATCTAAACACGGTAATTCGATGGGGTTAAGTTAAACACTTAACCAATTTAAACTCGGTAATTCAATGAGGTTAAGTAACCAATACTTAACCAACTTAACGTGATAATTTAATGGGGTTAAGCAACTTATACTTAACCAATTATACACGGTGATTTGATGGGGTTAAGTAACTTACACTTAACCAATCTAATACGCGGACCTGATAAGGTTAAGTCACAAGACCTTTTTAGAATATACTTAACCATTATAGTATGATTAGAGGATGGGGTTAAGCCAACCTATACTTAACCAATCCGACTCGATAATTTGATGGGATTAAGATAATCTATGCTTAATCGATCAAGCAAGATAATCCGATAGGATTAAGGTAAGCTAGTACTTGACCAATTTGACTTGATAAGGTTAAGTCATGAGCCTCTGGGTACACTTAACCAACTTGTGGGACTAAGTCTTGAACTTAAATACTTAGCCAATCTTTGACGTGATTCGTGGGCGGGTTAAGTCATGGACTTGAATGATAACACTTAACCCAACAGACAAACCCTAGCTAGAAAACCGTGGTTAATCAAGAATAACGGGAAAGGAAGCTAAGTGGTAAACCTTAGTTAAGGGTAACTAAGTAATAATTCTTAGCTAAGGACATAGGACTAATTCTCAAAACGATGAGTAACCTGATACGGTATGTCATCGCTTAGTATACGAGGGGGAGCAAGTTATCTGACTTGGATAAAAGCTCCAGCGCACTGGGTGCCGAAGTGGAAGCTTCGGGGGACGTGAGGATATTCTTGGGATCCCTCTGTAGGCTGCCAGGTAATTATACTAGGCCCATGAGAGGTTAAGGTCTGCGTTAGAAGGACCAAGAGTATGCCTTGGTTGCTATGCGAGCAACCTAAAGACTGGGATGGATTAGCGTGGAGTCGACGATTCTTGTTTTTGCCCTGGATAGCGCATCGCCGACTACCTACCATCTTTAGTCAATCGTGTACGTGCGGAAAGGCAGGGAACCCCCAACAGACCATGTGCTTGCTATCGAGTCATGGGTGAGGTTGGCCCGTAGGAAAGTGGGCTATAGTGGGGCCGTGGAGTGGTTATTATACATGATTTTTCTTGGATTGCCTTTCAGTAGTTGAGGGAGGGGTCACGTGGGACCATAGCCACGGGTACAAAAACAGACCTTGATATCTGCATCGGCAGACGATTTAAAGCTCCCGACCGAGTTCTGTATTTCTTGATTTTCCCTGGCACGGAACTCGGATGGCACATTGGGGAACATGTGCATCTAGACATGGAAAACGATTCACGATACATACGTGGGATCAAGGGCGCGGTTGACGGGTGGCGTAATCCCTAGTGGTCCTAGGTGGCCAAAACCCAAACCGAGACACGGAAACGTTCATTAGGTAGCATAATCCCTAGCGGTCCTAGGTGGCATAAATCCTAAGTGGACGCGCGATAGTTCATGGTAAGGAAACACAACTAGATCAAGGGTTGCAGTCCAAAACAAATTCAAGGATAAACCGTTTACATGGGAAAGCCCGTACAGCCTACGGCAAAGGACTGAACTTATACATGGAAAGAAACATATGAGTTGAGTAACCTATATATGCGGCATATTAGGTTGACATGGACCATTACACGACTTTTGAGTAAGGGTCATTCACGGATAACACGTAATACAGTTGGGGTACTAGTACGGTAGGTGCAGAGCAGATATACAGGATAGATGCCATGGGACGTTATACGCGATAGATATCTTGGGATATTATACTTGGTAGAAACCTGACAATGTGATACCTTGTTTTATCTTGACACCGTAGTTTATCACGACACCCTAGTTTATCTGAGTTCAGTAGTTCATCCTGTTATTTTGATTTAGCTTATCTGTCTTGTTATCATGCTTATGTTCATCTCAGTTTCTCATGTCAGTTAATTTACTAGTTTTTATACTAATAGTAGATAGGGCTTACTCAGTCTTTTTGACTGACCCGTTTTGTTTCGCCTCTTTTCTTCCGTTCCCCCCCCCAGGTTACAGGGAGGAAACACTGCTGTTTAGTTCGGACTTCTTCTGCTTGAAGGTCATCATGGATGGCTTGGACTTTTCCTGGCTATGGCTACTTTACTGTTTTTATTTGGGGAATAATTTATGAAAAAGTCTTTATGCTTCTTTACTATTGCAAGACAGGTTTTGATGTACTCTGATGTAAAAGGCTTTAGACCTTATGTATTCATGTTTATGAAAGTTTGATTTTACTTCCGCTATTTTATATGTTCTGTCTTGTGATATTTCTGTGCATGTTTACCAATAATGCCCCTCTAAAGCTAGTGCATTCCTTTGCGAGTGACCCTAGCGGAGGCGGGGTGTTACATTTGGTATCAGAGCAGAAGGTTACCAGACTGGGCAAAAGTTTTTAAAGACCTTCTGAAAACTATTTGAAAATCGTTTATAAAGAAGCATTTTTCAAGAAAATTTTCTTTTAAAAGAAAAAGGCTATTCCCCAAAGGCCATTAGCACTATCCTTGTTTCCTTAATTGAATCTCTTTTCCTTTCTTTCCTCCATCTGTAGTCACAGTGGTTTTAACTGCGACTAGTCTTTTCTATCTACGAAAGTGCTTTCCATGCGATGGAGGTGGTTCTCGAGAGACCAGTGGCCGCGTTATAAGAAAGGATAGTGAGAAAGAGGATAAAGGATACGAGCTTAAGGATGAGCAACTGGTTGGTATGGCTTAGTCCTCAAAGGAGGGAGAAAGATGAACAATGAAACCCATGACGAGAGAGTACCTTTGGCATGGTAAAACGGGGTGGATAGTTAAGTATTATGGGACAAGGACAAGATCATCGGGAGGGTAATAGTATGCTCTTATTTCTAGGGTACCTCGGAAGGAGGGTAACGATCTTGTTAAAAGTTTAGCTCTTCTTTTCTATCATCCCGCCAAGACTTTGTTTTGATCCCCGCATCATTTAAGTTTGCTTCGATAGTTGAGTCTCTGCACCTTAAGTACTAGCGTAATAGAGAATCCCATTTTTGTCTCAAGTCCTGTGGAGAACCGGTCCATTTATTCATGACTTGTTTTGGATTTGAGAATAACATGCCTCGGTTATGGATGAAGTGGTTATCCAGTAAGGGGTGCCACTCTCGGTTTTGATAGGAGGGTAGTTAGACTCTTTGACTAGCCTTGGTAATACCCTCGAAGTCTCGTGTAACCTTTTTGGGTTCGGTCATGATTAATTACTTAGAATCCCTTGATGCCTTTATTGGAAATTTGAAGCCCGATCGAGTGGTGTTCGCTGATAAGACGGATGGTTTATTTCACTTATGCACGGGTTATGGAAATCACCCAAGTAAGTGCGCTTGATAACCTGGTTGGCATCTGTTTACTTTCAAGAGAAAGTTCTTCTACGTGGAATACCTTGTGGTACGAGGTCCGAGATTCACTAGTGAATTTTGGAAAGCTTGCATGAAATCATGAGTACGCAGTCATGTTTGCGTCAAGTATTCTAGGAAAAGGATAAGTGCAAGTGGAACGAGAGGTGACAAAGAAATGAGTTCTAGCTCATGTTATGGAAACAGGAAATAAGAAGCTGCGAAATCGTGAAGTTAAAAGACGGTCAAGGCACGATGGAATTAAGCTCAGGAAAGACGACTTTGATGGTCAAAGACTAGATACGCGCATGATATCTCTTTTTGGGAGTATATTCTTGATCCCTGTTTTTGGTAGAGCTTACTTGTAGGCTATCTTTTGTGGACATCCTCTCGGTCCTATTTTCTGTTACAAACCCCGTAAGGAGTTTGTCTTGTTTATCTTCTCGACCCTATTTCAGGGAATCCTAGGTAGAACCCTATGGATGTAAACATGTATTTGAAACATGTTATGATTGATATGGTTGCAAGTGGTTGCTCGTGGATGCGCGAATACACATTAGATACTAGCTCGACTCGGTCACATTTCATATTGCATATGCACGAGTATTTATACTTGTTTATGGATGAAATCGAGTGTATTATCATGCGGTTGTTGCATATGAATGAATGATTGTGCACGCATATAGTATCTATATGACTAGGACTATTTGCATACACGTTGGATACATGGCACTATACATATTTTTGCATTAGAAAGATTATTCAGGCCTGATCATTAGCATTAGCTAAGGAACATGTACACACACGTCTTGCATATATTCATACAGCATTAGAAATCATCTAAGGACAATGGTTGCTTGTGGATGATGTTTTGAGTAGATGGATGATGGACGGTAGGATATGTTCTTCCTAACTTGGAGATTTCGGGGACGAAATCCTAAAAGGTGGGGAGAATGTAACAACCCGTATTTCGATAACATGATTAAGACGAGAATCAAGGCAGAATTTAATTTTAAATTCTGAATCTGGTGAAACGGGCTATGCCATTGCGTTCGTCTCGGAAAAATACGCGAAATAGAGTCCGAGTTTTCGAAAATCGGAGTCCGTATGACCAAGATATGGCCTCGCGAAGTTTCACGAAAAATTCCCAAATTAAAGGATACTTAATTAAGTGAAATGGGTTGCGCAGAGAAATATATATATATTGATATATATATATATATATATATATAATTGAAAATTAAATAAATAAATATGCAAAAATGTTCAAAACAGCGAATTGGGAGAGGGGAATAACCGAACCGGCCGATTTTTGAGGTCGACCCGAGCCTGCTGGGTCGACTAGGGGTTAATCCAGGGTGTTTGGCTGTCAACCCGTGGGCCGATTCGCTCAAATGCAGATTTTGCATTTGGATGGTTCTCATGGTTCATCTTTAATCTAAAGGCCCTAGATGGTTCCTACACTTGACTTCTTCCCCAAGACATACTTTGGTGGCTTGGATTGAATCTAGGTTTAATCCTATGGCCTAAAACACTTGCCTAATCTATAAATAAGCCCCTAACCTACCCCTAAACCCTCATTATTCATTCATGCAACTAAACTATGGCAAAATTGCTACTCTCATGGCCTCCACTCAACTATCCTAGCCTCCACTTCATTTCTATGAGAGGTTTCATGATCATGAGAGTATTAGAGAGTCCTTATGTTAGTATGAGAGCTTCTCAAGTTGATTTCAAGGCAAAAGCTTTGATCTTTGTTCATAAAGATGGTATTTTTGTTGATTTGGAGTGTTCATCTTTGGGTTTTTGGGTGATGGCATGCATAGGCTTCATCACAATCTTTGTTTTGCATTTCGATTTGTGCCTTCATAGCTATGTAAGCCCTTTCCCTACTCTTAGATATTAACTATGAAGTTAAATGTTCATGTTGCAAGTTTGGGTTTGATCATTGAGTATGATACATGCTATCATGTCATGCAAGTTTATGAAGTCATTATCTTGATCTTGTGAGCTAAAAGCTACAACCTTTATGTTGAAATGTTGCATTAGGCAACATGAGAACCCTCATAACCTTTATGTCAACTTGCATATGAAGTCATAACCCTTATATGATGATATATGCGAGTTACTAGTCATCATTCCATGTCTTTTGTCACCATGATTCGCTTATGTACCAAGTTTGGGTTTATGCATGTTTTTGAGGCTTAAGAATGTAACATGCAAGCTAATGAACACATTTGTGCCTCATTTGCCACCATGATTAATTTGTGGCTTAATACCCATTTTTGTCATTCCTTTGCCAAGTCTCTTCTTTTAATCCATCATGTTGTTGCGAACGTATATGCTAGTTTAAAAAGCGTTGGGGTCACATTATGGGGAAACATAATGACATGAATATGACTTGGGTAAATGGGTATAAACATGACAACATGTAACGTTAAATATGACATGTGTTTATACTTGAAAACATGACTTGAAATATGACATGGAAGTTGACATGTAAGTATGCATAAAAACATAAGCTTGGGAATTTACCTATTAAGTTAGGTCTACCCATTGGGAATTTACCTATTAAGTTAGGTCTACCCAATTGCTTGAAAACTTGACTATGAACATGACACTAGACTAAACATGAAAGTGGCCAACTCGAGGTTGGGTTGAGTTTGCAACGTAAAACTACCCGGACCCGACCGGCCTAACTAGTAGTTGCAAACAATAAGACCCAATGTGAGAAGTTGGTCATGTTGTGCTTGAACCCGAGGTTAGACCAAGTTGTGGTGTAAAGCTACCCGGAACCGACCGGCTTAACTAGTAACCACAACAAAGTCTAATGTGAGAGGTTGGGGTGCATTAAGTAATTAATGCCACATGATAGGGTTAAGTTAATTTGATTAATGACTCTTAACCAAATATGACATGGGTAAATGGGTTAAGTAAATTGGTTAGGCTAATGATACTTAACAAAACATGACAAGGTTGGGTAGGTTAAGTGATTTGATTTGCCTAATGACGCTTAACCATTTTTATACGACTAGTGGACGGGGATTAAGTTAACCAACACTTAATCAATCCAACATGATAATTTGGCAAGGTTAAGTAAGTTTTCTTAATGACACTTAACCATACAAGATGATTAGGGGATGGGGTTAAGTAATTTACACTTAACTAATCCGACACGGTAATTAGATGGGGTTAAGTAATCCACACTTAACTAATCTAAACACGGTAATTCGATGGGGTTAAGTTAAACACTTAACCAATTTAAACTCGGTAATTCAATGAGGTTAAGTAACCAATACTTAACCAACTTAACGTGATAATTTAATGGGGTTAAGCAACTTATACTTAACCAATTATACACGGTGATTTGATGGGGTTAAGTAACTTACACTTAACCAATCTAATACGCGGACCTGATAAGGTTAAGTCACAAGACCTTTTTAGAATATACTTAACCATTATAGTACGATTAGAGGATGGGGTTAAGCCAACCTATACTTAACCAATCCGACTCGATAATTTGATGGGATTAAGATAATCTATGCTTAATCGATCTAGCAAGATAATCCGATAGGATTAAGGTAAGATAGTACTTGACCAATTTGACTTGATAAGGTTAAGTCATGAGCCTCTGGGTACACTTAACCAACTTGTGGGACTAAGTCTTGAACTTAAATACTTAGCCAATCTTTGACGTGATTCGTGGGCGGGTTAAGTCATGGACTTGAATGATAACACTTAACCCAACAGACAAACCCTAGGTAGAAAACCGTGGTTAATCAAGGATAACGGGAAAGGAAGCTAAGTGGTAAACCTTAGTTAAGGGTAACTAAGTAATAATTCTTAGCTAAGGACATAGGACTAATTCTCAAAACCATGAGTAACCTGATACGGTAGGTCATCGCTTAGTATACGAGGGGGAGCAAGTTATCTGACTTGGATAAAAGCTCCAGCGCACTGGGTGCCGAAGTGGAAGCTTCGGGGGACGTGAGGATATTCTTGGGATCCCTCTGCGGGCTGCCAGGTAATTATACTAGGCCCATGAGAGGTTAAGGTCTGCGTTAGAAGGACCAAGAGTATGCCTTGGTTGCTATGCGAGCAACCTAAAGACTGGGATGGATTAGCGTGGAGTCGACGATTCTTGTTTTTGCCCTGGATAGCGCATCGCCGACTACCTACCATCTTTAGTCAATCGTGTACGTGCGGAAAGGCAGGGAACCCCCAACAGACCATGTGCTTGCTATCGAGTCATGGGTGAGGTTGGCCCGTAGGAAAGTGGGCTATAGTGGGGCCGTGGAGTGGTTCTTATACATGATTTTTCTTGGATTGCCTTTCAGTAGTTGAGGGAGGGGTCACGTGGGACCATAGCCACGGGTACAAAAACAGACCTTGATATCTGCATCGGCAGACGATTTAAAGCTCCCGACCGAGTTCCGTATTTCTTGATTTGCCCTGGCACGGAACTCGGATGGCACATTGGGGAACATGTGCATCTAGACATGGAAAACGATTCACGATACATACGTGGGATCAATGGCGCGGTTGACGGGTGGCGTAATCCCTAGTGGTCCTAGGTGGCCAAAACCCAAACCGAGACACGGAAACGTTCATTAGGTAGCATAATCCCTAGCGGTCCTAGGTGGCATAAATCCTAAGTGGACGCGCGATAGTTCATGGTAAGGAAACACAACTAGATCAAGGGTTGCAGTCCAAAACAACTTCAAGGATAAACCGTTTACATGGGAAAGCCCGTACAGCCTACGGCAAAGGACTGAACTTATACATGGAAAGAAACATATGAGTTGAGTAACCTATATATGCGGCATATTAGGTTGACATGGACCATTACTGGACTTTTGAGTAAGGGTCATTCACGGATAACACGTAATACAGTTGGGGTACTAGTACGGTAGGTGCAGAGCAGATATACAGGATAGATGCCATGGGACGTTATACGCGATAGATATCTTGGGATATTATACTTGGTAGAAACCTGACAATGTGATACCTTGTTTTATCTTGACACCGTAGTTTATCACGACACCCTAGTTTATCTGAGTTCAGTAGTTCATCCTGTTATTTTGATTTAGCTTATCTATCTTGTTATCATGCTTATGTTCATCTCAGTTTCTCATGTCAGTTAACTTTACTAGTTTTTATACTAATAGTAGATAGGGCTTACTCAGTCTTTTTGACTGACCCGTTTTGTTTCGCCTCTTTTCTTCCGTTTCCCCCCCAGGTTACAGGGAGGAAACACTGCTGTTTAGTTCGGACTTCTTCTGCTTGAAGGTCATCATGGATGGCTTGGACTTTTCCTGGCTATGGCTACTTTACTGTTTTTATTTGGGGAATAATTTATGAAAAAGTCTTTATGCTTCTTTACTATTGCAAGACAGGTTTTGATGTACTCTGATGTAAAAGGCTTTAGACCTTATGTATTCATGTTTATGAAAGTTCGATTTTACTTCCGCTATTTTATATGTTCTGTCTTGTGATATTTCTGTGCATGTTTACCAATAATGCCCCTCTAAAGCTAGTGCATTCCTTTGCGAGTCACCCTAGCGGAGGCGGGGTGTTACAAGGTTAGATTTCTTGGTCATATCGTTTCAAGGAAAGGATTAGCAGTTGATATATACCCTAATTAGACAAAGAAAAATAAAATAATAATAATAATTAAATATATAATGATCATCTAAAAATACAGGTATTTAATGCAATGGACCGACTTTCTCACCCCTAAAGATGACACTTAATATATCCTCAGTATTCATGTGTCGATCATCTAATCATTCGAAAGACGGTTCATTTGGGTAAAAGAAGGAAGATACATAACAAAATATCACAACAGAATAAGAATCTACAATATAACAATAAATTTTACACAAATAAAGACTGTAAGTTTAATACATACACTAGAGAATTAATCTACAAATAAGCGTGGACAGTCACAACAACTTGAGGTCGAAGCTATCAAAGAATGGAGAGTATCCTGAAATGCTAAAGATGTTAGAAGCTTACTTGGGTTAGCATATTATTATCAGGAATTTATTAAAGATTTTGTGAAGATAACTACCCCTCTAACCCAATTAATGAAGAAGAATTTAGAATTCGTTTGGAGTGTGAAATTTGTGAAATTTGATATTGCTTTTAGAAATTTGAAGGAATCTTTGACCAGTGCGCCTGTTCTTATCATTCCCAATGGATCAAAGATGTTCACGATTTTCACTGATGCATGTGGGATCGGGCTAGGTGCGGTACTCATACAAGAAGGTAGGGCAGTTATCTATGCTAGAAGATAGTTGAAGGATCCCAAGAAGAGATATCTCGTTCATGATTTAGAGTTGGCTGCGGTGGTATTCGCCTTGAAGGTGTGGAGGCATTATCTTCTAGGAGAGAAGTTCGAGCTTTTCACGGATCATAAGTCTTTGAAGTATTTATCTTCTAGGATCTGAATTTGCGACGGTAACATTGGATGGAGTATATTGCGTCATTTGACTTCGCTATCCAGTATACTCATGGGAAGGGTAATGTTGTGGCCAATGCCTTCAGTAGATAGCATGCTTCCTTGAATGATATTTCTGAATGGAAGTAATGGGAGTTTCTCTCTAATTTTAATTTGCAACCGCCGATTGAAGAGTCTAGTGGGTTTCTTAGTGTTCTTATGGTTAGACCCTCTTTGATGGAAAGAATTAGAAGTGTGAAAGATCTCGATGATGAATTGAGAAGCTTAAGGGAAAAAGTTAGTAGGAGGGAATCGTTTCCTCATTTGGACAGATATTCTATCAGTGGTGATGGGAGCTTGTTTAGGGGTAGACGACTTTGCATCCCTAAGAATGAAGAGTTAAGAAAGGAAATTTTGGAGGAGTGCTATAGGTCAAGAATGACTATACTTCCTAGTGGAGATAAGATTTATCGTGATATCAAGAGAAGTTTCCACTGGGAAGGAATGAAGAGAGATATATCAGATTTTGTAGGTATGTGCTTGACGTGCCAAAAGGTTAAAGCAGAACAAGTAAGACCCAGAGGACTATTGCTACCTTTAGAAATTCCCATGCGGAAATGGGAGCGTATTTTTAAGGATTTCATTGATGGGTTTCCAAGGAGTCAGAAATAAAATGAAACTATTTGGGTTATTATGGATCACCTTACGAAGAGTGATCATTTTATTCCAATCAAGAAGAATAGAACCGCGACTACGTTAGCCCAACTATATGTCAAGGAGATTGTCAGGTTACACGGTGTTCCATTAAGTATAGTCATTGTTTGATATCCTCTGATTGCAAGTGAGTTCTGGAGAAATCTATAAAGTGCTCTAGGGACGACACTGAGTTTGATTACGATATATTGCCCTCAAATGGATGGACATACAAAGAGAGTGAACAAGATTCTTGAGGATTTACTTAGATCCTGCATCATCGATTTGGGAAGAGCTTGGGAGCAGCATTTGCTGTTAGTAGAGTTTTTATATAATAATGGTTATCAAGCGACGATTGGTATGGCCCCTTTTGAAGCATTGTATGGACGACCATGCAAATCGCCTACTTGTTGGTGGGAAACTACCAACAAGATTCTACTCGGACCAGAACTTATCTGTGATTCCACGGAGAAAATCACTTTGATTAAGCATAGGATGACGGAAGCCCAAGGCTATCAGAAATCGTATGCGGATAAAAGGAGAAGGGAATTAGAGTTCTGTGTTGGTGACTTAGTATTCATGAAAGTTTTCCCTCTCCAAAAGACTGTTCGGTTTGGTAAGGCTGGAAAATTGGCTCCTAGATTTATTGGGCCTTTCAAGATTGTCTAAAGGATTGGGAAGAAGTCTTATCGTATGGATCTGCCCGAACATGTATCGGGAGTCCATAACATTTTCCATTTTCTCATCTAGAAATTGCCTTCATAATTCCATTGTTAGACTTGATCATGACGAGATTGGGGACATCGGAAGGCTTGATATGAATTTTAAGGTGCCATGTGTCACCGCAAGGAAAGTGGAGCATGGAATCAGGAAACTTCGGAATAAGACAATTCGCCTCGTCCAAGTAAAATGGGGAGTTAATCCGACAGAAAGCATTTGAGAGAGCGAAGAAAATACGAGATAAACTCATCCAGAGCTTTTCTCAGGTAGTTATTCCCTCTAAATATTTCGTTTATGGTTAATTGTGGTTACCAGATTGGATGGTAGGAAATGATTTCAACACAATTGCACAACGCACTCATATAGATTATATGTGTGTTATGATGTTTGCATACATACTACATCACTAATTACACATATACTCAAGAACTGAGAACACTTTAATAAGTCTACAGTGCATAATCACTAAGTTATGGTTGTTTTAAATAACATGGGTGTATAACATGGTTGTTTAGAGCGAGTTATGTTTTTGCCCCCTTCAGGATAATTTCATGATGAAATCTATTTTAAGGGGGAGAGAATGTAACACCTCGTAAAAAAGAAACTAATTAGAAAAGGTAACTAATAAATAATAATAAGTTAAATTAAATATTAAAATATTATCAAGATGAAAAATGAAATTTGTAAAATTAGGAATTTGACCACGAAAATATCATAGTTGTATTTGTGGCAAAACTCTGATCCATTTTCACATATAATATATTGAAAATGTAGTATGTATGAAGATTTCTCCTTTAATTGTGTTGTACGTAAATAATATATACACAACATTTGAAATTTGAATTAAATAAATAAACATATGAAAATATAAACATCCAATTAATGTCTATTGGAATATTCCATAAAAGTCAAATATTTGTGTACATATATACGCGCAGAAGAGGACAAAAATATATAATAAAAGGAAGATAATAAGTAATAAATAGAAACGTTTTAATAATTAAACCATTTCCACTTTAAAATAAACCCGTTGGTCGTTTCTGAGACCAAGGGTTCGACCCCTAAGGGTTGAACGCTAGTTGACCACCCTTCATGGGTGGCAGTAGATTGCTTAGCTCAACCAGGGCGCGATGAGGTTGGTTTGGGCTAGGCTTTGGGGTATTTATTATATAATTAATAGCCAAAATTAAATCTAATTAATCCTATGGCTCTTACTTGCACACACACATACCCCCTATAAATAGCACTTCATTCCACCTCCCGTAGACGTAATCTTCTACATCCCATAGCCTCCATTCTGCCATTGAATTCCAGAATAATTATATTAGGTTTTCTTCTATAAACCTTTTAATCTTTATTCTTTCTAATCACTTTTCTTTTAGGATTTAGCATATATTTGAATATAGAATTCCAGATTTATGTATAAGAATTCTAATTGTTTAATTCTAATATATAGATTAATACAGAATTAAATTTTGCATCCATATTTGTGATTCTTGCAAGGTTTTCAGATCTAATAGGACAAACACCATAAAATCCGTGTCATTTCCATACAATTAAATAACTGTGAGTGGAAATTACCAATATATTACCTATAGTAAGATGCAAGAAGTTCTGCGCTAGAGCGCTGTTTTTCCTTCAGATCTGACGTGTCGCTATTATACGGCCCATTAAAATTATCGCTCTTTGAAAATTCAATTCCAACCCCCGACAAGCACAGTAACTTCCTCCACTTTTCTTTACCCCAAATCCACTGAAGGATGACCTAATTTTTTTCACTCGAAGATTGAGTGGCAAAATCGTGAACTTCGATGTTATCTAGATCTATTAATTTCGCTTAGCCTGACGTCACTGAGAGGTTCGCCACTTGTACCTTGGTGTCGTCCGTTCGTCCATTCACCAAACCAATATCAATCGCAGCAGGAAGAACGACGTCATTTCTCTTTCGACCATTTCTGTTTCCATATCTCTGTCCGCATACTGCCAGGTTTCATGCTAATCCGATTTGGTACAAACTCTCAGTCCTTTTTATTCATTTCTTCGATTGCATGTTTATAGCCATCATTTCGCACATGATATTCTGCACTCTTTGCCAAAATGAATGATGCACAAATTTTATTACCCGTCCTTAATTTATAAAGTTGCGGATCATAGGTGAAACATTCATTTTGCTAAGTTTTGTTTACACACTTTTGGAGTTGGAACTTTATTTTTCTATACATGGTAATTTACTTTAATATAGATTTCCCTATTTTGATAGTTTGAGCAGTACAAATATCAGTCCTCTGTTCAAATTTCAACCTCATATGTACCAACCACTAAAATATGTGAATGCTTGCATAAATAAAATTATCTGAGTTGAGATACGCTTTAATGACAAATGAGTTGAGGCGAGTCTTAGTAATGCGAAAACACGTGATAAGTGATGTTT
Source organism: Allium sativum (assembly GCA_030737875.1). NCBI lineage: Eukaryota > Viridiplantae > Streptophyta > Magnoliopsida > Asparagales > Amaryllidaceae > Allium > Allium sativum. The sequence continues at coordinate 2,728,589 of JASFAX010000020.1, forward strand.
TAACAATGGAAACATGATTCTATCTCCAATTTATGTTTGAATAATGTTTTCGATTTTGCGTTCATCGGAAATCTTCCCAATTGCTGATTTTTTTTACTTTTTTTTCCAATGAGAAAGGGAAAGTTAAGAGGAAACCAAACTTCATGCTTACAAAGGTGTGAAAGTTTTGAACATCAGCTCAATTTCGTTATGTAAATTAGAGTATGACAAATATAATTAAGGTGTGTTTTACATAAGTGGATTCAAATAAATATTAGCTATATTTCGTCAAGCATAGTAGAGTATAAAATTGGTCATTATAAATGTCTATAGTCGAAGTTGAACAATTTACGGTTATATAAAATTAGACTCACATGTGGTTATTGTAAATGTGACACGGTAGGTTATTAATTAGGTTCACAAATATTGGTGAAGTTTGATAATCGAGTCTAATTAAATTTATAATTCACTGCAGGTATGGAGCGCACTGTGGCTGCATATATGTCAACGCTACTACAAAGCAACTTAGAGCTAAAAATAAAGAATATTTGGTAGAAGACCTTTGTCAGACAAGGGTTAGACCAATTAGGTTTAAGTATAGTAAAGATTTTATGGCTGAAAATTCACAAATATGGAATGTTAGATATAACTAGTGCGAACCCATGCTACGCACACGGGCTATGGTAACATGCATTGTGAAACAACATTTCTTGCAAAAACACCTTTAACTATAGTCTATTAGATGAGTTAATTTTAAGAACTGAAATCGAAAACATAAAATATCTCATGGAACTATCTGTAAATTGTTGTCACAAAATTTGTTATTATATCTCAGTGGTAAGCATAATGGTATGCCACAACATGAATGAAACTGATCTTAAACTAATGTAGTTGCTTGTGTATGCTGAGCACCATAAAAAATAGAATATGAGACCCAACGTACCATAGCCAAATTTAAAATTTTGAAAAGTTAAATCATAGCGAACATCATATGCTTATGTTAAATAGAAAGGTACAACAGAACATATTATGATGTCAACAGAGCGCATGCACATATCATTTCGAAAATAGAAATTTTTATTTAAACATTTAACAATGCAGAAAGGATTATTTCCAGAGCTTACAGCTGAAAGCACTAATATGATTAATTATCCAACGGCAAGTATATTGCCAAATTTTAAAAGTAGACACAGTGAAACAACTTTTGAAGCCACATAATTCCAGCTGACAACGAAGGGATCACTCAGACATGTCACAATAAACTGTTGCAGGTTAGCGTCAACATCTTATTCAACCTGGATTATACAACATGAGTTAATGTACAGTAGGGAAAAGAATGAACAATATAACTAAATATTGTACACCCTATGAAGTAATCAATAATAAAGTGACCATGAATAATCACGAAATTGTATATTTATTAAATTTATTGATGTTAGAAGAGCATTGTAATTTTAAAAAATGGAGAGAAAAAGGGAAAAGTGGCATTAGTTCATTCGTACTTTCAAACAATATTATTATCTAAATGAACGAATTGGAAACCATGTTGGTAATAATTTATTTATATATCAGCAAATAAAACTGGAAAATAATCACATGTCTTAAGATAATCCTTAAGGTATTGCTCGTGATATTAATGTAAAACGTATGTAGTGCGTATAAACAATCTCTATATTTCGGGTTACAAAATAACCACCGCAACCTGAAAGCACTTATCATGTGAATGCATATTACATACATCCCATATTAACCTCCCATTATTTTAAAATAACACTTAAAAAAAATTCACCATAACCGGTATGGAAGTTTTAAATGATTTATGGAGAAAGCTTTGACCATCAACATCTAAGCCTTCTAGCTTTGTAGTTAACCTTGAGAATGATTTCCCTAGTTTCGTTTCTTTCCCTACTACCATAATATATTTAAATTATTCCTTCTTAATTACCTACAGGCTACAATGTAGCCACTGGATATATTGAAATATAGCATGCCACATCGATAGTTAACGCAAGCCATCGCCGAATGGTTTCTAGTTCATGTATCACGATCATTTAAAAAAAAACAACAACCTCATTACTCAAGTCTCAAGGAGAGCCTCGAGGAAATAAGAGATAAAAAACCCTTAAGGCTTATTCCAGAAAGTTTGTTACCTTTAAAGCTTACGTCTCAACAACTTGAGGTGTACGAACGTATAAAGTGTATGCCTCGCATGCCTCAAACTGTTGAGGAATATGACTCAATTTTTTTTTTACCTTTGATGCAAATATTGACACTAATAAAAGTCATTAAATTTTAAGAAATAAAAGAACAAAATTTAAGAAAAAAGATTTTTTCAACTTCAATATGGACATGATCGAGTAATTGTTTATGAAACAACGATCAAGAGTTATATAATGGATCTTCTCATAATCTCATTGTTATTTAAAAAATGTTTTTCAATAAACTTCATTAAATCTCGGAATAATGCGAATCGATTTGAACTGATCGAAGGAATGGAAATTAGAGTTTAATCGAATCTTCAAATTTTTTTATTTATGCACAAAATTCTAGTATATATTGCTAACCATGAACACCCAGACCTAAACTTGAAGTTTTCATCACGAACACCATCAACCTAAGATTAAGTTAACCTACATTGTGTAAATTTAATTTAGGATAATAAAATATTCAAATAGAGCAAAACTTGGAATTCGATGTCACAAATTCATTCTAAAACCTACAATAAATTTGGTACCCAGAGTAATGTCAACTTTTAGTAAAATATGAGTGTCAACGACCACGGGTCAAATGCATTGAAAATGAAAAGTGATCTCCAAACCAGAATACATAGAATATACATTTTTCTACTGTAGAACTAAAGCATGTGTTGAATCAAGAATGTTAACATGATTAACAGTAAATAATAATAGAATGATCATATAATGCAGTGTAGATAAAAAACAATAAGGAAGACAAAATATGTTTGGAAAACGCAAACCACGAATATAAACTACAAAGGCTGCCCAAAGAAGGAAATAGTTGGTTAATATTCATTCTTCAGTGAAACTGGATAATGGCAGTAAATTGTGATCCATCTACTTGACAATATGTAGGAAGTTTTGTGTGTGTGTGAAATTTGGGAATATAATAATAAATTTTAAAGTAGATAATCCTTTTATAAACAAATTTTTTTTGTAATAAGATAGCTGCAAATGCCCAAACAATTTTTTTGCACGTATGAGAAATTGTGATGTAAACTTACAAATCGCACTATCGATAAATCGCATGGTCGTAAGGAACAATTGCTTGTTAAGTCAAAAACAACTGGAACCATTGAAAACCTTTTTGAGAATAAATTTCAGACATAAGAGTTTCTAAAATTGATTCACTAAAACTAATTTTATCTGAATATTTGTTGACCATGCCATTTTGCAATACAATATTGTGTTATAGGTACAAAAATTCAAAATGCGATAATTAAAACTTTCAAAATTTAGAAACTTGACAAATATACTTTTTTCTACTCATTTCCGGTACTGATTATATCGAAACAGTGATTCTTTAAAGCACATTATCAATATTTTAGCCTATTGATTATTGAGTGAATTGATTATAAATCACATTGGTATTTTTTCTAAAATTAAGGAGGAAGGTAACTTTAATTCATTTAGTCATTTATTTGTAGAACTAAGGAAAACTTTGAACAATAAACATACATTAGTGGTCCAAAGCAGCATTAATGGTGTTAATACAGTCAAAAGTTTTTTTGGTATCTTTTAGACTTGGTATTAATCATATATACTTACAATTAGTTTGTCATACACTTAAAAGTAATTAGATTTTATTTGTTTTAAGTCTATATATGTCAAACAAACAAAAAACCAATGAAAACATTTTTTTTAATTCCGAAGTGTATAGCGATCAAAATCAACAAATGCTTATTATTTGTATTTCCTATCATAATATAAATGGTAGCGTGGGAAGGCCAGTAGCATAAATGCAGAACTTAGATGTTCAAACTGAAAAGGGATAAAAAAGAGAGGAAAAACATGGCCAGATCCAATAGACAAAACTGAAAGCTAAAGTAAATATGGTTTCATCCTTAGGGTAGAAATAAAAACAAAGTCATATGAAATATTCAAGGTTCAACAAATTTTTTTACTACAAATGAGTACAGCCTTATAGGAGCTCAAAGTGAATGACTGTACAGAAAGATGCAAAAAAGTATTACTGCAGATGAGTATCAAGAGAATAATCTAATTTGTTTACATTTAATTACCAAGCACACAGTTCTCCCTATAAGCATCTAAAAATGGAATGCACCAAGAGTTAAATACACTGGCATATCTTATGTTAATTGGCCATCTTAAGACATGCAATTAGCAGAATATATCATATATAGAGGTGGATGGTTTGCCATACATTTACTCGTATACAGGTAAAATAAATTAGGCATACATTTAGTTATCAGTTAATACTACAATATCAAGGATCGTGGTAATTATTAAATAACTATGTGCAATAGTTTAATAATCATCATGTTACAAAAATTGGACCTATAAATCATACAGACTTCAAAATGATAAATAAAATAAATAAATCTCAACATAAAGGGATAGAATTACTAAAAATCTAATTATTTCGGAATTTTTGCAGTACATACAGGAACAGATTAAAATCAGTAAGAAGACTGAATCTATAGGAAATAGTACGACGAAAATCAGAAGTGAAGAGAAAAAAGTGAAAGCCACCAACATATAGTGTAAGTTTTACTAATTTAAGATCTACTCAACACATACAGTTGTAATAATCAAAGGTCGACATGGTAAGATAATCATAAATATACATTTTTATAAAGAATTCATGTCTTTCATAATTAATTTCATGTAACTTCTAACCTTTTTGAGACATTGCTAAATTTCAAAAGCAGTAGAAGCAAATGGTATGTAGTAAAAGTAGCGGAGAGGCAGTTATTTGAAAACAATATTGTTAAACTGCAATAGCACTAAAATTTAGCTATATCCAGTAGGTAAAATGAAGGATATAACAAAGCGAAAGCGTAAGAGGGAAATATAAAACCAGAAAAGTTTACTTTGATGTCTAAGTATGTGACCATGCAATGAAAGACATTTTACTGTTTACAGTAACTGCAAGCTGAATTTCTTTATTGAAAGAAAACTCTTGGAATGGATCCCACACACTCCACTTCCTAAACTCATCAGAAAATGATTACATTTCCTAAATTCAACTTATTTGGAATGCCTTGTTAATAAGTGGTTCAACTGCTAGGATTTGTTTATGTTATATCACCAGAAGTGTGACAACAAAATAAAATTTTAAAATTGTAGAAAACCCACTACTATCAAAAAAAGTTAGCCTGCATATACAAATTGTCCTATCATCATAGTAAACGAATGTAAGCCAAAATCTTTGGAAGAAACAACTACTTGTTATTGGAACATTTGGCTTACATATTTAGCTTAATTGCAGCTGATTGATTTGGAAGTCCCGAAGTTGGTCCTTCTCAAACAAAATGCTAGATTATAGCATCCAAACAATGAAAAACAGTATTTTTTTTTTGTATAACATCTCAATTTGCATGTAAATAAGTTCAGTAAGTATATATAAACATGAATAGATGTTGAAAGTTGAAATAGATTTGAATAAGTTAATGAAATCTAACATAGTGAAGACTTTCTATTTTTTAATTTGGAAATGCTCGTCTAATCACAAACAGCGACGACATTGCATACAAATATCAACAAAAGCATAAGCATTTTGTGGTGCACCGTATATCATTGGTTAAAGAAGAAATATTTTAGGTAATGAATGTTAAAAAAAAACCGAACAAAGTACTCTTTAAACATATCACAGAGAGAGGGAAAAAATTGTGATAGAAGATGAACACACAATAATCTGTCGCTAGAATTAATAATAAATATTTAATAACAATATATATGGATATTTTGATATATTAAAAAATGTTTTGAGCTTTATAATTTCGAAACATGGTTGTAGTCGTAGAATAGATAATAGATATAACAAAATCAAGCTAAAATAACAAAAACAAACATATTAATGTGTACACAGTATGAACTTACATGAGCTAAACATGTTCAAAACCAAATATTAGCAAAATCATTGCACTGTCAGGTGGCGTAAAGTGATTAGTTTTGTTCTCATACTGTGAATATCTAGATGATTTAATGTAGTCATTATTAAATTAATGACTAACTTACAAACATGAATTCAAAAAGTTATGGTTGTGAGTTGACTTATAACCAGTTTTTAAGAGCATTTTGCTATTTTGGCCTTGTTTTTTTATCCACCAATAGCCTCATTTTACAAAAAATTACAAAAATAGCCCACTTTTGGCCAACTCAGCGCTGAGTTGGCCAAAAGTGGAGATTTCTTATGGGCTCAATCATTGATTGCGCCCAGAAAGTAAATATTTTTTTTTTAAATCCTGGGGCGCAGATATTGATTGCGCCCAAGGAACCAGGTTCTCTGGTTCCCTGGGGCGCAATCAATGACTGCGCCCAAGGAACCATGTTCTCTGGTTCCCTGGATACCAGTGTATTACCGTATCCAAATGCTTATGTAGTATGCAACAATGTATTATTCATCGTATTCTAATGCTATTGTATCAGTGTATTAACGTATCCAAATGATGATGTAGTCTGCAACAATGTATTAATCATCGTATTCAAATGGTATTGCAGCAATGTATTGTCGGAACTGGAGTTAAGAAATAAATTCGATTGCATTCTAACATTACTACAAATAGTTCAACCATAAACTACGAATTACAAATAGTTCAAAGATAAACTACGAATTGCAAATAGTTCAAACATAGACTGGGAATTCCAAATAGTTCAAACGATACGAAATCCTAATTTACTGACTTACAACGACTTCTCCTATGACCAACCACTCCGCATTTACTGCATCTATTCGTTTTAGGAGCCCGCATTTCATCCATTGTGTTTTTAAATCTAGTTGATTTGGGTCTCCCTGCTGATCTACGCACTGTTGGTGGCAATAAAACTTGTCCCTGGAATTCGCTCCAGTAACGTTTATCTGGAATAGGATGAAATTCCGGTTTGTAAGCTGCGTAGTACTTCTTCACCGAATACCACTTCGAGGCAAAGTCATGGTGTTGTCGATTAGCCCCGTTGGTTACATTAGAACAAGCCACCATTACATGTTCGCATGGAAGGTGCCGAAGTAATGGAATTCTACACGTGCAAGAACAATTGTTTTGATCGAGTAAAACTCTGTATTCCTTGCCGACATGCGAAATTACTCCCCACTCACCTTCATTACATCGGACGATGCGGCAACTTCTAGCTTCATTTGCCCTTTCACATATCTTCAACTCCCATTTGGGAGTTAGCTTTGCCGTCGATGGCATAACAAGCTCTCTTCATTTACAAAAATAATCTACCGACCGAAAAAACGTACGCGCAACTAGAACTTTGACGGGCAATGATCGTGCACCTCTAAGTACACCATTAAAGCTTTCAGAAGCATTTGTCGTCATGACATGAAATCTACCACCGTCATCGAAACACAGAGCCCAGTTCTCTTCCTTCCCCCCCCCCCCACAAACTTTTCTCAATCCAATTATGTGCATCAACGTTAGTTAGTTTAATTTCATCACGGATCTTTTGATAATCAATCACTTCCGAAGTGCATGCTGCTGCATAAAACAAACCGGTCAGATTTTGATCTTTGAATCCAACAGCTTGAAAATTGGCTTTTAAATGTCTGGCTCAATATCTGTGTTTGTGCGAGTTTCTCCAAGAATTCTCCAAAGCAACCAGTATGCCCTTCATCCTATCGGAAATTAAAGTGATGCGCCGATTTTGCACACTACGGATGAATGTTCGTATACACGCAAAAAACCAACCCTAAGTATCGGTTGATTCGGCCTCCACAATCCCATATGCCAACGGGTAAAGTGAATCATTTGCATCGACAGCAGTCGCAACCAGTAACGTGCCTTTGTATTTACCATATAGATGTGTGTCGTCTATGGAAAGCAAAGGCCGGCAATGCACAAATCCTTCAATGCATGGCGCAAAAGCCCAAAATGCTCTTATAAAAACTCTGCATGGTTCGGCTATTATATGTGCGACACTCCCCGGATTGGCTTTGATAAGTTCATCAAAATATTGACGGAGGGTAGAGTACACTACAAGAAAAACCGAGATTAGCGATAGATTTTTAGCAGCGGAAAATTTCGTCGCTAATTAGCGGCCGATTTCCGTGGGCTTTGTAAGAGAAAATATTTTGGATTTTATATGTCATCGTATTATAAATTATTACCATCGAATACTAATTCTGTCGGTAAATCAATGGAAATTGCAGCTCTTTACCGTTATATAATATTTGACGCTAAATTCTGTTGCTAATAGAGTCGGATTACCATCGACATAATTTTGAAGCTATTTTCCTGCAGTTTTCCAAGAGATTTGAAACGAACTTTTATATTTTTTGTTTATTAAATGTTTTAAATTTGTGTTATTACTTAGTAATTAAATTTTAAATAATTAATGTTAACAATACATTAGTAATTAATAATAAATAATGACTATTAGAAGTAAATAAAATTCAATAGTTAATGCTGATTAATTTTTTTTTTGAAAATTAATGCTGATTAATTATTAATTACTACATAATATTAACTATTTTACAAATCCTTATTTCTTAATTAAAATTTGGGAAGGCTTATACAATTAAGCCATGATAAATTCTGTAAAATATATATTTAATAATCAAATAACCATTGATTAATACTTAATAATTAAAAAATAATTTATAATAATTAATTTTTATTGATAAAAAATTATTACTAAACAAATGATAACTAACAATATATTTATTACTTAGTCTCTAATATTTGATGATTATATTTGAAATCATATAAAATATGTATTAATTTAAAAGTAAAATTTTGGAATTTTCTAAAATATATTTAATGTTATTCATAAGTTTTAAATATAAAATTTTTAATTTTTCATAAGATTCGAAAATATTATTTTAAATAAATATATAAGTTTGTAAAATATTCAAAATTATAAAGAATTCCAAAATGATTAAAGAATTTCAAAATATTCGACAATATATACTTGGTTAGTTATAATTTTTTACTTTTTAGGCTGCTAGTTTCATTTTGAAATATTGTAGACAAATTGGGTGGAGTTGTGCTCAAATTCATAACTCGTTGATTTATTTTTTATACTGTTTATTTCATTGTTATGCATTCTAGACAAATTGATTAAGCAAATAATATGTTACTTAATCCAGAAGTTTTTTCTTGGTTAATCTTCAATTTAGAAAGTTCTTCATAAAGACCGAGGCGTTACAGAAATATAATCGATAAATAATAATACTAATTATAACCAAAGAGTGATAATGAAGGATTAATTTAAAAATTATTATTTTTAAGTATTAATAATTAATCAAATAATGGATAATAATTAATAAATTATAAATATGAGTCTTTCTATTTTTTCACAACCTGCATCAATCGTCCGCTTAACTTAGAAAAGAACAGGCGCCACAAAGAATATAAACATTACCATACAAGTTATTATTTCCATGCCCATTTATGGCTTTCACATGTAACTATATATCTTCTCTCACGAACATTACGTAACTATGAATGAAAATTTTAATTAGTTATTGATAATCTATCATTAGACGAAATTTTAATTTGAACTATGAAATAATTACTATTCAATAATTAATGAAATAATGAATAATGATTATTATTCAATAAATAATATAATAATGAATAAATAATGAATAACGACTATTGCATAACTATGAATGAAAATTAATTTTTGATAATTAATATTAATAATCAAAAATAAAAATAAGTAATCAGCATTAATAATAAAGATTAAATAATTAATATTAAATATATATTAATTAACAATTATAATTGCTATTAATATTCAATAATTACATAATAAGTATTCAATTAAGAGGAAATAAGTAATAATTAATATTTAGTAAATGGGAGTAATATCTAATATTTAATAACTAGTAATTAATAATATTAAATAATTAGTATTAAAAAATTAATAGTAAATAATAATAATAATAATAATAATAATAATAATAAAGACTAATAAACAATAATTATTACTAAATAATTGAAATTGCGGTTGAGAGGTGAAATAGTTATTATTAGTAACTAATTGTTTTTTAATAACTTTTCCCTTAAACGTTGTAAATATCAATTTGCTACAGTAAATGTCCAATTAATCATATGTTTAGTATTTTTAAGAGAAAGGTAGCCGCTGAACGAAAAGTTGAAATTATTACAACTAGACTAAATATAAAACCCTTGATTATTTTTAACCATTAGATCTACAGTACCAACCAGGATCATACCACTCTTCTTCGTACCAAACCCTAAATATAAAAACCTTCGCTCCACTATTCAGCAACCGCCTCTTTTTCTCACTTAGATCTGGTTGCTTAAGCTAAAAAATAATAATTAAATTAAAGCTTCCATGTCAATCTTCCGATAATCATCCTAGATACCCATCGATTTCCTGTTTTCTCCAAAATAGCCTACAATTTGACATCGATTTCTTCGCCATTCGTCGCCTGGAATCCGGCGACTGGCTATTTCCACTTTCTCTAAACCGTCCGATCGAGATTTGAGATTTATAGCAAGATCTCTAGCAGGAGTTCTGGCTGTTGGCGGTGGTTTCATATTTATTCAATCTCCTGGTTTACAAACATACTTTGATTTGAAGGATCCCAGATTTATTCTTGGAGAGTCATTTCGTAGAAGAGTGTTCTTTAACTATAAGAAACTACAAAGATTGCGAAGTAGAGTTGAAAAGTTCTTAATTTCAAAAACCCGTACATACTTAGAAATGCTCTTGACAAAGCAAAAGGTGTACGAGAAATCAGAATTTGAAATTTCAAGAAGAATGTGCAGCGGAACAGCATTGGACATCAAATGTGTAATAACCCGGAAATCTGGGCCAGTTTAAAATTTTTATTTTGGCAATTTTAGCGAATTTTGAATATTTAAAATAGAATATTTTAAATAATATCGACGGTAGATTTATTTTGAATGGAATTCGAACATATATATTATATACGTCGTCGTTAGAATATAAATAATTATACATAATTATAAATAGAATTGAAAATGGCGCGGTAGTTCGATAATTCGATTTCAAACTTCAATTGAACATACCGGGTGCAAAATAAACCGGATTTTAGCGAAACAAAAAATAATAGGATCTAATTGAGAATATCTTTCCAACGAATCTGAAAAATCAAAATTTCATAGCGGGAATAAAAAGATATGTCCAGTTGAAAATTCAGAATAGTCGCTATGGAATTCAAGCCCTTAAAAATAGACATTTTGCAAACGACCTCGGATTTCGACGAAACCACTTTTGTTGGGTCCGTGATGTCAAGTTATTGCTAGATTCCAAATTTCATAATTTTTCGAATCAATATGTGAGCGTAGCAATGGAAAACGCGTTTGACCAGTTTCAATTGATTTTAATCGATTGGAAAATGGCCATTTTTCCAATGGTCTCAGAATTCGACGAAATTAGTTTTGTTAGGACCGTATCGTCAATAAGAAGCTAGAAAATATTTTTTTGAAATTTTTCGAGTTAGTATGTGACCCCGGTAAATTGAAATGCGCGTTCAAATTCAATATATAGAGTTATATGTTGATTTTAATGGAAACTGATCGAAACGGTAGAATCAGCTTGCGATACATATCCCATTGTGTTCGGAATGGGGGTAATTAGCTATGGACGACAGGCGGTGGGCCTCGTTTAGAGGTCGTATCTAAAAGTCAACCTTTTTGAAATTAATTAAATAGAAATAAAAAATATATAAAACTTCTCTCTTCCCCTTTATCTCCTCTGCCCCACCCCCCCACCCCCCGTTCGAATTCATTTCAGAAAAGAAAATAAAATAAAATATGATCGATGGAAGGGGGAGGAGGCCGTCGCGCCAAGCGCCGCCCCTCCCTGGGTGCGCAGCACCACCATTCCCCCTCCTCCTCGTTCGAACCCTGAAGCCCAATTCCCCTACCCTATGCGCCACCGATCGAAGACCCCCCCTTCGCCTCCTCCTCGCCAGCGATCCCCACAACGCGCCACCGCCTGCCACAGCTCCCCCGCCCCCCTGCGCGCAACCCCCCTCCAGCCCTACCCGACCCTCGACGCCACCACCCTCCTCCGCAGGCGCGAGCACCACCTACCACCACTGCCGAGCTCTAAAACCCTCCTCACCACAATGAAGGTAAATTTATTTAATTAAATTAGTTTGTAGATTAATTTCAGTTTTTTTTATATGATAGGAGGATAAAATTATAATCTTTTACATTATAGAAGTGGTAAAAATATCATCTTTTTATATGTAGCAAAATAAAAATGTGATTTTTATAGTGATGAAACCTTAAATAGAAAAGATTAGATTTTTAAAATAGAAAAGATTAGATTTTTAAAATAGAAAAGATTAGATTTTTGAAATGAAAAAGGCGAAATCTTTATATTTCAAAAGGAGATATCTTTATATTTCAAAAGGCGAAATCTTTATATTTCAAAAGGGAAATCTTTATATTTGAAAAGTCGAGATCTTTATATTTGAAAGGGCGAAATCTTTATATAGAAAATAGTGATGTAAAAATGGGATTTTTATATATTGAATAGCGAAGTAAAAATTCGATTTTTATATATTGAATAACAGAGTAAAAATTCGATTTTTATATATTGAATAACAAAGTAAAAATTCGATTTTTATATATTGAATAGCGAAGTAAAAATTCGATTTTTACATATGTAGAGAATACGGGCAACGAAGGTGACAAAAAGGCGAGAACGGTGAAGATTTCTATAAATGAAGTGTCATGGAATTGGGATAGCTATCGGTGAGAATTTCTCACTCTTCAATTTCTTTTCTAGTTATATATGTATACTAGGATGCAGACGGTGCTTAGTAGCACCCGACACAATCGTCTACAGACCATAGACTTGTTTGTTTGGCTGTGTAGTTGGTTAGATTACTTGGGTTGAATTGAATTGTTTGGTGAAATTAAATTGATTTGATTGATGTGTGAATGGCGTGGGCCTTCACTAGACCGGGGATAAGGCTAGGCCTCATCCCGTTTCTAGTATCGTGCCGTTATGCCGCTGAAATTTTCTAAAATAAATTAGAAAAAATAAAGATATCATTTTATTTAATAAATGAACCGAATAGAATATTCATAGGTTGAATAAAATAATTTGATCGTTGAAAATATAATTTTTAACGTGAATGTGAATAAATAAATATTCATTTACAAACCGGACGGTTTGTTTATGTACACCTATTTGAATGACATTGATTGGGACGATAAATTTTACACATCGCCCAACTGCACAAATAAAATCTGTGTTTGATTGTTTGAAACCCCACACGGGTATTGGGATAAAATACGGCATACACTAATCCCAATAATTAGTTGTATGTCGATCGATGGATCGACAGGCTGTTATAAGCGTTAGATATCTATATTTGATGCTTATACAGTGTAGTGCACTTTGGATGATGGTTGATAATTTATCGTTGCTATTATATACATGTGTTGTATGGAATCCATATAATTAACTTTATATGGTAATTGATTGGGCCTCATTCCAATCGGGAAAATAAAAAAAAATTATAATATAAAGGTTCATGTGTTGACCGTACTCATCCGTGGAGATTAGTCATGTGTTGAACGAAATATTTTAACAATAAAATTTATATCTTTATCACTATAAAGTAAAGGTTCATGTGTTGACCGTACTCATCCGTGAAGATTAGTCATGTGTTGAACGAAATATTTTAACAATAAAATTTATATCTTTATTAGATATAAAATTAGAAACTAACTGGAAAATAGATAAGATGAGTGGTCTCCTGGATATTGATCTGATGTTGGTTTCGGCCTTCGGGGTTAATATTTAGGGAATCGTTCTCTTACTAATTTACGGTTGGAGTCTGATTTGAATCAAACGATAGATACCTTGATTTTTATAAAATATATTAAATAAAAAAAATAGTCACACGTGGACAGTACTCATTCGTTGAGATTAGTCATTTGTTGGCAAAAATATAGATTCACGTATTGAATAGAATAAATATTCATTTGTTGAATAGAATAACGGAATTATTGAAATATATAAAGCCGTGTTGATTAGAGATGCGCTATTTTGACGCGAACGATATTTATATCGATTATATTCGTTTTTATAATGAATATTGAAAAGAGATAAAAATCGAATATATATAAAGGAAATTTGAATTGAATTGGAAATTGAAGTTGAAATGTTTTTGAACGAATTTAAAACTATTTATAAAATTTGTTTTAAATAGAAATCAATGAAATATATATATTATATATTATATATATAATATAATGGCCTGAATAGAACGCACCGCGCCACGGCAGTTCGTGAATTTCGACCATTGATTTCGAACGGACATTACGGGAGATCCGACCGTCGGATTCTCCTAAAACCGGAACCATTGGGTTCGTATCGAAAAGAACTTTCTAACGAATATTAGAAATTTGAAATCTAACGGTTGGATTTGGAGATACGTCCAAATCAAATTTGGAAAAGGTCGTTGTAAGTGCAGTTCGATGGCCGTTGATTGAAATCGACTGTACGGGCCTTGATAAAATTTGCTTCATGGGATGAATAGGTTGGGATTGGGAAATAAAATAAATAATTACTTCGATGTGGTTCGCTAATCCCGACTAGTTTGGAAAACCATAATTTGGTTTGAAATGACATCCAAAGGAAGATTAAAGAATAAATTTAAAGAATTTATCTTTGATAAAATTAATGGGAACCTTTCCCTAAGAATATGAAATTTAGAAACTAGCTGTATGTTAGCTAAGAAGAATGGTTTCCTGGGTATTGACCTGATGTTGGTTTCGGCCTTCGGGGTTAGTATTTGGGAAATTGTTCTCTTGTTGATTTACGGTTAGTGGTTGCTGAATTGGAATGAGGCGTATGTTGTGTTTGTGTAACATTTGTTTACTATATACGCGGGTTGTTCGGAAAGGCCGGGTTTATACCCATTCTGAATAACCGATTCGACGATAAGTCGAAGATGAAGACGGTGGTGGAAGACCGGAAGTCTTCACATCGTTTGGATAATTACTGACGATCCTGATTGGGCTGTACACCCAAGAGGATGGAAATAGTTGGTGGTCGTCCAGACGTACCTGGAGATCTATGGATATGCGAGGAAAGTGCCTCCGGTTTCGTTCAGACCCAGAACGAACTTGTAAATGGATCGTGTGTCTGACATTGGATTTTATTCTGTGTTGATTGATTTCTATTAAATATACATCTGTTTGGCGGCGGAAAATTTATTCTCTTGCTTAACGCCCTTCTCTGAGACGTACGAGCTTAGAGGTTATATATCGATAGATATCAATCGCATGGCATGAATTGCCTGTGTGGCATGGTGAGTTGCATGGATCAAGGCTTCTGTTGAAAAGCAAAGTCTTGTGGTTGATGATCAAAGCACGGCCTACGTGGCAGCTTTGTGTATAGCGTGGATTCGCGAGCCTCACACCTCGGTATGAGTCAAAAACGGGATACGGACCGTTGGGAGAACACGACGTTTCTTTCTAGCTTTGGTGGTGTCAGTGACTTACCAGCCCTGCCATTTATATACTTTTCACCTTTGTGGTTGTTGGAATGAGGCGCCTCGATTATAGGTCTGTAAGGACCGGGAAACGTGTGTTCAGGAATAATTAATCCTCAAACGTAAGAGAGGACCGGCCCAACCGATCCAGTGGCTGCCCAGAGTGCGTAGTCCTGAGCATTTGCTAGAGTGTCTCGAAGCGGAGAGGAGCTTGCCCCTTGCCTCGACTCATGACGGAAATCCAATTTCCAATACGTGTATTTCGGTTTTATTTGTAGAGCCTAGTATGGCGACATGATAGATGGTACCCATGCCGCCTAGGATTGATATTTATGATTGAAAATGTTTTGACACTATACCCTTATAATAGTATCAAATGATTTGTTTTAAACGTACCAAGCATGTTTGGCTATTATAAGGGAAAACCCTATCCTCCGGCTTGCGTTGCATTGTGTGATGGGACCTGGGTCTTATAATAGCTTCATTTTTCGAAAAAGCATTGCGTTGTTTTTTCTATGCACTGGTATTCTTGGGAGGAAACCCGTTCCGTGTTATACGGCGTGGTCCCTTGAATTACTCTCTTTTAAAGTAAAGTTTTAAATACATGTTTTAGTTCTCACACCAGTCACATGACTGACCTGGAGTTTATTGTTTTAGCCTAAACTCTGGGTGCCATTATTTTCGATACAGGCAGCTAGTAGTTTTGGTTTTGCAGATTTATATTCACAGGATCCTGGTTTACAGTTGGAATGATATCCGGAAAGCTCTGTATCCGTATATCACCGTAAGTTGTGCTTGTATTATTTTCCGCTGCTATGTAATTTATTGTAATCTCTTATATTTATCGAATGTAATTTATTCATTTATACTCTGTATATTCTTGTATCTGATGGAATTGTTGTAATAGCAATGAAATGTTCTTCCGTCTGCGTTCTGTTTTGTCTTGTCCTCACAGTAATTCGTTCTGTCTCATCTCTTCGGAGACCGAGGAAGTTCAGGTCGCTTCATTTGGTATCAGAGCTTTGGTTTACAGAGCTCGAAAACAAGACACATTAGAACCATACGAAAGAATTCATCAGATATTAGATTAGTAATATCCAATTAGAATGACTCGTTAGAGATAGGATCAGTAGTATCCTAGAACGGGTGTGAAGAGTAGATTTTTCCAAATGGAAACAATTTTTGTTTTGAAAATTTAAATCAATTCTACGCATTTGAATATTTATTTATTTTGAATTTGGACAATCCGCTATATAAAGATTTTGTATATACGCGTCATGAACGTATATTCGAAGTTTTAATATACCGGATAGATATAGAATCACATTCTAGTCGCCCGGACATGATTCTGATGATGGCGCGCCATCACCATTATATATTTTCGTGTTTCGAAGGTGTGATTTCTATATATTTCCATTAGACTGGTGTGAGAACCAAAACTTATATAGATAGATTTATTGTTGTGAATTGGCATCAAAAACATGATTTTTTTTATATATATATCAAAATTATGAATTTGAAACTCTAATCCACAAATTGATTGATGTTTGTGTTGTTTGTTTAGTTGTTTGATAAATTTTGAACCATTATACCTAATTGTACCAAATATTGAATTGTATTGAAAATTGGTCACATTTGCTAGCATATACATGTACTTACATTGAACAGGTTATAGCAAGGAGGCTAGAGCAGAGAATAAAATTTGTTTGCCCCACAAATAGGTACATATTTACTATAATTTACTGTTTTGTATGGGTGATGATGATTTTATGAGCCTATGGGCTAGCCGCTTGGCTTTTTCTTTTTGAGATCAGAAGGCCTGTACGGCAATTTCGGGATTTTCCCGTGGCTCCCGGTGCAGGGGAGGTTATGGCGAAATTTTTCGAAAATTTAGGGTGTTAGCCAAATTTTTGAAGAATTTGAAAATTCTCAGAAACTGAAAAGTTGGAGAATGGAAGCCAGATCGAACGTAGAGTTGATTAATCAAACCACTTTCGACTTTGTTCCTTTTCGGGGACGAAAAGTTTTAAGTGGGGGAGAATGTAATAACCCGGAAATCTGGGCCAGTTTAAATTTTTTATTTTGGCAATTTTAGCGAATTTTGAATATTTAAAATAGAATATTTTAAATAATATCGATGGAAGATTTATTTTGAATGGAATTCGAACGTATATATTATATACGTCGTCGTTAGAATATAAATAATTATACATAATTATAAATAGAATTGAAAATGGCGCGGTAGTTCGATAATTCGATTTCAAACTTCAATTGAATATACCGGGTGCAAAATAAACTGGATTTTAGTGAAACCAAAAATAATAAGATCTGATTGAGAATATCTTTCCAAAGAATCTGAAAAATCAAAATTTCATAGCGGGAATCAAAAGATATGTCCAGTTGAAAATTCAGAATAGTCGCTATGGAATTCAGGCCCTTAAAATAGACATTTTGCAAACGACCTCGGATTTCGACGAAACCACTTTTGTTGGGTCCGTGATGTCAAGTTATTGCTAGATTCCAAATTTCATAATTTTTCGAATCAATAAGTGAGCGTGGCAAAGGAAAACGCGTTTGACCAGTTTCAGTTGATTTTAATCGATTGGAAAATGGCCATTTTTCCAACGGTCTCAGAATTCAACGAAATTAGTTTTGTTAGGACCGTATCGTCAATACGAAGCTAGAAAATATTTTTCTGAAAATTTTCAAGTTAGTATGTGACCCCGGTAAATTGAAATGCGCGTTCAAATTCAATATATAGAGTTATATGTTGATTTTAACGGAAACTGATCGAAACGGTAGAATCAGCTTGCGATACATATCCCATTGTGTTCGGAATGGGGGTAATTAGCTATGGACGACAGGCGGTGGGCCTCGTTTAGAGGTCGTATCTAAAAGTCAACCTTTTTGAAATTAATTAAATAGAAAAAAAAAACTTCTCTCTTCCCCTTTATCTCCTCTGCCCCCCCCCCTCCCGTTCGAATTCATTTCAGAAAAGAAAAAAAAGAAAATAAAATAAAATACGATCGATGGAAGGGGGAGGAGGCCGCCGCGCCAAGCGCCGCTCCTCCCTGGGTGCGCAGCACCACCATTCCCCCCTCCTCCTCGTTCGAACCCTGAAGCCCAATTCCCCTACCCCATGCGCCACCGATCGAAGACCCCCCTTCGCCTCCTCCTCGCTAGCGAGCCCCACAACGCGCCACCGCCTGCCACAGATCCCCCGCCCCCCTGCGCGCAACCCCCCTCCAGCCCTACCCGACCCTCGACGCCACCACCCTCCTCCGCAGGCGCGAGCACCACCTACCACCACTGCCGAGCTCTAAAACCCTCCCCACCACAATGAAGGTAAATTTACTTAATTAAATTAGTTTGTAGATTAATTTCAGTTTTATTTTATATGATAAGAGGATAAAAATATAATCTTTTACATTATAGAAGTGGTAAAAATATCATCTTTTTATATGTAGCAAAATAAAATTGTGATTTTTATAGTGATGAAACCTTAAATAGAAAAGATTAGATTTTTAAAATAGAAAAGATTAGATTTTTGAAATGAAAAAGGCGAAATCTTTATATTTCAAAAGGCGAAATCTTTATATTTCAAAAGGGAAATCTTTATATTTGAAAAGTCGAGATCTTTATATTTGAAAGGGCGAAATCTTTATATAGAAAATAGTGATGTAAAAATGGGATTTTTATATATTGAATAGCGAAGTAAAAATTCGATTTTTATATATTGAATAACAGAGTAAAAATTCGATTTTTATATATTGAATAACAAAGTAAAAATTCGATTTTTATATATTGAATAGCGAAGTAAAAATTTGATTTTTACATATGTAGAGAATACTGGCAACGAAGGTGACAAAAAGGCGAGAACGATGAAGATTTCTATAAATGAAGTGTCATGGAATTGGGATAGCTATCGGTGAGAATTTCTCACTCTTCAATTTCTTTTCTAGTTATATATGTATACTAGGATGCAGACGGTGCTTAGTAGCACCCGACACAATCGTCCACAGACCATGGACTTGTTTGTTTGGCTGTGTAGTTGGTTAGATTATTTGGGTTGAATTGAATTGTTTGGTGAAATTAAATTAATTTGATTGATGTGTGAATGGCGTGGGCCTTCACTAGACCGGGGATAAGGCTAGGCCTCATCCCGTTTCTAGTATCGTGCCGTTATACCGCTGAATTTTTCTAAAATAAATTAGAAAAAATAAAGATATCATTTTATTTAATAAATGAACCGAATAGAATATTCATAGGTTGAATAAAATAATTTGATCATTGAAAATATAATTTTTAACGTGAATGTGAATAAATAAATATTCATTTACAAACCGGACGGTTTGTTTATGTACACCTATTTAAATGACATTGATTGGGACGATAAATTTTACACATCGCCCAACTGCACAAATAAAATCTGTGTTTGATTGTTTGAAACCCCACACGGGTATTGGGATAAAATACGGCGTACACTAATCCCAATAATTAGTTGTAAGTCGATCGATGGATCGACAGGCTGTTATAAGCGTTAGATATCTATATTTGATGCTTATACAGTGTAGTGCACTTTGGATGATGGTTGATTATTTATCGTTGCTATTATATACATGTGTTGTATGGAATCCATATAATTAACTTTATATGGTAATTGATTGGGCCTCATTCCAACTGGGAAAATAAAAAATATATTATAATATAAAGGTTCATGTGTTGACCGTACTCATCCGTGGAGATTAGTCATGTGTTGAACAAAATATTTTAACAATAAAATTTATATCTTTATCAATATAATTAACTTTATACCGATAACACCGTGGTGTTAGATATGGAGTATTACCAGTTTTGCTTCATGGGATGAATAGGTTGGGATTGGGAAATAAAATAAATAATTACTTCGATGTGGTTCGCTAATCCCGACTAGTTTGGAAAACCATAATTTGATTTGAAATGACATCCAAAGGAAGATTAAAGAATAAATTTAAAGAATTTATCTTTGATAAAATTAATGGGAACCTTTCCCTAAGAATATGAAATTTAGAAACTAGCTGTAGGTTAGCTAAGAAGAATGGTTTCCTGGGTATTGATCTGATGTTGGTTTCGGCCTTCGGGGTTAATATTTGGGAAATTGTTCTCTTGTTGATTTACGGTTAGTGGCTGCTGAATTGGAATGAGGCGTATGTTGTGTTTGTGTAACATTTGTTTACTATATACGCGGGTTGTTCGGAAAGGCCGGGTTTATACCCATTCTGAATAACCGATTCGACGATAAGTCGAAGATGAAGACGGTGGTGGAAGACCGGAAGTCTTCACATCGTTTGGATAATTACTGACGATCCTGATTGGGCTGTACACCCAAGAGGATGGAAATAGTTGGTGGTCGTCCAGACGTACCTGGAGATCGATGGATATGCGAGGAAAGTGTCTCCGGTTTCGTTCAGACCCAGAACGAACTTGTAAATGGATCGTGTGTCTGACATTGGATTTTATTCTGTGTTGATTGATTTCTATTAAATATACATCTATTTGGCGGCGGAGAATTTATTCTCTTGCTTAACGCCCTTCTCTGAGACATACGAGCTTAGAGGTTATATATCGATAGATATCAATCGCATGGCATGAATTGCCTGTGTGGCATGGTGAGTTGCATGGATCAAGGCTTCTGTTGAAAAGAAAAGTCTTGTGGTTGATGATCAAAGCACGGCCTACGTGGCAGCTTTGTGTATAGCGTGGTTTCGCGAGCCTCACACCTCGGTATGAGTCAAAAACGGGATACGGACCGGTTGGAGAACACGACGTTTCTTTCCAGCTTTGGTGGTGTCAGTGACTTACCAGCCCTGACATTTATATACTTTTCACCTTTGTGGTTGTTGGAATGAGGCGCCTCGATTATAGGTCTGTAAGGACCGGGAAACGTGTGTTCAGGAATAATTAATTCTCAAACGTAAGAGAGGACCGGCCCAACCGATCCAGTGGCTGCCCAGAGTGCGTAGTCCTGAGCATTTGCTAGAGTGTCTCGAAGCAGAGAGGAGCTTGCCCCTTGCCTCGACTCATGACGGAAATCCAATTTCCAATACGTGTATTTCGGTTTTATTTGTAGAGCCTAGTATGGCGACATGATAGATGGTACCCATGCCGCCTAGGATTGATATTTATGATTGAAAATGTTTTGACACTATACACTTATAATAGTATCAAATGATTTGTTTTAAACGTACCAAGCATGTTTGGCTATTATAAGGGAAAACCCTATCCTCCGGCTTGCGTTGCATTGTGTGATGGGACCTGGGTCTTATAATAGCTTCATTTTTCGAAAAAGCATTGCGTTGTTTATTCTATGCACTAGTATTCTTGGGAGGAAACCCGTTCCGTGTTATACGGCGTGGTCCCTTGAATTACTCTCTTTTAAAGTAAAGTTTTAAATACCTGTTTTAGTTCTCACACCAGTCACATGACTGACCTGGAGTTTATTGTTTTAACCTAAACTCTGGGTGCCCTTATTTTCGATACGGGCAGCTAGTAGTTTTGGTTTTGTAGATTTATATTCACAGGATCCTGGTTTACAGCTGGAATGATATCCGGAAAGCTCTGTATCCGTATATCACCTTCAGTTGTGCTTGTATTATTTTCCGCTGCTATGTAATTTATTGTAATCTCTGATATTTATCGAATGTAATTTATTTATTTATACTCTGTATATTCTTGTATATGATGGAATTGTTGTAATAGCAATGAAATGTTCTTCCGTCTGCGTTCTGTTTTGTCTTGTCCTCACAGTAATTCGTTCTGTCTCATCTCTTCGGAGACCGGGGAAGTTCGGGTCGCTTCAAAATGGATACAATTATCTGGGAAGATATCTAACTTGCAATAACAATAATACATATTCAGTGTCACTTAGTAGTAATTTGTTAGATTTGCATGCATGAAGAAACTATCTACCCTATTCATACTTATTAGTAGAACTATAGATTGAGAGACAGTTTTACATAGAAACAAGAGATAGAAACAAATCCACCTAGGAAGCTAGTTAATAGTCATGATTAACCGAATTATAATTATAATTATCACTAATGACCTGCATCTTGTGTCCTGATGAAAATAGAAATACGATAAAGGGGCAAGTAATTCACTTGGTGGTGGCGCTGGTAACTCATAGCCAATTACGACTTCTTGTTCATTTTTGGTTCCAGTAATATCATTATAATTGTTGCTCCAACTATAAACGCCGTTACTACTCCCCTCATTATTAATGTTAGCAGCAACATACCGGTTTCTTCATTATGATTTGGGTATATTGTTGCATTGTTGTTACATTCATCTTGAAATTCTCAGTTTGAAAAACATATGCAAACTGGGTTTGTGTAGATTCAATCTCATGCATGATTTATGGATTTACACTACTTGAGATGCTAAGTACTTTGGTTATATGATGGGTAAATTATAAATTGAAGAAATAGGATTTACACTTGGAATTGGGTGCAATGTAGATGGATTGAGAAACAGTTAATAGTGTCATATTTTCATGAGTACCAGTGATTTGGTGGATAAATTTCTTGAGTGTCCTCTACTTCTAAGGTATAATTGTGGTTCCAGGATTGAGTTTCTTATCTTTAAGCTATTATGATAGTTTTTTTTTTACTGAAAATGAAGTTTTAAGGATTTCAGAAAGTCAAATTGTAAACTGCATATGTTGTTATGAAGTAAGGATATAATTGAAGCTTTATACACCAGCTGTTAGCCTGTCCTTTAGGCATAAAACAATCAACTTATGTTGGAAACACACAGAGTTATAGAAATTCTTTGTAGTAGAACCCTTTAAGAACATGCTTGTAGTATCATTTATATATCATTTAGCCTTATGTATTATCACAAAACATATATGGTTTCCTTTTTATATTGTTCATTTGTACATAAAAAAAATAAGTACAGTAGTGATTTTCCTGTCAATATTTAATGAATAACTGTGCCACATGTATTGCTTGTTATTGTTTGAGCATTGAACATGGGTCTTAATAAAATCTCATGCATGCATAACTAGTTACTAACACATTGTTTTATAATGCAGACAAGACTTTCCTATTACCAAAATTGAAGTGTAGATTCAATCTCATTTTGTTGGTAGCATGTGAGCTTCCTGTTGCTTTATCCAAGCTATGAATTAAAACTAGTTTAGTTTGTTAAAAAAAAAAGAATGATGCAACGTGAGCGAACTACAATGAGAGTTGTTAGAGCTCCGTCCAACAGGCAGCATGCCGGAATTTGGTTTCACCTTAAAGTAGCTGAAAATCAGTAAACGATTAGTTTTTTTCTCTGTACTCTTCTACGAGTAATGATTAATTATGGGAACAATTAATTAATTTTTTTTTTGGTGATTTATTTGAATGTAGAGTGAGGATGCTGAGTTCGCCGAAAATACCAAAAAGCTACATAAGAATCAAGTATTGCTTCCATTCTATTATTGTTTCAGCTTAATCATTTTATTTCTTGCATGCTTTGTTTCTTTTGGCCGTTGTTTGCTTTTCAATCACCAAATTTTTTTGACCTTTTTCCTATCCAGACTTTTTTTCAACTTTTTATTTTTGATAAATTTCGGGGATGGTGGGATGAGAGTTAGGCTGTTGATGAAGTACTTGGTAAATAAGCTTGGTCTGAATGATGACTTTGAGGTATTTATTTTACATGACTATGTAACTTTTTGCTTAGTTATGCCGCACTCGCTAAATTCTAAAAGATAAAGAACATTTTGAAGTGGAATATCTAGATGCTAATTTTTTCATAATTAAATCTTACAGTGAGGATGGTCTACACAAGAGTGTAAGATATAGTGTATCAGCTAGCACTCCTAATGGAAACAAGAAGCTAGATTCAGCTTACAGAGTAGCACAGGGAAGAGCTGCTGCTTGTCCCATCTTCCTATTTTTCTTTGTAAGTAATATTTCTCATCGCATGTTGTTTCATGATATCACATTATATAACTTAGTCTCCAAATTATAAGGTCTTCTAAACTTTTGCATTTTGGAAATTCAAAGCTAATACCAATGGAAACGAGTATGCATGTGTCTGAACAATAAAAACTCGTGTCCAATCAACAAAAATGTGCATAATAAAAAGTTATCAAGTGACAAATTATGAATACTGGTATAACTACTCACAAAATGTGAGTGCAAAATCCTTCATCATCCATCAAAATGTGAGATAGTCATTTGTTAAATGAATATCTCTATGTAAAAAGTGAATAATTAGAGTGCCTGTTCGAAATGTTGTAATATTAGTAGTCACTGTGTCACCGGCTTTAATATAGTGAATATTAG
Source organism: Allium sativum (assembly GCA_030737875.1). NCBI lineage: Eukaryota > Viridiplantae > Streptophyta > Magnoliopsida > Asparagales > Amaryllidaceae > Allium > Allium sativum. The sequence goes on from JASFAX010000020.1 coordinate 2,753,551, forward strand.
GCACACATCCCTAAAACGAAACTTAATTAGGCTCACATCCGGTCCTAAACTTATTGTAAATTAGGTCCCTATTTTTCAAAAACATATAAAAAAATATTAAAAAATCACGTAAATTCATAATTAAATAAAACATGTTCACGCCAAAAAAATCAGGTGGAAAATCAATCAACAAACACGTCAAAATCAAAAAATACACAAAACAGCGAAAAATGCAGTAAAATGCATAAAAACATGCACATATTTCAAATAGTTGCATACATGTATGCATCTATTTCAATTCCGCATCATACAGCAGCATATATGCATACATGTATGCAGATTTTCCGAAATACATGCATGATTTCATGCATCTATTTGATTTCTGCATGGTAAACACGCATGCTTGCATATGTGCATACGAGTATGCAGTTATGCAGAAAATATGCATTCAAGTATGCACATATTGTCACGCCTTCGGCTTTCAACACATTACTGCATACAAGTATGCAGCTATTTTGAATAACAGCATACTTGTATGCAATTATTCAGCAGTCTTGCGGATCTTTTTTGCATGTGTGTTTAAAAAGTTGTATACATGTATGCAACTATCAGTAATAGTTGCATACATGTATGCAACTTTTTTTTTTCAGTTTGCGTGGGCTCCTGGGATTATTTCCAGAATTTAGAATTTTTTTTTTATTTTTTTTATGCATTAGCGCATTTTTTTTTGGCCAGAAATTGAAAAAGGCGAAGGGGACATGAGGAGCAGGCGAATGGACCAAAATTTTTGGGCGGCATGTGATTTTAGGGACCGGAAACGTATGGAAAAGTATGGGTGGACATAGCTTTAATTTAAAACTTAAATAAGGACGTGAGACAAAAGTACCCTTTAATATATCATTCCCGAGAACTATCAAGAGAATACATATGGAGCCTCTACTTGATAGCAGAAACTTTATACTCAATGCAACACTGACATTTTATGCAGATTCTGAAGCTTATGGATAGAGATAGTTTTCTTCACAGCAGTTAATGAGGCATGCCTGGTATTAGACGAGGGAATTACTGTCAAGGCATTCGACCTTGATATTGCTGGCATTATGGTTGGGTATGTTAGTTAGACTTATTTTGGTGTAAATATGACGTTATGTGGTTTTAGTATGGTTATGGAAGATACGTGTTTGTATTTGGGATAATGTTAGCACCAACTGAAAAGTTTTGTTCATAATTCAACTTGATGTATGAATTGATAAAGGATTATGGATGTTGTGGTTTTTTGTATGTGATTATGAATGTTCTTTTTAGTTCTAAAATAATATTGTTGGTTAATTTATCTTTATTTTTTAATATGTTATTTATTTCAGTGTTCATAGTTGAATGATGTTATATATATATATATATATATATATATATATATATATATATATATATATATATATATATATATATAAGGCAGATCAGAAGGGGAATAGCGGCGAGTTACCAACAAAAAAAGTGAGGTTAAGTTAACCCCAATTAATTTTCCGTCGGTAATCCTTTGGAAATTAGTAAGGGTTTAGCAATGCCTTTTATAAATAATAATTTATTATAAATTACTTATCCGTCGGTAAATTGTCGGTAAATAAATTAAAATTAAACTAATAAATAAACTTATATTTTTATTATATAATTAGTAAAATGACGTAAAACTGTCGGAAAACTCATGCTAAATTCCGTCGTAAAATCTGACACAATTACCGTCATGGTTTTTACCGACAACAGTATTATGCAGAAAATCCGTCGCTAAAACCAAAATAGCGACGGAATTGAAGCGGATATTTCCGCTGCTATATGCGGTTTTTCTTGTAGTGGTATGACTCGGCCCAGTCACCGTAAATGCCTTCGATTGCCCTGCTTAATGTCCTCCATGCCTTTGTATAACCAATTTTTATAAATAGTTGTTCCTGCATTAAAACTTGCACTGTTCCAGGGGTAATACTCAAATCCTATTTCACAAACGGCATGATCTTCGAAACCAAAAAAGTCGACGGTGCTTGTTTATGATTGGAGTTCACTGTCGGGTTTACACAACTATGTTCAGCTGGGTATTTTTTAATAACCCACAAACCTTTCTGCGTTTTTTTTAGAATCTATGACATGTATTCTCCACGAGCAATTGGGATCCATGTTGCAAATAGTAGTGTATTTCTTTTTGTTCGACCTGATCGACTTAAACGAAACTGCGTGCAAAATCGACCATTCACTTAACTGTTGAAGGAGTTCGCTTTTGCTCTCAAACATCATACCTACTTTGAAACCATTTTGAAGGCAAGACGACGAGAGAACTTTTGAATTGCATATTTGCAACCACGGATCTAGCTATCATTTGTGCATTGCATAAATCATCATCCAATGGTATCTCAAACTCCGGCAACTCCTCATCATTATCTTCGGCCGCGTTGTCTTCGCCTCCCAAATCAAAATTTAGGGAAGCATTGTCTACTCGTATTACATCAAACCATGACGTATCATTATCAGGAATGCTAACAACGATCATGCTGTCAAGTGAAGGATCTGGATTTTCATCTCTCAAATCTTGATCCTCTAGTTCCATGTCGACATCAGGAATATTGGGTTCAACGTTACATTCTGCTTCGGTGGCTTGTGTGGGATACCTGTAGTACACAAGCAGCAAACTCTAAAGTACATTTAATACACTACATAAATCTATAGCGATAACACTAGTAACTTACTGTTGGGTCAACCGATACAGTTCGGTGCACATTGGGTCCATCGGCGAACAACGGTAACTTGTAGATGGTCCGGCGGAATTTTGTGTCGTGAGGTAATTCGGTACAAAACTGAAATATACACCCTTTTTAGAACCATACAAAAGACAATGGTAGTATTGTGAAGGGGGGAATTCTAAATTTCGATTTACCCGTGCGTTATATTTTGGACACTTTCCTGTATCGGATATGGATAGCCCGGTAGCGATGGATGATTCAAATTCATGTACGGATTAAACCCAAAACACATTTGTTGTTGCTCATACGAGGGAACGCTCATATTCGGATACGGATAACAAGCTGCGGGAGCCGATACCACTGCTGTAACGGCTGGCTCTGTTAACAATCTCTGCTCTTTCATAACAAATAATTCAATAAATTTTGACACAGATGACAACATAATTTCAATGTCGTCGTCGTCTTTGATTTTAATTGCCTTAGATCTGGAATCTGTCGGCCAATTGCAAACTAACTCAATGTCAAACTCAACCGGATTAATTTTAGTATATTTATACACGGCCTGCTTCAACTGTACGAAATTTGACCTTTTTAAAACTTTTGCCGGTTTGCTAGATCCACCGTTATATATTCCACATTTATGTTCTTCAATAACCAATTCTCCATCATAATAGCATATAGTTCCAATATAATTTGGCGTCATTCCAATCTATTCTAAAACCAAAATAATTTTAACTAAGATGGGTAAAATAGAATTAACCATAAAAAAACCAAATTCATACCTTTTGATACTCCAAATGGCCAAAATAGCTTCCTCTTAACTTTGATCTTTAATCAACTTGGATTTTGATATCTTTTAAAGAATCAGAAGTTTAGGGTTTTGGAGTGAGAAATGGGTCATAATGGTAAATGGGAGAAGGAAAGGTAAAGTAAGTATAACTGGGTATAACTATCTGCTTTTATTAAAAAAAAAAACACTTTTTGGGCGCAATCATTGATTAAGCCCATGTGTTTTTAAAAAAACACTTTTTGGGCGCAGTCATTGATTGCGCCCCAGGGAACCAGAGAACCTGGTTCTTTGGGCGCAATCAATATCTGCGTCCCAGGATTTAAAAAAAAATTACTTTCTGGGCGCAATCAATGATTGAGCCCATAAGAAATCTCCACTAGTGGGCTATTTTTGTAATTTTTTGTAAAATGAAGCTATTGGTGAGAAAAAAAAAAAAACAAGGCCTAAATAGAAAAATGCTCAGTTTTTAATAACCTTTCAAATAGAATATTATTCAGTTATATGTAAAAGATACGTAAGCATGGCATGTGCTTATTACTGTCTAAATATCTGCAGGTATGGAGCGCACTGTGGCTGCATATATGTCAACCCTACTACAAAGCAACTTAGAGCTAAAAATAAAGAATATGTGGTAGAAGACCTTTGTCAGCCAAGGGTTAGAGACCAATTAGGTTTAAGTATAGTAAAGATTTTATGGCTGAAAATTCACAAATATGGAATGTTAGATATAATATAGGTACGATACAGATTCATGTAGACATCAGAGTCATGGGCCTTAGATATTCAAAGCAAATAAAGTATCAGGTTTAGGAATTATGTTTTTAAACATCATACTCTTCCCTGTGCCATTCAAAAAATTCAAGAGAATATGAGTACGAGTATGTACATGTGTACTACAAACATTATATTATAACGATGCCTGCATTTGAGACATTATTTTATGTCCCAAATATTTTCTCTGGATTTTTTTTTCACAAGAATAGTTGTTTCATCCTTACTGATTTTTTCCTCCTCCTTGATATATATATTTTTATTAGTTTTTATTTGAAAAACTCATACGGTTCTGTGCTATAAAGTATAACAAGGCTACAACATGGTTAATCCTAAGCGCATTGACCCTTTCTTCCACGTTTGTATTATAGTTCTCCAATTGTATGGTAATGTCCGTATTTTTTACTTACAAAATCTGAAAAGCAAGCCCATTAAAAAAAAAAAAAAAAAAAAAAATCATAAAAGGGATAAATTTAATTATAATAGGAATTCAATAGTAAGAATTTGGAGATGCTTAACTATGATCCCTTCCCTATGCTAGAATTCAGGGAAAAGCAACACTAATTGTGCAGCTCTAGAATTCAAAACTGATGAATGAGGATAAATGTTGTCGTCCTGTTTTTCATCCGATGGATGCCGGAGACCAAGTACTAATTTCTCCGTGCATTTTTGTATCACTATATAGCCTGCCTGACTTTATCGATCTCTCTTCATGGTCAACTTTGCTTTGTTACAATGTAAATTGTGCAACACGCTTTACATGTGTGCATGCGTGTGCAAACACACATTCTGTAGGCTGCTATGCATTTTCTTTTGAAAATATAAAGTTCAGTCTATAATAATTTGATGTAAAAGAATTTTGAACTCAATATAATGTTTTCAAAGTATTTTTAAATCAAAATACTCAGTTTCACGTGTATTTATCTTCATTCAAATTGATGATTCATGCTAATACATGATGATGCATAAAATATCTGAACATAGGATATTCTTCTAGATGATTCTTTTTTACATTTCATTTTTGAGCCTACCAAATTTGCTGAAACTCTTGCTGGCTTTTATCTGAACATTAAAATGAGTAGAGGTTCCATCATTTTTTTCTTTTTGATTTTTGGATTTTTCATTCTCCGTTGTACTTTAAATTCTTGATAACAATCAATGTATCTTTAATTATATGACCTTAGATTGCCAATAACGATTAAGTATATATGACCTTATATTGCCGTGACTAACTGTACGACTATTAAATAAAAGAAAATAACAAGAAATAATTTCTCACTGCCTTCATATTTATCTATTTCCCTTATTCTTTTTGCTCATTTGTTATTCACAATACGCATAAACTCATCACCATACGGTCCATACCCATTGATGTTTTAAACCTAACTAAGCACAAGTAGAGCCACAAACGACGATGTTGGTATGAAGGTTACTCATGGGAAAAGAAAATTTAAGCACAAGTAAAGCCGGCTTGATATATTATTGAAACAATATACTATGATATTAATTTCTGACCCCATATGTAAATTTGTTGAATTGGATTTAATTAATATTATCAAGTTGCATGCTCAAAACCTTTTGTTTTCTTTCTTCATTATGCAATGGTAGGTGATAATTGTCTTACTCACAAGGAAACTGAGGATGGGTTCTCATTGTGCCAGAATTGATAAGTAGCTAGGCATGAGTTTAATTTATCTATTACTACATATCTGTCCACCATTTTCCTTAGTGCACTAAAATGTGAACAGGAATTTAGGACATTATGAAATTTGCACAATTAATGTATGGTATTTTGAAAAAACTGGACATAATTGTTTAATATATGGTTCATTAGTTGATTTGTTTTTTTGTAGCTCTTTAAATATTATGTAAATAGTTAAAGTCATGAGAGTCTGTGCAGAAGAAATTATTTTCGTTGATGGTTCTGTGATTATATTGTAGAAGTTAATATTATTGAAAGTTATATAAGTTTGGTAAAATTAGATTTTCCAGTGAGTAACTATATTTAGTAAAAGTAACAAGCACTATTATGGGTATGTATTTGGGTTAATAAGAGTTTGCATTTTTTTGTCTATAGGCAAATGTTTATATGCTCAGTAAGAACTGCAAAATTGACATGTTAAAACATTGCATTAACCAAATTGTTCATGTCATGGCCATGACTTCAATTCCCTTTAAGCTTCTCGAGGTCGCCATCACTTTTGCTACACAAGACTATGACAGTCAAAAGCCAATATGGAATCTTGGTGACATAAGGAGATAAAGAGGTAGAAGGGGCATGCTATCATTTCTGTTTATCCAGTCTTTAAGTGAGTTACTATCTATGTTATCATGCTTGATTTTCTATGAAAAGGTGTTTAAGTATACCCTTTTGTATGAATATGTATTTCTTATTCCAAGTTCAGTCTAATGAGAAACACGATGGATTCGGGATATTCGAGATATACGGAAGTCCTATAATAGGGAGGGTATGGAAATTCCTGAGGATTCCATTTTATACCAAGTTCATCCATTTGTTGTTAACTATAATTCAATTTTTTTTTTTTTTTTTTTTTATAAATGTATAACAGATTTTTGGGTAACGATAATGAAATATCTACAAAAATTATAATAGCCTGCAAAATAATGACTTTCCATCAATGCAAATTTCAGAGACACAATGTCATATCATCTTAGACATATGTGATCAAAGTTGGAAACGAGTTTTAAATTGCACAGCAATTACTTAGGCTTTCTATGGCGGTCTAAAATAAATCATTTTAGTAGAAAACTTTATATAACACGCACGCACGCACACTCTCTACACTTCTGAAAATCAAATTAGCAATTAAATATATGACTCCAATGATTTTTCTTCTCCCTCAATATTCGACTCTTTAATGATAATATTCACAAATTATAATTGGGGAAAGAAAGCCAGCAGGTATAGAACGTTTTTAGATCTGAAAATTTTCAACATAATATGCAACTAATAAAGTCTGATCCAGGACTTGCTTTTGGAATTAGAGACCACGTACAACTAAGTTGTGTCTTTTGTATCTGCAAGATTGGATCAGTGGAGTTGAAGAAGTCTTCGATTATGGAACATGATTCGGTATTCCATCTAAAGGTTTGAACTGAATCGAAATCAGATTATTTTAAATTTATGTTTAATTTTCAAGCTTATTAGCTATACAATACATAGCAAGCTGGACCTTTTTTACATATACCCGTGTTGTATCCCAAATTCTCATTATTGTCTTCTGATATTAAATTCGACTCAAGAAAATGCAAGTTTAGTTTTTCCAAATTTGCTGCGAGTACATGTAGTGTAGAGTTGGCCCGCTGATTTTTCTGTTAATTATAATTTATAATCAAATTCAGGGATATGCTATTGACTAGAATGCTAATTTATACGCTCAAATTTGGGGATGGATTCTTGCTCTCTACATGGATAATCTTTTTATTCCTTTAGAATATTGTTATTCTTGGTTCCATCTTTTTCTGTTTTCTTTTTAAATAACTTTAAGGGATGTCGTCGCCTTATTATTAAAGACAGTTAGGTAGTTTTTCTTTTCCTTTTTGTCATTGAGTTATTTTGTTCCCATTTTAATTAACTTTGTTATTGTCATGTGTTTGCTTTTGTCTTATAATTAAGGGAGTAACACTTGGTCAAAATCCTTTAATAGATGTTTCTTCATATTTCAACATAAATAATAGATTGAAATATATTTTAATAAATATTTTTCATTTATTGATCTAGGTAGCATTTTTTTAAATCACAATGGATCTATCTATGTGGAAAACGTAATGCTGATTTTTTTTGACTTACCTGGTAAATTAGTTATAAAATAAAGTTGAAAATATTTCATACTCTCATATGTGTATCTTCTAATTTTCCGCTTCAATGTAATATTTTTTATTTAAGCTCATCTTTCGGAAGGTACCTGAAAAAGATTAGATTAGTGCAGAATTATTGTAAAAAGTGACCATTATGAATTGGTAATGCACATTGCTACCTGCTTGTATGGTTGAAATTTGAAAATAATACCTAAAAATGAAACCGGTTAGTTTTCCACCTTATATTGCATATTTTCCAACTCGAGCCCCAATATCATATTTACCATTTTTATTCATGTTATACTCACTTTATTTCTGAGATATGAATCAACCATTGTAGTCACAGTTCTTTTTTTTTTGGAGCCAGTTGGCATGTACATAGAAAATCATAATACATGAATATGTTTTTTGTTTACTACCAGCTTTTTTTTAGTTGTACGCGACAATCCTGTAAATCTTTTTTCCCCCTTTTTGAAAGTGAGGTTTTTAATCTATTTTATCATGGGTTAGCTATCGTTTTATACATGGTTGAATTTAGCATTAATTACTCTACTTGGTAAAAGTTTTATCTAAAGCTGCTTTGATGGCAAGAACAAACAGTTTTGTTTTTGCATTTAATTGGCTGCTAAGCTGAGTAATTTATGTTCTACGTAAAAGGCAAAAAAAAAAAAAAAAAAAAAAAAAAAAAAAAAAAAAAAAAGAAAATGAAAAAGAGCGATAGAAATTTATGTTCTACGTAAAAGGCAAAAAATAAAAGTAACAGTGGTAGAATTTTTTTTTTTTTTTTTTTTTTTTTTTTTGTACTGGGTACTTTGGTTTTGCGTTATTATAGGACTATAAATTTATATGCTTGAATTTGAGGATGGATTCTTTCTATCTGCATGAGTAAAAAAAATTATTCCTTTAACATTCATTTATTTGGTATATTCACTATTCTTGATTACCTGTTGATCTATTTGTTTTTTATCTAAATTTAGGGAATGTCATTGCTTTAAAGACGGCTTGATAGTTTCCTTTTCTTTTCCGTCATTGAATTGTTTTGTTCCCGTTTAAATTAACTCCATTATTGTCTTATATTTGCTTTTGTCAACATAACTGAGTGAGTGATATTTGGTTAAAATCCTTGCTGATAGGTGCTTTCTATAGTTTCGCTTTCAGCAGAAATTATAAATTGAAATATATTTTTATTAAATATTCCCAATTTATTGATTTGTATAACATTTTCCCAAATTTCAGTAGATCTATGGTAATTTTTATTCTAATACATAATTTTAGTAAGTTAATCCACCCTATTTCATAGGATCGTTGACTTTCACTAAAATTTCATGTTTAATCAGTGTATCCACCTAAATAAAAATATGTTTTTTTCTTCTCAGTCTTCTTCTCTGTTTTTCATGTACCCTTGTTTTTAAAATCCTACCATCTAAATCCAAGTTTATGCGGAGTAATTCAACGTAATAACAGAAAGTAGTTTGTTTATTTTTTGTTTGAAGTGATTAATTGTATAGTAGAATGTGCCGTTTTCCATTGCCATGCAAACTTGCAACATATATATAACAATTGATAATGCATTTGTATGAGTGTTTCTGGGTGAAGCAGTTATGTTCATTTTTTATTTTTTATTTTGGGAAAAAATTGTAGCCAACAAAACAAATGTTTGGAATAATGGCCTCGTCCCCCTCCCCACACCAAAAAAAAAAAAAAAAAAAAAAAAAAAAAAAAGAGGTTTGGAATAATCTAAGTGATAGCAATCATATTAGCTTGTCAATTTAAATACAAGTTGCGCCAAAACTGTTTATTACATCACACTAATTATTTTTTTGGTAGCCGGTTTTATGTAAATCTAAGTTTTCACTAGAGATTTATGAAATTTCAATAAATTTGAGTTTTCAGTGTACTATAAATATTGCCAATGATGAACGAAAGCGGTCAAAATGTATTAAATTCGAATATTCTTTCTTTACTTCAGTTTTAAATATTTCACCTTTTACTACAATTTTTGATGGATGCATTTTTTTTGCCTTAACAGCTAAACCCAAGGTGGTTATATTACCAATTTCACTACAATTTAAAAGGTAATACATACTCTTATTAAGCCGGAAAATAGTACTCGCGGGAAGAACAAAAATATTTTTGTTAAATTATTTGGATTCGATTCAAAATGATGGTATTAATTCTTTAAGGCTATGTAAAACGACTATTGTAGTCCGTGTGTTTGGTCAAATTATCTTATGGTAAATCCAACACAGCATAAAAAATGCTACTCATTTTGGTCTGCTGAAAGGTCGGGAGCTTGGTAATGCAACTTTGTGTACATATCTAGGCTACTGTTGAATTGTTTCAGATCATTCATTGATTTCTATTTGATTTGCAATTTCTGGTTTCCTTCTTTTGTATATGTTTGCTGCATTCCATTGTCCAATAACTAAGGCGTTTTGTAATGTCATGGTAAAACAAGAAGCACAAAAATCGATTAAGCTACATGATAGGGTGAAATCTTTAAGTTAACTCACTCGTGAATTAACTTACAAAATAGTCATGGATTAACTTATTAAAGTAAAATGGTAGATTAACTTATTAAAACCGTGGATTAAAATAAAAATTACCTAGATCTATCTATGTAGAAAATGTAACAATGATTTTTTTTTAATTACCTGACATGTGGACTATAAAATGAAGTTGAAAATATGTCTTATTATCATACCTGTATTATCAAAATTTCTTCTTTAATATAATATTTTTTATTTATATTCATCTTCCACAAGCTACTTTAGAAAAGATTAGTTCAATGCAGAATTATCATAACAAGTAACCATCATGAATCCATAATGCATGTTATTACCTGGTTCACATGGTTGAAATATTATATGAAGATGGAAATATTATCACCTTAAATTACATGGTTTCCAACTTGAACCCAATATGATATTTAACATTTCCATCCGTGCTGTACTCATTTTCTATTTGAGATATGGATTGACCATAGTAATCACTGTTGATTTTGAGTCAATTGGCATGTATACAGAAAGTTGGAATACATAAATATGTTTTTTGCGTGCTGTCAGTTTTGTTAGTTGAATATGGCAATACTGAGATTTTCTTCCCCTTTAATATGGTTGCTCTCATTTTTTAATGATAATTATGATATATTAAAATGACACATTATGAAAAATATGGTCCACCTTATATAATTTTGGAAATGGGGAAAATACGTAGATTGGTATCCTAAAATCAAAAGAAACATAGCGAGACTGTGAGAGTCCTAAATGAATATTAAAGTACATGAAAAATGGTAATCCAGTTATGTTTATAACACCGTAAGACAATTCATATGTACGTAGAAAAAATAATTATCCAACACAGGAAACACTAAAAAAGCTTATAATGTACTCAATTTTTGTTACACATCTTACCATCATCGAGAATATCCTTTTTTGTATTTCAGTTAGTTGTGGTCATTTTCAGCTAGCATTCATTACATGCATCAAATGCCGAATGTATTATCATTAGTATCTATGTATCCTAACATGCACAATATTTTGACTAATGTAACTTTGTTTGCAAATTACTACCAAATATATTAAAGAAAATTGTGGTTGCTTCATATAGCTTATGTGCTTATTTTATTTTCAAATAAATATACCATGTAAATTAATCTAGAAGCTCCTTATTTTATTTGGTGTAACTAACTAGCCTATTAGTAAATTTATAATGAACTTCGCCAATTTTTCTCCATTATTATTTGCTTTACTAGCCTACGAAGTTTTGGGTAAATACTTGTTTACTTATTCTCTTGCGTATAGGTTGCATTCATTTTATCACTTCAACTATCATTTAGGATACATTTATTCACAAGTACATATTTTAAATTTTCTTTTAATTTTTTTTTCAAATAGTACAATATTATTTTCTTTAGGGTAGTCATATCAGTGGCCAAAGAAATGTTTTTTGCTTTTTATATTCAACAACTCTTGGCCATTCTATGTAAACACTTTAATTCTAGTTTCAGTTATCAGAGATCCAAAATGTGTGCCATGAGTATCTAGAAAATATATTTGTACCTTAATTTGGAGGATGTGATTTTCTGTACAAAACAATGGAAATAACTAAGATCTTTTTTTTTTTTCTTCACATCGAAGATCACTATTTTTTAAATGAAAATTTTGATGCACGCCACTTAACTGTTTATTATGTTCTACAGTTGCACGATCGATTAGCAAATTCCAACAACTAATCAAATTTAATGGGCTTTTATTTAGCAAACTTTTTGAATATATATAGTATAAAGGTGCTACGTCCCAGGCAAACGTTTATGGCTAAAAGTGTGAAAGGGCGTTATTTGAAACTAATTATTTCAAACTTCCAAATAAAAAAATTGCAATCTGATGTACTGATCATATCCAACTAAAATGGCTTCCATTATGTTTGCTCTCACAACATTTTACTAATCCTTATATAAACCCTTAATAAGGCTAACTATGTAGGGATCAAAGCTAAAAAACGAACCAGCATATTTTTAAGATTATATAGTGTGGCTATTTTTATAATTGGTTGGCATTTTGATCTGAGTTGAAAAACTTTCAAGTTTGGTAATGACTTTAAGTGATACAGTTTAGTATGATGTTAAAAGTCGCAGGTCAATATCAATGGTTATAGTAACCCAATAATGGACAATTAATGCATCGTCTGTGGATAGCAACTGATGGGAATTATACCAACAACTGTCACCAATATCCTAATCAAGCCAAGATACCAATATCCCTTACACAGTGCGTAGCAAGTCCGACCAAATTAAATTAGGAAACTGCATTAAGAAGAAACCCCTTCGAATTTTCAATACAAAGTTTGATGATGTGTTCAATGAGATAATTTGCAAGAAATGAATTTTACAATTCAATTGCTTTTGGTTAGAAGTTACATTGTAAATTATTTTGGTAGTTCTAACGAATTGAAATGTTGTGAGATATGTTAAAATGTAGGTTCAATCGGATGATTAAATTGTTGCAATTTAATGGACGATGTTCAATAATGTAATGAGCCTGATTTCAATATATTAGCATTTTTATATGCAAGCAGTTATTATAGTCTGAATTTTTTCAAATATTTTTGTTTTCATTGAGACGTGGTTACATAGTTTTATTTCAGCAAAAGTGTTGTTTAATAAAGGGCTAAGCCTATTTAGTACATATGATATGCAGTGTTTCGTAATGTAGACATTAGTAAATGGAAAAGGATTGCATTAATGTGAATAGTTTTGTGTCTCACCCACTGTTGCCATTCACATACATATCAGTTCTTGCCACTGGTATTCAGAAATTTTTGGTGTTGGTATTTAACGAGGGAAACAATACTTTATTTCGGGATTTGTTTTAATTTCCTGCATGTCTCTATGTACACTGTATGCACGTGTTTATGTATAGTTCCCTTATTTGTCTAGGTTACAAGAAGTAGTGATGTTGTAGGTATTTGAGGTGCTGTGCATTTAAAAATAGTTACAGGGTTTCATCCTATTGAACTTAGTTAACTATGTTTTTTTTCCCACTTCACATGTTTCTAAATTTTATACTTTAACATGCATAAACGTATGTTTTTCGCATCCATTATGTTATTATGTTTTTCACATCTATTAAATTACTTCGTTTACATAAGGGCTTTTCATATCACTGCAAATGGATAATAATTGCAGTCAACATTGTCTTAGCTATTTGCTTTTACAAATTACATCATTTGGTTTATTTTATTATGTGTATGAAAGAATATTTTCAACTTTGTTACTAGAACAATTGTAGTTACAAATAAAGTCCATTATAAAATGATTTTAGCTTCGTCATCCACATACTGTTGATGTCCGTGTTAAGATTGGAATAAAAATAAAAAACAATTACTACAATTGTATGTAGTTGTTAGAGATGACTGTTTGTGTATTGTGGTTGACAACAACTAATACAAAGCTAGAAGAAAAAAATTAAAACAATTTAGGTCCTACAAAATTTTATAAAAATACTATGGTAAACGATAACTTGAAATTAATAGTCAAAGTAGATTTACTTCAAGTACTGGACGTATGTGAGGAAGGGAGTTTCATATTAACAGCCATGTGTATTACTTTTTATGGTAGAGACAAAACAAGTTTTTTTAAGTTCCAGACTATTAAATATACTAATTTCAATACTATTACATTTCTCTATAGAATGGGTTAATGATTTATTACTCTCTTTACTCGATTAATTATTACCTAATATAATTTAGTCTCATTAATGTTTTGATAATTATTACCTAATATAATTATTACATTTGTGCATTTGTGCACATAGAAAATGGAACATGTCTTTAGCATCAGGGCATTTCATATGATTAAAGAAATCTTACTGATAATGTTTTACAACACTAATTCTTCTTATGCATGTGCACTGCACATGCAAACAGATATGTATATATAAGGGTGTTTCGAGGCATTCCTATTTTCCCTTAGCATGAACCACTAATTTATATTTAAATAAGTTAGTAGAAAGAAAGAGAGTTAGTGGAAAAAGAAAGAGAGAGAGAAAGAAAGAAATTACAATGTGCGGTAGAAATCATGGGGGCTATAGGGTTGCTGCCGATCTTTCCTCTCTCTCTCTCTCTCTCTCTCTCTCTATATATATATATATATATATATATATATATATATATATATAAATTGAAAATAAGTGAATTCTTCTAGATCCACGTTCGATGTGCACAAGTTATGCACGTGTGCTTGATTTTTTTCATGTATGCACATACAAACTACACCATTACATACATCTCAAATCAATCCTTAAAATCAAACTATGCGACTAACGATAATTGCTATATTTAGCATATTATAGTAACCTACAATTGCTACATAGTATTCGCTTTTATCTTTCAGTTTTAAAACACAGGAGCTCATGCTTACATTAGTTTATTTTTCCAATTTGATTTCTAAAATGTAACTCGCGTACCTTTAGTTAGTTTACTACGCAATTAGTTTTTCAATTACTGTCTTCTCCACAACCTACATGTGCATGTCAAATCTAAACATTTCTTACATAGTTATAAATCTTCCTTTTCGTCACAGGTGTAGTAAACTGCAGTATAGAAGAAAGCTGCAACCGATGTATGGTTGGACATCATTACAAAATTGTGCCAATCAAGGGGAATATAAAAGAAAAAAATGTGTGGAAAACTTCGTCAATTACACTTTTGTAATAGGATCTTGCCCAACAAAAGTCGAATATGTTGCCAAATATAGTTCATGAAGGTACATGGTAGGAGTATTAAATATTTTTTGTTTGTACATACAACATATTGCTTTTGGCGAGATGGTGAACTTTGTGATTACATTCAGTGATTTAAATTACACAATTTTGATATAAAATAGGTTAACATGTACCAACAAAAATGTGTATTAGAGAATTAGACAAAAATACGTACCAATTATTTGAAGATATACATAGACGTATACGTAGTGAATTGCACTACAAAAAAGACAAGTAATTTAAACCACATTGAACGACCAATTCTTTTCTACTATTTATGCAACAAAAACACATCTAAAATATTTCGCAAAACAAAAAATTTCAATGTTACAAAAAAAATTGTATGACAAAAAATGGAACCATGATAAGTTCATATGTAATCTTCGACATACTGCCTTATCCACTAATAGGAATTTGAATATCTATAAACACTAGCACTTAACTCTAGTGCCTTAAAATTAAGCAACTTTACGTCATAACAAGTATGAATGATAATTGTCACCATAGAAGTTGTGGTTCTTATAAGCTCATATTTTAATCTAAATTAACTCTACTTAATTTGTATCTTATGTTATACGATTGTGTTCAGACTAAAACCATTCATGTTTCACAACATCATTCCTATCCTACAACATAATACTCTTACCTAACTAACTCATACTACGTCAACTTAACTTTCTTTTACTCTTTATCCATACATTACTTTTACCCAAATGTTTTCGATTCTTCTGCGTGACCATCACAAGACAATTTTCTAATCTATCTGTGTGCGTAGCATGGGTTCCAACCTAGTATTTGTTAGTATCGATTTGGATCTGTATGTCTACGAGGATTTGTGGGATTTCTACAAAAATATTAAAAATGGCAAACCACCCAAATTCCTCCTTTTTATGTGTAATGGAGGAAATGTACAATCTGTGTAAATTTGTGGTTTGTGGTTGTTAAAGCATAGAAGAAAATGATAGAGTTGTGTTGTATAATTATTATTGTAGTCAAATTCATATTCCATATGTTGTGGTCCTCATGTACTGTTATTGTCAAACATTAAATAATTGAATTTTTGTATAAATCAAAATAGGTTTAAATATCTATTTTTATAAATCGATTATTTGAACGTATTTATTTATACAACGTTCAAATATTAACTTTTTACTCATAAACGTATTCAAAAGTGAATTTGAATGATATATATATATATATATATATATATATATATATATATATATATATATAGATGCATTTCACAATTGTTATCTTTTGTTGTTAGCAATAAGTCAAGCTAGGATACAAGTTTTATATGTTATTATGGTTTGTTTCCTATTTAGATATATGTTTACATACATGTTTATACTTGATTGGTCAAACGTGGGAAATTTACTTGTATGCCAATCCTTGGTTAGAGATTGACATTTCAACGATTTAAAAACATTAAATTCAAACAACAATTAGTTTTAATAGCGATTATTAAATTATATATATATATATATAGCATAATTAACGTATACTAATGCATAATAAATGCGTAGTAAGTATGATTAATTTAGGAAAGTAGTAATTTGAATTTCAAATGTCCCCTTACGAATTTGTTTGTAAGTGTGTGTATTACTGTCTTTATAAATAAAATTAATGAGAAAAACACGAGGTTAACCATTACTTGTAGTAGAAGTCTGCCCAGAACCGACCGGCATATTTAGCTTCTACAAGTAAGCCTGGCTAATGTGAGATATCGAGGTGTCATGTGCCATTATAATTATTACACTAAGGCACGAGGTTAAGCCCACTTGTAGTAGAAGCCTTCCCGGGCCTTCTGGAAAATCCAGCATGTACAAGTAGATGGTTTAATATGGGAGGCCTAATGTGTGTGTGTGTGTGTGTGTGTGTGTGTGTGTGTGTGTGTGTGTGTGTGTGTGATTAGGCATGCTTGTCTTGAGAAGGTCTTAAGTGGTTGACCTACCTAATTTGGGTCTTAAGTGGTTAGGACTAGACCTGCTCCTAAGGTTCACTCCTTGATTTGGGCTAAAGTCATAGGACCCTCCCTTATAATGTTCTAAGTAGTCTTTGGGTCCTCCTTCTCTAAAATGGACTAAACGCAACAGTAACGTTGAGTGGGGTAGTTCTCCGGAAGTTGTCCACTTCCTTAAGGAGTTGTGTAGGGCTCTCCTATTGAAAAGATAGGTATCCTATGCTACATGCAACTACAACCGCCTATCTACGGGAAGTCTTAAGTGGCGTATGATTTCACTTGTAATATCAGTAAAGTAGTAACACGAGAGTCCGCCAGAGGGATCATAAATGGAAAATTGGGTCTACCCTAAACCAGTATTAAGTAGCGAAATACTACTTCTCATATTACAAATGAGTGTGTGTGTATATATAGCATTGACGTGATAGGATGGGGCCTTAAGTGGCTAGGGTCTGCCATAGTATTGATTATAGGAATCCACCCTAAATTTAATATAGTAGTATGACCTCAAGTGATCGAAGATATCCACTTCATTGGGTCTTAAGTGATCGAGGATCTGCGCTAAAGTGTTAATGAAGGTCTTAATTTACTGTATGATGTCCACCTCATTAATTAGATTCATTTCCTTGTATGTGTATGTTTTTTCACGTAGGCATATCACGAAAAATCTATCCTGCGAAATACAAGAATAGTTACCCTTCAAACATATGTGGTTTTCATTCACCAGGACTTTATGTTTTGACCTCCCTCTTCTTAACGTACTTACAGGACAATAGGTTGGACTTCATGCTGAGAGGTGAAGTGGTGAGAGACTTACGATGGAGGAACTATATATATTTATGTTCTATTTATTATTGGCAGTATTATCGTTGTTGTTATGTATTTGATACATTATTGATGTACCTAATGTAACTGTTTGAATAATGGTTGTAAGCTACATTATTGGTTTTAAATTTAAATGGTACATCTACTTTCACATTATTATATTCTATCCCTTTCGCTGTGTGAGATTTCATCTCGTTGTATTTCTCTGTTATTTTATGCAAATGTAATTCCTTATAGGAACCAACGACCCATTTAGAGTGGCTCTAAGTTTCGATGGGCACTTTCTGGGTCGAAATTTAAGCCCACTCCGGGCAGGCTGTTACACAACCATGGCACCCATCAACCATCCTCCCATTCACTCACTCAGTGCGTAAAGTATATGATATCCTTTACTTTGGTCACCCAATCCATCTAAGCACCAGTAGTTCAAAAATGTCAACTGACTCTTCCGCACTATCCACTGCGCCTAGTGGATAGCCCTACCCCGTCCAAAACGTCAACAGGCTCTGCGGTCCAGGCCGATCATCCCAAAACGTCAACAAGCTCTTATCCTTCCTTGTGGTACTCCCTCAAAGGTGTACCAAAGTTTCGATACAAATAACCCCTTTGCACACGTTCTCCGCAGCAAAATTCGTCTAATAGACTGTCCATAAAACTCCCTTATGAAATCATCTCAATATAAGGACTATTCCCAATGGTCATCATATGTCATAGGATATCCTTGTATGTATCCCATCTCTCTCACTTCGACAGTCACCTCAATAAGACTTAATGTCCTCTTCTCTGCATCTCGGAGAAAATGATCCATCGCAGCGACCTTGCTCCCCATTCTAGCATCATCACTATCGAATGACACATCACTGCATAGAAGCACCACATCCTGATCATCTCAAGCCAAAGCTACCGATTGAAGAGCTATCACATCAAAATCACTATCAAACAAACCATCATATCATGCTCCTCGAAATCGCATCATCTTCCATGTCAAATTGACTAAAATGGTCAACAATAATAGTAATCGATATCGACCACTTCATAGTAATTGATAATGACCACCTGGACTACCTATTTTACCAAAATTGGTTAAATATGCTTTCAAGGAAAATGTCTGGCATTCGTTGCGAAATCCAGCTCATTGCCAAGTCCAGCTCGTCACTAAGTCCAAATCATCGTTAATTCCATCTTCCATCTCAAGATCTGCCATCATCACATCACCTTTCCCAGGGTTGGCCAACTCTGATTCAAACTAGTCGATTCGGGTTAGGTCACCTTTATCTGGACCGACATAGTTGATCTGGACTTAGTCGACCGAATCCGGGTCGACATAGTCGACCCAAGATCCGTCGAACCAAGATTCACCTAGCCCTACGACTTCTTTTCTACATCCAAATCTTTAGATGTGCTGCCGAGCCCCAATGTTGCTCTGTCATCGAATCCTTTGTCGAGCTCCAATGTTGATGAGTCGTCAGGTCCATCCAAGCACTATGAAGTTCTATCGAGAATATTCTCGCCCGTTCGACTCTGCCATCCTTGTGCGCTCAATTAGTACACACCAACTTGTTCATTCGATTGATAAACACCAAACTCTTACGAATGAGATATTTCCTAATACTAAGTCGCCTACGAACGAAGTTTTAACATAATCTAAACAAATAATTCAACCATGCAAGCAATAGTCAAACAAATTCTTAAACTAGCATACAAGCCTCCATAATAGCAATAATAAAATAAACTAAACTTATCCATAGCAATCAAAGTGAAATAAATGTCCAAATAATCAATTCCTAGCTATATAATCAAAACAGTGCGCAATAGCGTGTAAACGGGTAAGTAGCCCGCACAATAGTATGCAACTGGGTAAAATGTGATAATTAGGTTAAAATTACTCAAATCACTTCTAATAATTTTATTATTATTTAATAGGTTCCACAATCCTAAATATTATGTTTTATGATTATAAACCAATTTAAATCCTCAAATTTAATACATTTCGGTGAGAGATAATATCACTCATCTTAGCCAAATCAACCCAAACAAGCTTCATAACATAGTGCTCGTCAATATGATTTCATTGGAAGAATCAGCGTCCCATTGCTACCTCGTAGGCAAAAGTTATCAATGTTATAAGTTTGTGGACTTTTAAATAATAATAAATTCACTAATTGTTTACTTAATTACATATTACCTTAGTTAATTACTTCCAATCCAAGAAACATCGATAGGTTGTAACATCGATAGGTTGAGTATCACATTGAACAAACCAAGAAAAACCTGTTTATCTTCTATAACCATACGCCACGATACTACAAGAAACTCGAATCGGAGAGTGCTAATGCAATCTCCTCAGCAAACCCGACTCTCCCATAACCAAAACTTCACCATCGGTAAAACCTTATAGATCGTGACCATGTGATCTCCCTCGACTTGCTGTATAGGTCATGACCCAAATTAGGGTTGATCGACCCTACAATTATTCCTCTGATACCTCACACAATCCCGAACCCAAGTATGATTGTCTCATACCACATCTTCCCCGAATCGGCATGAAAAATCGAGCACTAGGTCCGAGCAACCGAGCTCAACCATCGTGGATCATGAAAAGAAGTATATAGGTTTAAATCCCTTGACCAACCAAACACCACAATATATGTTTCATGATTTTTGGTTGAGTAGATTTGGAGATTAATTTTTTTTAAAGATTAGGAAAATGACGACCATGAAAACTTGATGAAACAGTAACTGTGACGGCCCGTCCCGCACCAGCCTGCATTTCCTCCGAAGATGCGTTGTACACATGCCCGACTAGCACGGAACGGTCGCCAAAGAAAGGAAAGAAGAGGGTGAACTAACAAGGAACCTGCAGAATGCCTCACAGCGCATGGAACAAAATATAATAATAACATAATCTTGACATAAAACAGGCGAGACAGTGCATAAGCTGAAAACTAAACCAACATAGCAGCGGAAATCCAAATACAGCTTATTACAACTTTCCAAATTACTGTCTCTAAAACAAAAGAAAGTTAAAGTAGAAGATGCACTACTAATGCCCAAGCAATGATCTTCAGCAACATAGGGAGAATATCTATATGTATCATACGTGGAAGCCTCCTGCTCGTCTCCGAATCAGCTACTCGTGCATACCCAGCTAACCTGTCTCTAGTCTGCTCGTGAGAGCACCCAGAGTAATAAGAAGAGACATAAAACTTTGGGTCAGACAAAAAATCTGGTATGAGCGATAAGCAGCTAAACAGAACAATAACAGGTATACTGAACCATACCTAAACTTGGACCTGCAACCAAAGAGTTAGCACTACAAACCGTACAATACTCTAAGGTGCCACTGAACAGATGGTGTAAAGATAACGGGGGTGGGGTGTGCATGTCATAATGATGGCAAACAAATCAAGCATAGCAACCATCCTCGCATCTCTCGCTCAGTGCGTAAAGCATACGATATTTACCGCTTCGATCACTAGACCCATCGAAGTAGTGACGGAGTTCAACCTGTACAACTACTGCTACTACCAAGCTTACCATATGGAGTCATGACCAAACCTTTACAAATGACCCCACTTCATTGGTCTATAGCCCTTTTAGTCGTGCCTATGCTACTGTGGCCCTGAATCCGCGCATGTACTCCCTACACATGGTGATCCAAAGTTATAGACATCGACAACCCCTTAGCACGCGTCCCGCAGCAAAGTCCAATCATGAAGTTAACTCGTTGGTTCCCAACTGGATCCTGAGTTCAAACTTCCCATTTGGACTACATTTGCATCTCGGGTTATTGGTCTTCTCAGGATCGGTTCTTTACTTCAGTTTATACTTCAAATTCGGATTGTGATTCACGCCTCAAGTCCAGCATCTCGGTTCGGATCGGTCGAGCTATCTCCATCGGATCGGGTCGAGGTCCACATTTCCTGGCGGTTCAGTCCTCCTTCCCAAACACTCCAGATCGGGTTGAGTCTCTCAAGTCCATTCATGGTGCATCGGTTCGGATCGGGTGCATCAGATCGTGGTGCATCGGAGTCTCCACGTGGCTGTTCGGATCGGGTATCACGATCGGGTCGTGTCAGAGAAGATGCCCCCTAATTCTCCATATCGTCTCGTGGTGCAATAGTTTGGAGGGGCGGTTCGGTCCGGGCTCCTTCCTCCGATCCGTTTCGGATCGGCCAAATTCCTGCACTTCTTTCCAACGACTGTTTACGTCATTCGACGGCGTTTTCGACCAATCTAACTATTCTAAACAATCACAATTCATACCAAACATTCATAGGAACATATAACATCAACCACAAACATCAAAACAATCACTTGATAGGCTAAAATAGATCAAACATAACCAAAACCCCATATTTTCCCGTAAGCGTGCTTAAACAAAACTAATGATAGGATTAACAAAACTTAACCAAATTAACCCAAATTTCGAATAGAGATTTAAAACAATATTTCAAAATTTACCAATATTTTTTCAGATTTTATTAATGTATAAATTTGCTAATTATCACTAATCACCCTAATTAACTGTAATTAGTGTCAAAACAATGCTAATCACTCACCTTGGCCACAAATAAAATTTTCAGAACTGAAACCTCGCTGATTTGGGCGAATACTGATGTCTAACAGCTGCTCTAATACTGATTTGGTGAAGATCTTCTTTGATTTGGTGTTGCTAAGCCTAATCCTTGATTAAACGGTGATTAGATATGATTCTAGATGTTGGCGGCCATTGTTAGGGTTCAAGAATGAAAGTGGTGGCTGAAAAATGAAAATAAGATCGTTCTCTAACAGATTTCAGCCTCCTCATAACCCTAGTCCCAAAATGGGTTATGGGCCCTCTTGCTAATCACCCTAATTAGACCCGGTTAAGCTGTTTTTCACCATCTGAAACTTATTTCAGCCATATCTCCCAAACAGTAAGTCCTTTTGGCTAATGTGACCACTTTACGGAATTGCAAACCATCATCCGAAGCCAATGGAAACGGTTTCAGGTCAAAATTACTTTCCAGTCAAAAGTTATGGCCAAAACAGTATCGGCTAGGGGCAAAACGGTCATTTAAAAATCGACAAAAATCATGAACACGGGAAATGACCCCACTAGTCGTCTCCCAAAGTTACATGACTATACGACTTCGTATGTGAAAGAAATAAATTTTCTACGACCTTATGATGCGTAGAATGCGGGTCGTTATACTCTCTCCCCCTTAAGAAATTTCGTTCCCGCAATTCCTTAACCCAAAATATACAAAGGATCCCGCATGCCTACCAGCCACAAACAACAATCAAACATGCAAAACAAACAAAACAAGCCTATCCTAGCGTGCGGAAAGACTAAATCGAAATTGAAATCTTACCAGGCGAAGAGTTCTGGATACGTCTTCCTAATGCTCTCCTCTGTCTCCCAAATACAGTCATTCTCATTCTCGCCCCACTGGACTTTGGCTAGGTTCACCACTTTCCTTCGAAGTTGCTTCGTATCGTTCCCAACAATACGCATAGGCTTGCGGTTCCCAACCGCCTCGGGTTCAACTTCGATATCATCCAACTGATCAGGTGAAATAGTCACATTTGGGTCGTGTACGAACTTCCTTAACTAGGAAACATGAAATAAGTTGTGAACTCCTGCCATCTTCTCTGGTAATTCAACTTTGTATGCCAAATTTCCAATTTGCTCAAGAACAGGGAATGAACCAACAAATCTTGGTGCTAACTTGCCTCTCCTGCCAAATCGTATCACGCTTTTCAACGGAGAAATCTTGATAAACACCAAGTCGCCAATGGAGAACTTTAATTCTCTTCTCCTCTTATCAGCATAACTCTTCTACCTATCTTGGGCAGCCTTCATTCGTTGTTGGATAATTTTAATCTTAGCTGAAGTTTCTCTTACCACATCGGGTCCAAGCACAAACTTCTCACCAGTTTCTACCCAACATGACGACGAGTTGCACGGTCTTCCGTACAAAGCTTCAAATGGAGTCATACCAATACTGGATTGGTAACTATTATTATATGCAAACTCTACTAGATGCAAATGGCCATCCCATGATCCACCGAAATCCATTACACAGACTCTTAAGAGATCTTCTAACACTCGATTCACCCTCTCTGTCTGTCCGTCGGTTTGAGGATGATACGCAGTACTGAGATGTAGTTCTGATCCTAACGCTTCTTGTAAGCTCTTCCAAAATCCACTAGTGAAAAACGGATCTCGGTCACTCACAATGCCTTTGGGTATTCCATGGAATCTCATTACCCACTTTATATACAGTTCCGCTAACTTAGCTGCCGTCCTGTTTGACTTGACGGGTATAAACCTTGCACTCTTTGTCAATCGGTCCACAATCACCCAAATGCTATCATGGCCCGATCTAGTCCTTGGTAACCCATCAATGAAATCCATTGACACTTGTTCCCATTTCCATTCTGGGATTTCTAATGGTTGTAACAAACCACTAGGCTTCTTTTGCTCTGCTTTAACTAGCTGGCAGTTCATGCATTTGGATATAAATTTCCCAACGTCTGTTTTCATCCCTTCCCAGTAGTAGGTCTGCTTCATGTCTCGATACATCTTGTTACCACCGGGGTGTATAGTCAGTTTTGAGCGATGACATTCTCTAAGCACTTCATCTCTCAATCCATTGACATTGGGTACAACTAATCTTCCATTATTTCTAAGCCATCCATCTCGATCAAGCCCATACTTGTTCATCTCTCCGTCGATTCCCATCTCTAACTTTGAGATGATTTCTAATAGGCTAGGATCGCTCCTCTGACTGGAACCAATCCGCTCAATCAAAGTGGGTCTGATCGTCAAACTTGCTAACATTTCTGGATCCAATTCGCACTTTGGTCTGAAAGCATACCCAGTGATGTACTCCAGTTGCTTCCATTCTAGAAACATAGCCCCTAAACTGGCATGTCTTCTACTCAATGCATTAACTACCGCATTGCCCTTTCCTGGTGTATACGCGATGTCGAAATCATAGGAAGCCAACAATTCTAACCATCTTTGCTGTCGGAGATTTAGATCCTTTTGGGAGAAGAGATACTTTAACAATTTATGATCGGTAAACAACTCGAATCTTTCTCCCAAGAGATAATGTCTCCACATCTTTAATGCAAACACAATCGCTGCCAATTCCAAATCATGGGTAGGGTATCTTTTCTTGTGCGGTTTCAATTGCCGACTTGCATAAGCTACAACCCTACCTCCTTGCATCAATACAGCACCTAGTCCGGTACCACATGCATCCGTATATACCGTCATCTCCTCATTCCCCTTAGGAATGACTAACACTGGTGCACATGTCAATTTTTCTTTTAGACTTTTGAATGCATTCTCGCACTTTTCGTCCCAGACGAAAGCTTGATTCTTCTTGGTCAACTAAGTCAACGGTGCTGCTATCTTGGAGAAGTCTTGGATAAACTTACGATAATATCCGGCTAATCCCAAGAAACTTCTTATGTCCGTTGCATTCTTGGGCGTAGACCAATCTTGTACCGTAGCCACCTTCGCAGGATCCACGGCAATACCATTCTCTGAAACAACATGGTCCAAGAATCTCACTTCCCTCTTCCAGAAGTGACACTTAGAAAACTTTGCTTTCAATTGGTGTTTTCTCAACACCTCCATTACTATCCTCAAATGTTCCTTATGTTCTTCCTCTGTCCTCGAATAGACCAAAATATCATCCACGAACACAAGGACAAACTTATTCAACTGATCTCTGAATACTCTATTCATAAGATCCACAAAGTATGCTGGGGCATTGGTCAGCCCGAATGGCATGACCAACCACTCATAAAATCCAGACGGCGTCTGAAATGGCGTTATAGCTATACTCTCAGCTTCCACCCTAAGCTGATGGAAACCTATCGCGAGATCCAAATGAGAAAATATTCTCGTGCCACTCAACTGATCAAACAAATCATCTATCTGCAGTAGAGGATACTTATTCTTCCTCGTCACTTTATTCAACTCGCGGTAGTCTACACACAAACGAAGGGAACCATCCGCCTTGGTAGCAAACACAACTGGTGCTCCCCATTCAGAAACACTCCTTCTGATAAATCCCTTCTTCAAAAGATCGTTGACTTGCACCCCGAGCTCTCGCTGCTCCCTTGGTGCCATACGACGAAGTGGCATCACTATAGGTCTGGCATCTTTCACTAAATCAATATGGAACTCAATCTCTCGATGTGGTGGAAGCCCGGTCACTTCTTCAAAAACATCCGGATACTGGCCAACCACGGGCAACCCTGACAACTCACTATGCGGGATGTCGAGGGAATTTAGAAAACTAGCCATTACCCCCATTACTGGGTAGACCACCAAACACTACCCTCCGCCCATCATTCGCTCTAGATGTCATCAAAAAGCCCTCACAGTCTACCACCACCCCGTATCTTTGGAGCCATTCGACTCCTGAAATAATGCCAAGCCCAGTAAAGCCCAAAACAAAGCAATCACAAACAAATATGCATCCATGACTCGATAAGACCACATTACGACAAATCATGCTAAGGTTAGTTGAACCACCAATCGGCTTCGGCACTACTAAAGGCCTATCGACAATCTCGGGCTCAAATCCCAACCTATCTACCAGGTCACTAGATATGAAAGAACTGGAAGCCCCGGTATCAAACAAAACTCTAGCAGGAACATCACAAACAGAAAGCATACCTTGAATAACGTCATTCTTTCCCTTCTCTGCCGCAGTTGGGGCATTCGATGAAGAAGGAATAGCATTAAGGGCATATGCTTTCACCATCTGTTTTCTTTAGGGGGTTGCAGACGCTTGTCCTTGTGATGTCCCACTTGGCCACAGTTGAAGCACTTCCTTTCCGCTGGCTTGGCCTGACACTCTTTGGCATAGTGTCCCTTCTTACCACAGCTGAAGCACTCAACATCTTGCTTATTCTTTTTCTTCTGGCCATCCTTAGTCTGATTATGCTTTCTCTTATTCTGAGTACCATTCTTGCCTCCACTGCTTGCTTGCGGCTTTGGCTCGTCTGCAGAAGCAACCTCAGTCTTCGACTTAGTGTAAAGACTCTCTGACCTCAATGCTTTCCCCACAATCGATTCAAACATCTCATCGATGTGATTAATAAGCCTTTCCCCCAAGTACTGATCCAAGCCGGTTATGAACTTCTCGTTCTTCTTCTCGGCAGTATCAATAAGAGATAACCCATACTTCGACAAAGTGTCGAATTCGGCAATATACTCCGAGACAGCTCTGCCATTCTGCTTGAGTTCCAAGAATTTCTTAAACAACACTGACTTCTGAGCGGCTGGAATGAATTATCGCTAAAGTGAACCTTAAAATGCTCCCAAGTAATCTGATCCTCGGGAGTAGCTGCCTTTATAGCATTCCACTAATTCATTGCCTGTCCTTGCAGCTGACGGGATGCTAGCCTTCTCTTCATCGCATCCTCGATACCCAAGTCTTCGAAGATATGCTCGCAGCTATCCAACCAATCATGAACATCCATAGTCAATTCCGTTCCGTGGAACAGCTTCCCGCCAAGACTAGTATAATCTTTATTCAACTTGGCGAAATCGTCCCTAGGCGCCTGCACTATTGGACCACCACCATTACCACCATTGGGAGCTGCCCTCTGCACATCCCTAAGCATCTCCCTCATGAGGTCAGTAAACATCGTCCTCATGTCAGCAGCATTCCCATTATTGGCTCCCCTACCGGCACCTCTTGCGTATCGGCTCATCGTTCAATCTGTAAAGAGAAAACGATTAACCATCTCCATAGTGGTGCTAGTGCAGTGCGACTTCATCCTTAGCTACACTAATAGTAGATATATATATAGCTTTTGAAAACCAAAATAATCACAAATACGCGCTCTCATATACGTATATTATCTCTCACTGATAACCACCCTAGGTTAACTATGCAACCTGGCTCTGATACCAAGTGTGACGGCCCGTCCCACACCAGCCTGCATTTCCTCCGAAGATGCGCTGTACACATGCCCGACTAGCACGGAACGGTCGCCAAAGAAAGGAAAGAAGAGGGTGAACTAACAAGGAACTTGTAGAATGTCTCACAGCGCATGGAACAAAATATAATAATAACATAATCTTGACATAAAACAGGCGAGACAGTGCATAAACTGAAAACTAAACCAACATAGCAGCGAAAAACGAAATACAGCTTATTACAACTTTCCAAATTACTGTCTCTAAAACAAAAGAAAGTTAAAGTAGAAGATGCACTACTAATGCCCAAGCAATGATCTTCAAAAACACAGGGAGAATATCTATATGTATCATACGTGGAAGGCTCCTGCTCGTCTCCGAATTAGCTACTCGTGCATACCCAGCTAACCTGTCTCTAGTCTGCTCGTGAGAGCACCAAGATTAATAAGAAGAGACATAAAACTCTGGGTCATACAAAAAATCTGGTATGAGCGATAAGCAGCTAAACAGAACAATAACAGGTATACTAAACCATACCTGAACCTGGACCTGCAACCAAAGAGTTAGCACTACATACCATACAATACTCTAAGGTGCCACTGAACAGATGGTGTAAAGATAACGGGGGTGGGATGTGCATGTCATAATGATGGCAAACAAATTAAGCATAGC
Source organism: Allium sativum (assembly GCA_030737875.1). Lineage (NCBI taxonomy): Eukaryota > Viridiplantae > Streptophyta > Magnoliopsida > Asparagales > Amaryllidaceae > Allium > Allium sativum. The sequence continues at coordinate 2,782,295 of JASFAX010000020.1, forward strand.
AACCATCCTCACATCTCTCGCTCAGTGCCTAAAGCATATGATATCTACCGCTTAGATCACTAGACCCATCAAAGTAGTGACGTAGTTCAACCTGTACAACTACTACCAAGCTTACCACATGGAGTCATGACCAAACCTTTACAAATGACCCCACTTCATTGGTTTATAGCCCTTTTAGTCGTGCCTAGGCCACTGTGGCCCTGAATCCGCACACGTACACACTACACATGGTGATCCAAAGTTATAGACATCGACAACCCCTTAGCACGCGTCCCGCAGCAAAGTCCAATCATGAAGTTAACTCGTTGGTTCCCAACTGGATTCTGAGTTCAAACTTCCCATTTGGACTACATTTGCATCTCGGGTTATTGGTCTTCTCAGGATCGGTTCTTTACTTCAGTTTATATTTCAAACTCGGATCATGATTCATGCCTCAAGTCCAGCATCTCGGTTCGGATCGGTCGAGCTATCTCCATCGGATCGGGTCGAGGTCCACATCTCCTGGCGGTTCAGTCCCCCTTCCTAAACACTCCGGATCGGGTTGAGTCTCTCAAGTCCATTCATGGTGCATCGGTTTAGATCGGGTGCATCAGATCATGGTGCATCGGAGTCTCCACGTGGCTGTTCGGATCAGGTATCACGATCGGGTCGGGTCGGAGAAGATGCTCCCTAATTCTCCAGATCGTCTCGTGGATGCAATAATTTGGAGTGGCGGTTCGGTTCGGGCTCCTTCCTCCGATCCGATCCGGATTGGCCAAATTCCTGCACTTCTTTCCAGCGACTACTTACGCCATTCGACGGCGTTTTCGACCAATCTAACTATTCTAAACAATCACAATTCATACCAAACAGTCATGGGAACATATAACATCAACCACAAACATCAAAACAATCACTTGATAGGCTAAAATAGATCAAACATAACCAAAACCCCATATTTTCCCTTAAGCGTGCTTAAACAAGACTAATGATAGGATTAACAAAACTTAACCAAATTAACACAAATCTCTAACAGAGATCTAAAAAAATATTTCGAAATTTACCAATATTTTTCCATATTTTATTAATGTATAAATTTGCTAATTATCACTAATCACCCTAATTAACTGTAATTAGTGTCAAAACAATGCTAATCACTCACCTTGGCCACAAATAAAATTTTCAGAACTGAAACCTCGCTGATTTGGGCGAATACTGATGTCTAACAGCAGCTCTAATACTAATTTGGTGAAGATCTTCTTTGATTTGGTGTTGCTAAGCCTAATCCTTGATTAAACGGTGATTAGAGATGATTCTAGAAGTTGGCGGCCATTGTTAGGGTTCAAGAATGAAAGTGACGCTTGAAAAATGAAAATAGTATCGTTCTCCAACTGATTTCAGCCTCCTCATAACCCTAGTCCCGAAATGGGTTATGGGCCCTCTTGCTAATCACCCTAATTAGGCCCGGTTAAGCTGTTTTTCACCATTTGAAACTTGTTTCAGCCATATCTCTCAAACGGTAAGTCCGTTTGGCTAATGTGACCACTCTACGGAATTGTAAACCATCATCCAAAGCCAATGGAAGTGGTTCTAGGTCAAAATTCCTTTCCATTCAAAAGTTATGGTCAAAACAGTATCGGCTAGAGGCAAAATGGTCATTTAAAAATCGACAAAAATCATGAACATGGGAAATGACCCCACTAGTCGTCTCCCAAAGTTACATGACCATATGACTTCGTATGTGAAAGAAATAAATTTTCTACAACACTATGATGCGTAGAATGCGGGTTGTTACAGTAACTATGAGTGAGAGAGGGGAATGAACAGTACCCTAGCCAATCACGTGATAAGATAGTGGGTAATGTTAATTATTGAACTGAGCTGATCCACCGTACCAAAGCATGAGCTGTTACACCCTCCATTCATGCTTCCATACGTTTCCCTTCACCTATACTTTTTCAGAACGCTTGCACGTATTTCTTCTCTATTGAATTCAATCTCCAACCGTGCCTGCGCTTTCCATTATTTCCACCTCCTCAATCCCCAAACCCACCCAGATATCCAAAACTCCACAACCCTGACCCCAACAAAAACCCATACAAATAGAAGTGATTCTTATCCATACGTTAAGAATTCAAATGATTGATGTCGGGTGGTTTGAAGCAAAAGAGGGTTTAGGTATAGGTCGTGGAGTAGCACAAGCCTATGAGATGATGGTGAAGTTGCATGGGGTTAGTTTAGGTTTCGAACAAGCTTATAAATATGAATAGATATATCCTGAAAATGTTGGACTCTTCTTCAATTCTCCCACCTAAACCTCCATCTAAACCAACTAGATCTCTTCCACCACCAAAGTCGGCTTTCTCAAGTTTCTGCTAGTAATCCTACTCCAGTCAATGAGGTAGATCCAACTTTGCCTCAATTTGTGAAAAAATATCTGAAAGTCACAATATCATTCCTGAAAATGTCTTTAATTTTTCTGCTAAATCTGGGCATGATATAATAGCGCATCATCTTGTTGATTTTAATTTATCAGTGACGAAATTGAAGGAGTATATTGGAAAGGTTTGGAAACTTAAAGGTAATTTTATGATTCATACTGCGCCTGGGTTTCAATATATTATTCAATTTGAGGAAGTTTCAAATTGTATTTCAATGCTTAAATCATCAAATTATTCTTTTTTTGGCAAGTTATTGATGGTAGTTAAATGGTCTTCTGGATATGAGTTCGAGAATTTTAGCTAAAAAGGTTTAAATTTGGATTAAAATGCTTAATCTAGATATGGAAATGTGATCGAATCAAGCTCTTTCGATGATTACTAGCTTTATTGGTGAACCTATTCGTACTGATGCTAACACTGCTAGTAAGAAAATCACAAATATGCTAGAGTGCTTATTGCTATTCATCTGGATTCTAAGTAAGTGAATAATATGTCTATTTTGCTTCATAATGGTCTCAAAAAAGCTATTTGAGTTGAGTATGAGTTTGTTCCTCCTAGATGTGATCAATGTAAAACTTTTGGACACAATATGTTGTGCTTTAGCTATCTGTAGACCCTATATGGTTATCAAAACAGCCAGTGGATAAGGCTACTTCTTCTACTACGACTGATCAAATAGATAACGATAATTCTCAACCCAATTCATTTGTTCCTTTAGCTTTAGAAAAGAATAATGTGGATGTTGATTTGGAGTTTATAAATTTTTAGTTACCATATAATATTCTTCCTAAAGATCTGAATCATATTGCTGATATTTTGACTAAATATCCTGTTGATGAAGATCATCGAGATGCTTCTGAAGGGTTTGCTAAAATTTTTGAATATCTAACACATCTTAAAGGAAAAAATAAAGCTTCTACCTTTTCTCCTCCTAAAAGAGAATTAAGGAGCAATACTATGGTCAAATGATAGTGATGACTTGAAATGTCAGAGGGATGAACACTTCACATCGTATGCTTGAGGTGTTACCTTTATTGACTAAGTTCAAACCAATAATTGTTGCTTTGATTGAAAATAAACTCAATGCAACTAAGTTACATTTATTTAGTAGATTAGTTCCAAGTAATTGGGATTATATCCCTCATGATTCCACTTCGATTGCAGGTAGGATACTATTTATATGGAATACTGAAGTTTGGTCTATTGATATTGTTTCGGCATCTAATTGACATCTATCTGTTCAAGCTAATAATATTGGTGGTCTTTCTATTTCTCTTGCAGTTGTTTACACAAGTGATAGTTTCTGTAATAGGTAGATCTTATGGCAGCACATTATTCAAGAGGCAGCTCAAATGAATGGTGAGTGGGTTCTCATGGGGGGTTTTAGCAACTCATCTTTTCCTTTAGATAAAAAGGGAGGTTTGTGGTGCCTTTTCATCAGATTAGAGCTTTCAATAACTTTCTAACTCAATCAGGATTGATAGAGATTAAAGCTATTAATTTTAATTACACGTGGAGACGTAGAGGTATGGCAAATACCATTGGTAAGATTTTTGTTAACCATTCATGCTTGCAGAAATTTAATGATATTAAGGCAGTATCATTATCTCAACTTTCAAGTGATCATAATCTGTTGCTTCTTGATCTTACTTCTACCACTTCATCTAAGGGTTTTCCGTTTAGATATTCCAACGAATGACATTTTAAAGAAGCATACAGGGATTGTATATCTAGAGGATTATAGGATGATGTATGGGATTTTTCTAGTTATACATTTTAAAGAATCAAAATAACACAATATCTCACAACTAAATAAACAATATAATACATCAGAGTTTAGATTACAAATATAGCGGCAGTTTTACACATAAGATTTCATTAAAACATGACATAATAATAGAATTTAATAAACAGAAATGAAGTCTTCAACCAATCACCAGCTTCGATAGATGTTTTCTCATAGCTGATATACACAGTCTGGCTGAGCGTCCAAGTAAAAATAACACGTGAGTTAAGATTTACATTCTCATGTAAGTGAATAACCACAAGTAAAATTCCCAAATGAAATGCATCGATAACTTAAAGAGTGTTTTGGATTTCTGTCCTCTAAGGATCCATGGAACTAGATACATGTAATATAATTTATAAAGTGTCTATGGTAAAGTAAAGTATCGAAATAGCATAAGTGAGATTACCATTTACCCTTACACCATTTATATATTCCCATAGGTTATACAGTCTGTAAGCCCCTTCAAACCAGCGGGATACTCAGGGAGCACTCCATAGGTATGGTACAAACTAAGCTTGTAGTAGTCACAATCAGGATTAATATGACAAGGCACTCAAGGAAATACCGTGGGTGGAATTCCACCGTTTGCGGAACCAAACTGGTGGTAACGCATAACATTAACTATCATCCACCTCGAGACACACTCTGAAAATCGAAGGTGTACACCAAATCAAATCACAAAAAGTAATATAATGGTTTCGAAGAAGCATGCCCAATAGGGGGAATGACCCTACTTGGTCTCGGTATTGCTCCTATTTTAATCATTTTAATTATGACCCGGAAGTCAAGGCTATCCATCATCATTCTCTTACTTTGTTCAATAGCGTTCGTCTAACCAACCTGCTTCATTTTGGATTTTCCACCACATACACAGTTTTTAAAGTGGTTTGCAGTATTAGTAGAGAGTATGACAATATCTGATCTCGGTCTCTTCAACAACTAAACACTTATTTCACACCATGTTCATTAAATTTAAAATCATATTCACGCATCATAAATCAGTTTAACTTCAACCACCGATTTTTCAAAATTCATTTACTTAAACAATCAAGTATTCAATTCAATTCGAATTTCCGATCTCATATTATCGAATGGTTCATTATCAAATTCAGAATTTTGATTTTAGATTACCACTTTACAAATATCATTATTGATTGAAATCATTATCGTAAAACCATTCAGATTTAATAGCTCGGATTGGAAATATACTATATTTAAAATAGTAAAATATATTTAAAAATATTATAAATTTCGAATGGTTAAAAGTTATTAAAGATTTAAATTTGATATAAAATAGTTTTATAAATGGAGTATAATTAAAATAGTTATAATTTCAAAAAATATATAATAGTTTATTAAAATACTTATTAAATTTTACTAAACAAAATAATTGAAATTAAGTATTTATAAAAATAGTTATGAAAATAATTAGTAAGAAAAAATTAGTTAAGTAAAATATTCAATATAAATAATAATCTAAAAAAATTTAGATATGATAATCCCACCCAAACCAAATATCCATGTAACATCCCATAATTTTCAGTATATTTAAATTTCAATTTAAAGTAAATAAATTGGAATATATTAGGAAAAAACAAATTTTTGTTAACTTTAATGATGGTGATTGTTGAATTTTGTATAAATAGATTTTCAAATGTAGTTTTATTTAGAAAGGCTACATCAAAATTTAATATTTAAATAATTAAATTAATTTGAGAAATAATCAAGATCCGGGAACTTAAAATTTGTGAAACAAATTTATTTAAGCTGTGTTTGAATTAAAGGAGAATTCAAATTTGATTTGTTAAACGATGGAATTTAAGCTGTTTAAGTTAAATTTGAAATTCAAATTTGAATTTGTAAATAATCAAATGTGGAACTTAAATTTATGAAATAAATCTATAGAATTGATTTAAGTTATAATTTTTCTAATTTGAATTTAATGAATATTTAATTTGAATTAAAACAGTTAATCAAATAATTGAATATTTTATTTATTTAATTAACTGTGAAATTTAACGGTTACGGTAACTATCTCGGAATCCGACGAAACTGGTGCCATTGGAACCGGAACGGTGAATTATGGTAGGAATTCAATTTGCGTTACAATCCGACTTACCGTTAGATCGTACGAAAGAAAATGTGAACGAGATCATTATAAATGGATAATTGGGTGTTGTAACATTGGGCCTTCTCTAATTATATAAATAAAACCCTTTACCACTCCATCAGCCATTTGAACATACGTATATTTTTTCCACCGACTCTTTTCTCCTCAATGGCAGAAAGAATTTTATCAAACCCTTCTCCAAATGAAAATACATACTTTAGAATAAAATTTCTCCATACCCTAGCTTATTATATGTTGATACGAAGCTCTCAACGATACAAAGCTACGGGCAGGATCAGATTCGACATGCAATGGATGATATCACCAGAAATCGCGGTCAAAGCCTCTGAAAATCGAAACCTATACATGCAAATTGGGGGGGGGGTTTGATTTTGGTGTCAATCGGAGAAATTGGCATATGGGTTTTGTAGAGGAGAGTCATACGAACTCAACGGCGGTATTCATTCGATTTATAGTGGTGTAGGCTGTCGGAATTTGGTCGAGGAAGGTCAGAAAACCCGTTTTGGGGCTGACGTCGCAACGACGGTAGAGACCACTGGAAATGGTGGGACCGGTCCTGGTAGGTGCGGATTTCGATGACGATCAGAATGGTGGTGGTCTCTGGTCTTGGTTTGGTCGGAGGAGGTGGCTATCAGCGGTCAATGTATGGGCGGATGGGTTGTTTTCGTTCGGGTCCTGTAGCGAGAAAGAAGAAGGGGAGCGGGAGAATACAGCTGACATGTCACCTTAGGGTAGGTGAGATTTTATTATTTAATATTTATATATTTCAAAAATTCAAATAGAAAAACACTGATAACTCTCTCGTTTTAACTCGGATTTGAGCGCAGTTTGTTGCGTTGGGATCGTGGCAAGATTGCGGACGTTTTGGCACTGGTTTGGCTGCGTTTGGTGACTATAAATTTTTGGGTTTTAGTTGGACGTCCGATCCACTAAACACCCAAAGGTGAGTGATTCTTCGCTCACGAATAACTGAATTCTTCTCATGTTTATTAAATTGAATTATGATATAAGTTTGGTTGCATGGTTGTGTTTGATTTGTGATTGGCTGCTTAAAATGACATGCAAGTAGATTTATCAGAAAATTTAGGTCGATAATTAGTTATTTAATTTAATTTAATTACTAGTTGGGATTTCTGATCGTTGCAAACCTGTAGAACAGATTAATGCTGATTATTGACTGAATGGTTGTGATGAATGTTTTGGGTGATTTCAGAATGAATATTGGTTTAAATGTTATTTGTTTCAAAATATAGCTGTCATGTGTTCATTACTGACGATGAATCCCAAATTTTACCCTTGATGTTACGGGCATCGAATCAACCCGAGATTTATCGATTTATAATCAATTAAGAACATAGATTGAAATGATAAATATCAGTGACCCTATTCGGATTGAAATGATAGATCCATCCCTGAATATTGAGAAATTAAATTTAAATCACTTGGCCATAGGGTAGCAAATTATATATGGACATCGGTTGGTTAAATGATTTAAATATTTGAAACTCTACTTGAAGGAAATTAATTTAAAGGAAATTTGTCGATTTCGATAAAATTTTATTCTTCCTTTAAAGATCTGAATCTTGAATGTAATTGAAGTGATCAAGGAAATTTTTCCAAAGTGAATTTGTAGTTGTAAAGATTCAAAATTAATATGATTTGGGATTTGCAAGGATAGGGTGGACTCAAATTTAATAAATTCTTATTGAATTTAATATTGATTAAAGATAATCGAGGATACTTGGAGTATCTTAAATTTAACATGAGTATGGTTTTGAATCCTTGAATTGAAAATGGGTTTGAATGGGGTTGAAACAAGATTTTGAACTATGCAACTCCATGTGGACTGGGGTATAGGTTCGAGTATTTGAGATTTGGAAGAAGCAACAAATTCGGTATTAAGAATTTTTATTACATATATATATTGTTTGGTTACAAACAAATTTTTCCTTTCCTTAAAACTTATTTACTAAGACTTTTACATATAAACTATTTTTCCATAACTGAATTTCCTTATATTCTATTTCATAAACTATTTTGGTAAATTTTAATTTACGTATATCCATAGTGTTTTAAATTTATTTTATCCTATTCTAACTATTATATTATATATATATTATTTTATATAAAGGTTTTCTTTATAAACATCAAATTTTCATAGTTATATCTTTTAAATTTTACATTTCTTCCGAATGGCAATTGTTTGAATCTGAACCATTGGTTCAAATGGAGTTGAGATAAGAATCCCTTCTATTTGACTTTGAACCGATTTAAATCGATTTTTTTTATGGATATATGAATTATATTCTTCTCGAATATAAATGGATCTCCTAAGAGATTTAAAATGAGTGTTATGAAGATATATTATATTTGAATATGAATGGATTTCGAACATAAATCAATTTGGAATAATTTGAAATCTTTGAGATAAAATATATTCTACTTGAATATAAATCGATTTGGTGGAATATTATATGATTATAATATAATGAAATGGAATATATCCTGGTTTGAAATATAATCAGCTTGGGAATGATTGGGATATTTTGATGTGAAATTTAATTCTATTTTGAATATAAAATGGGATTCGAAACGAAATATGATATTTTGATATGAACCGAACCTTTGTGAATGTAAAAGAACCAACCGATGTGGAAAATGTAAACGGCGGTTGTTAAAGATACCGGAGTCGACATAAGGCATACTCTCTGTCAGTGTCGATACCACTTTGACAACTGTGAACGTTACGACGTATCCAGAATGAGTATGATGACTTGGAGGCGATTATTGAATCGAAGGAGATGAACGATGACGAAATAGCCCTGACCTTCGGGTCAGAATTGAAATGACTAAAACAGGAGCTATACCGTGACTAATTGAGTTAGCACCATTGATCGGACACTCTTCTTCGGTACTATTTCTATTACTATGATGATGATGATGATTTGGGGACCATTTATGACTTTGGGAGTGTGATCCGAGGTGGGCGGTAGTGGCTGCTATTCGTTACCACCGGTCTGGGAGTGCAATTGGTAGAATCCTACCCTGGGCATTGCCTCGAGTGCCTTGTCATATTATCCTTATTGAGCCCATATGATTTTGGTTTGTATCATACCTATAGAGTGCCCTCTGATATCATCGTTTACGGTGGGTTTACGGTACTGTATAGACTACAGTATTATAAACGGTGTAAGGGTAAAAATGTAATCCCGCTTACGCTATTTTCAGTATTTATACTTTACTGGATAGACACTATCATAATAGTGTATTATACTATGTATGTGTTAGTTTAACGGATCCTCGAGAAATGGAAAATCCCGTAACATCTCTTGAGTTACTGCACCCATGACACTCAAGTTATTTCGTCTTTTGATTTGACTAATATGAGAATGATTTAGTGCTGATCCGAGTGTTTGTTGTGTTTTTCCTTTTTATGCAATACGCTCGGGTCAGCAGATGTTGCAGTTGACGAAGATTACTTTGCCTTGGAGATCGAAGACGAAGATTTGATATATACCTATTATATCTGTTTTCCACTGCATTTTATCTCCGCTGCCATGTGATGAAACCTGTATATGTATAACTCTTATAGTCAATGTATATATATATTTCAACTGTTTTAAACTGTTATCGTGTATTATATGTTGTCCTTCCGCTGTGAGATTCTGTTATTGTTTTTCTCTTCTTTCTTCTTTTCCCAATAACTGCCTGTATTTATGATTCGTTCGGGTCGACATGTGTGGTTATTGTCGATTTGAACGGTCAACAAAAATATGGGTCGTTACATTTGATATCAGAGCAATGGTTAGCCTTAACCTTGGCTCTGTTGGGAATTAACTCATTAGAGATGGGGTTAGAAACGCCATAGAATGGGTTAGAGTGATATAAGAGAGCGTACTTGTATTTTTTGATAAATTGGTTTTCATTGTGTTGATTTGTTCTGTTGAATATTTATGGGTTCTGGTCGATATATGGGATGCCATAGAATCGATAGGAATTCCTTGATAATCGAACAGAATAATCAACATAATATGGTTTTCGGTTATATTTTAAAATATATCAAATATATATCATTGGTTCAAGTATACATGTATTCGATACTAGTGGGTAGTAATAGTAAGTTATTACCTATTATGCTCAATTAAATAATAGACATAATAAGAGATAATAACTAGGTGTTGAGAATATTTGAAAATAAAACAATATCTTTAAGTATAATTGGATGAAAGGTTGTGATTAAAATAGAAATGAACTTGAAACTTGATCCTGGGTGCTTTTGAGATAGTTTTGCCAAAGTTTTAACGTAATCTCATATTATAGGAATGATCAAAAAGGAAATGGTTTTAAGGATTTACCAATAAGGTGTAGTCCCTTCTTAGACCTTAGAAACGACTTCGGTAATGGGTGCGCACATTATCGATGTTTATTCTGAAGAGTTTAAGTGGGGGAGAGACCACTCAATGATCATTTTAATTGGTTTTGACAAAGGATTTTGGATTTAACGCCATATGGTATAAATTTTATATAAAGGTATTAATATATATTATTTAAGGGTTGAATTTAAATTTAAGCCAAAATTTAAATTTTAGGTTCTTTGTTAATTAAAGAGTTGGATTTAAAATTGTATATGGTATGATTTTCTATAAAATAGTATATGTATATATGTTATTTTTAACTTGATTTGTAAACCTGGAATCAAGCATTGAGTTTACTTTAACTAGTAACAACTATAAATTTATTTAAACGAAACTTGAGTTCGAAATTTATAAATTTATATTATTACGAGCCTGAAATGGTGCGGTAGTTTTAAAAATTCGATTTTTAACCTTGAATAAATATATAAAATTCAATATAGGTCAGAATTGGATAAAACAAGAAACGTTAGGACCAAATTGATCATATCTCTCCAATGAATGTGAGAAATTTAATTTCCACTTTATAAATGGTAAGTTACGACTAAATTAAAATTTAGAAATAGCGCTATGGAATTTATATATATTTTATTTATATATATAAGCTCTTAAAAATGGAAATATTACAAACGGTTTCCGAATTCGATGAAACCACTTTCTATGGATTAGTGTAAATGCGAAATGAAGGCATAGAAGTCTAAATAGGTTAAATCTCCTTGGGACAACATATCAGGTGTAAATCTGATAAACGAATGGAATATAAATCAATTGTCGAATGAAATATTACTTAATTGAATAGAGGAATTGTGTTAACTAAAGTTTAATTTAGAAAATTGAATAATAGTGGATTGAGAACTAAATAGAAATTGAGCCATATAACCGTTCTTAACTCAATTCGTGATTTAAGAATCGAATGAATAAATTGAGTTAATAGAATAAACTTTAAGTGAGTTGAAATTAGGAATAAGGTATAGGAAATATAAAAACCAAGGTTCTAATTTATTAAATTAGGATATCGAGAAATTGGAACTAAGTTGATTCGCTGAAGTTAAATGAATTATAATTGAACGAAATAAAAACTTGGAAAGATTTAAATTGGTTAATTAGAACCAAACGTAAACGGATGAAAATGAGGTGAGTAAATAATAACTGGATTAAATAACAATTGAGACCAATTTAAATAGAGGATTATCGAGTATGAGCAAACGGAACAATAATCGATTGAATATGAGCGAGATTGAGTATGAACATTTTGGGGGTAACGAGAGGGTAAATCATGATATAAACTTCGTCGACTAAAATGAATCGGAAATATGAAAAGGTATAGGAAATTGAAACTGAAGTTGGATTTATAAAATTCGAATATCAAAAGAGTTGGGATTAAATGCATTAAATTAAGTCGAGGGACTAAAATTAGTAGAAGTGAACTTGAAAGGTTAGATTGGTCGATTGGAACTAAATATAAAATAAGGAATAAGGTTAATAAATTAAGTAAAGGGAAAGAAACTTAAGAAATGAGTTGGAGCCGAGTCAAGTGAATCGAATCGATAAGAGTAACTTAGAAGATCATATAAAGATCGATTAAGAAATAGTACTTAGAAAATAAAATAAAATAAATAAGTAATGGAATTAGAGAATCGATCCATGAAAATGAATTAATGATTTAGTATGATCGAATTAGTTCGAGAAATAGCATGACTTCAAGTTTAACTAAAGTTTATACTTGTAATGAAACGGGAAAATGAATGGAGGTATGTCGGGAAGGAGTAAGCGATTAAATAAGAACCCATCTCTTGAGCAATGAAGTGATAACATTTTTGAAGTGTTTAAGGTTTACAAAATTTTGAATTCGAAAAGACTGAAACTCCAAATGAAATAAATCGATGTTCATGCAAAAATCTAAAATGTCCGATAGGCTGCAGTAGAATAGTCATAACTTTTGATGGGCTAATCAGAATTCGACGATTCCAGACTTTTCCGAAACCTTAGAAACTGAACTAAAACTTTTGTTAATAGTGCCTTGCCTAATTTCCAAGTCCATTAGGTTGAAAACCAAGGACTAGTCGTAGTTGTATGCGTAGAGAATAAAAATCTGAACTGAATACCAATATTGTTTTAACCATAACTTCCTAATGAAACGTCGGATTTTAATGTGCGAGTACAATTCAGAAAGGCCAGAATCTGAATTAAAACTTTTCCTTTATATGATGAGTGAAATTTCAATGTTTAAGGGGCTAAAAACTGGGTTGGACAACTCGGACCTGCATTTTTCAGTATACGGGCTGAGGTGTTCGCATTCACTAAAACTACCATAACTTTTAAACGAATTATCCGAATTCGACGAATCCGGACAATTCGGAAAGCTTGAAACGAATGCTACAACTTTTGCCTGTCTCAGTTAAATTTCAACTTTTAGTGGGTGATAATACACCATTTGTTCGTTGGCCTGTTGCTAATATGCTTGTTTGGTAGTTGAAATGTTGATATATGTTGTGTAAGTTATATGCAATTGCCATGTATTGTTATATGTTTGATTCTTATGCATGTTTGAGTGTTTTAGTAGGTGCAAGGAGTGGTACTACGCTTAGAGCTCGCTTGCGCTAAACACTAAATGCTAAGGTAAATAAATTTGCGTATAAACGCTAAAAGAGGTACGTATTTGGGAATTATATTTGTTTTGTGGCTTTGTTTTGTGTTTTCCCCATTTTGGGATGCCTCATCGTTGGATGAGATGATATTTGAGTTATATGTATGTAGGGATTTTTCTCGGACCTCTCCGTACAAAGGAGATGCTGCCGAAATTTTCAGTGATTTTGGGAGTTAGAAAATTTATAAGATTTTACAACTATATAACTTATTTTTTATAAATGTTATTTTATAAGTATGGATTTGGGAGTATGACTTGTTCAAAACCTTGTCTTGTTTTCTTTTCGAGGACGAAAAGATTTTAAGTGAGGCAGAATGTAACATCCCATAATTTTCAGTATATTTAAATTTCAATTTAAACTAAATAAATTGGAATATATTAGGAAAAAAAACAAATTTTTGTTAACTTTAATGATGGTGATTGTTGAATTTTGTATAAATAGATTTTCAAATGTGGTTTTGTTTAGAAAGGTTGTATTAAAATTTAATATTTAAATAATTAAATTAATTTGAGAAATAATCAAGATCCGGGAACTTAAAATTTGTGAAATAAATTTATTTAAGTTGTGTTCGAATTAAAGGAGAATTCAAATTTGATTTGTTAAACGATGGAATTTAAGCTGTTTAAGTTAAATTTGAAATTCAAATTTGAATTTGTAAATAATCAAATGTGGAACTTAAATTTATGAAATAAATCTATAGAATTGATTTAAGTTATAATTTGATTTAATTTGAATTTAATGAATATTTAATTTGAATTAAAACAGTTAATCGAATAATTGAATATTTTATTTATTTAATTAGAAATTTAACGGTAATGGTAACTATCTCGGAATTCGAAGAAACTGGCGCCATTGGAACCGGAACGGTGAATTATGGTAGGATTTCAATTTGCGTTACAATCTGACTTACCGTTTGATCGTACGAGAGAAAATGTGAACGAGATCATTATAAATGGATAATTGGGTGTTGTAACATTGGGCCTTCTCTAATTATATAAATAAAACCCTTTACCACTCCATCATCCATTTCAACATACGTATATTTTTTCCACCGACTCTTTTCTCCTCAATGGCAGAAAGAATTTTATCAAATCCTTCTCCAAATGAAAATACAGACTTTAAAAGAAAATTTCTCCAAACCCTAGCTTATTATATGTCGATACGAAGCTCTCAACGATACAAAGCTATAGGTAGGATCAGATTCAACATGCAGTGGATGGTTTCACCAGAAATCGCGGTCAAAGCCTCTGAAAATCGAAACCTATACATGCAAATTGGGGGTTTTTGATTTTGGTGTCAATCGGAGAAATTGGCATATGGGTTTTGTAGAGGAGAGTCATACAAACTCAACGGCGGTATTCGTTCGATTTATAGTGGTGTAGGCTATCATAATTTGGTCGAGGAAGGTCAGAAAACCCATTTTGGGGCTGACGTCGCAACGACAGTGGAGACCACCGGAAATGGTGGGACCGGTCCTGGTAGATGCGGATTTTGATGACGGTCAGAATGGTGGTGGTCTCTGGTCTTGGTTCGGTCGAAGGAGGTGGCTATCGGGGGTCAAAGTATGGGCGGATGGGTTGTTTTCGTTCGGGTCCTATAGCGAGAAAGAAGAAGGGGAGCGGGAGAATACAGCTGACGTGTCAGCTTAGGGTAGGTGAGATTTTATTACTTAATTTTTATATATTTCAAAAATTCAAATAGAAAAACACTGATAACTCTCTCGTTTTTAACTTGGATTTGAGCGCGGTTTGTTGCGTTGGGATCGTGGCGAGATTGCAGACGTTTTGGCACTGGATTGGCTGCGTTTGGTGACTGTAAATTTTTGGGCTTTGGTTGGACGCCCGATCCACTCAACACCCAAAGGTGAGTGATTCTTCACTCACGAATAACTGAATTCTTCTCATGTTTATTAAATTGAATTATGATATAAGTTTGGTTGCATGGTTGTGTTTGATTTGTGATTGGCTGCTTAAAATGACATGCAAGTAGATTTATCTGAAAATTTAGGTTGATAATTTAATTACTAGTTGGGATTTCTGATCCTTGTAAACCTGTAGAACAGATTAATGCTGATTATTGACTGAATGGTTGTGATGAATGTTTTGGGTGATTTCAGAATGAATATTGGTTTAAATGTTATTTGTTTCAAAATATGGCTGTCATGTGTTCATTACTGACGATGAATCACAAATTTTACCCTTAATGTTACGGGCATCGAATCAACCCGGGATTTATCGATTTATAATCAATTAAGAACACAGATTGAAATGATAAATATCTGTGACCCTATTTGGATTGAAATGATAGATCCATCCCTAAATATTGAGAAATTAAACTTAAATCACTTGGCCATAGGGTAGCAAATTATATATGGACATCGGTTGGTTAAGTGATTTAAATATTTGAAACTCTACTTGAAGGAAATTAATTTAAAGGAAATTTGTCGATTTCGATAAAATTTTATTCTTCCTTTAAAGATCCGAATCTTGAATGTAATTGAAGTGATCAAGGAAATTTTTCCAAAGTGAATTTGTAGTTGTAAAGATTCAAAATTAATATGATTTGGGATTTGCAAGGATAGGGTGGACTCAAATTTAATAAATTCTTATTGAATTTAATATTGATTAAAGATAATCGAGGATACTTGGAGTATCTTAAATTTAACATGAGTATGGTTTTGAATCCTTGAATTGAAAATGGGTTTGAATGGGGTTGAAACAAGATTTTGAATTATGCAACTCCATGTGGACTGGGGTATAGGTTCGAGTATTTGAGATTTGGAAGAAGCAACAAATTCGGTATTAAGAATTTTTATTACACATATGTATATATTGTTTGGTTACAAACAAATTTTTCCTTTCCTTAAAACTTATTTATTAAGACTTTTACATATAAACTATTTTGTCATAACTGAATTTCCTTATATTCTATTTCATAAACTATTTTGGTAAATTTTAATTTACGTATATCCATAGTCTTTTAAATTTATTTTATCCTATTCTAACTATTATATTATATATATATTATTTTATATAAAGGTTTTCTTTATAAACATCAAATTTTCATAGTTATATCCTTTAAATTTTACATTTCTTCCAAATGGCAATTGTTTGAATCTGAACCGTTGGTTCAAATGGAGTTGAGATAAGAATCCCTTTTATTTGACTATGAACCGATTTAAATCGATTTTTTTTATGGATATATGAATTATATTCTTCTCGAATATAAATGGATCTCCTAAGAGATTTAAAATGAGTGTTATGAAGATATATTATATTTGAATATGAATGGATTTCGAACATAAATCAATTTGGAATAATTTGAAATCTTTGAGATAAAATATATTCTACTTGAATATAAATCGATTTGGTGAAATATTATATGATTATAATATAATGAAATGGAATATATCCTGGTTTGAAATATAATCAGTTTGGGAATGATTGGGATATTTTGATGTGAAATTTTATTCTATTTTGAATATAAAATGGGATTCGAAACGAAATATGATATTTTGATATGAACCGAACCTTTGTGAATGTAAAAGAACCAACCAATGTGGAAAATGTAAATGGCGGTTGTTAAAGAGACCGGAGTCGACATAAGGCATATTCTCTGTCAGTGTCGATACCACTTTGACAACTGTGGACGTTACGACGTATCCAGAATGAGTATGATGACTAAGAGGCGATTATTGAATTGAAGGAGATGAACGATGACGAAATAGCCCTGACCTTCGGGTCAGAATTGGAATGACTAAAACAGGAGCTATACCGTGATTAATTAAGGTAGCACCTTTGACCAGACACACTTCTTCGATACTATTTCTATTACTATGATGATGATGATTTGGGGCCCGTTTATGACTTTGGGAGTGTGATCCGAGGTGGGCGGTAGTGGCTGCTATTCGTTACCACCGGTCCGGGAGTGCAATTGGTAGAATCCTACCCTGGGCATTTCCTTGAGTGCCTTGTCATATTATCCTTATTGAGCCCATACGATTTTGGTTTGTATCTGTAATAACCCGGAAAATCTGGGCCAGTTTAAAATTTTTATTTTGGCAATTTTAGCAAATTTTGAATATTTAAAATGAATTATTTTAAATAATATCGACGAGAAAATTTATTTCGAATATAATTAGGACGTATATATTATATACGTCGTCGTTAGAATATAAATATTTATATATAATTATAAATAGAATTGAAAATGGCGCGGTAGTTCGATAATTCGATTTCAAACTTCAATTGAATGTGCCGGGTGCAAAACAATCCGGATTTTAGTGAAACCAAAAACATTAGGATCAAATTGTGAATATCTTTCTATCGAATCCGAAAAATCAAGATTGCATAGCGGGAATCAAAAGATATGTCCAGTTGAAAATTCTGAATAGTCGCTATGGAATTCAGGCCCTTAAAAATGGACATTTTGCAAACGACCTCGGATTTCGACGAAACCAGTTTTGTTGGGTCCGTGATGTCGAATTATTGCTAGATTCCAAATTTCATAATTTTTCGAATCAATATGTGAGCGTGGCAAAGGAAAACGTGTTTGACCAGTTTTAGTTGATTTTAATCGACTGGAAAATGGCCATTTTTCTAACGGTCTCAGAATTCGACGAAACTAGTTTTGTTAGGACCGTATCGTCAATACGAAGCTAGAAAATATTTTTCTGCAATTTATAGAGTTAGTATGTGACCCCGGTAATTTGAAATGTACGTTTAAAATTCAATATAGTGATTTAAATGTAAATTTAACGGAAACTGATTGTAACAGCCGAATCAGCTGACGATACATATCCCATTGTGTTTGGAATGGGGGTTAAACGCTATGGACGACAGGTGGTGGGCCTCGTTTTGATGACGTATGTAAAAGTCAACTTTTAAAAATAATAAAATAATAAGTACAAATAAATAAAAAAAGAAAACCCCCTTCCTCCCTTAACCAGCCCCCCCCCCCCCCGATATCTTCTCAGATGAAAAAAAAACGAAATAAAGAAAAAAAACAACCCGCTCCGTCGATCCAGGCGGCGCCACCCCCGTCGACGCCTCACCCAGGCTGTCGCCCCCCTCTCCTCCTCGTCCTCCGTTCTCCTCTCTTCCCCTCCTCGCGAAGACCGCATCCCCTCGCACCCAAATCGACACGCCACCAAACCCTAGCCGCCACCTACCACCTGCTGCCCCACCTCCGACGCCCTCAACTCCGCTGTCACCTCCCCTTCGTCTCAGACCGACGATGAAGCGCCTCTCCTCCACCTTGAACGCACGGCAGCAGCCCCACCCCCATTAAAAACAGTAAGTTTTATAATTTGACTTTCTTCCTTTTTATTTATTTACATAAAATCCGATTTTGGATTACATCGTTTTTAAAATTATAGGAATACATTGTTTTTAAAATTATAGGATTATATCGTTTTTAAAATTTTGGATTACATCGTTTTTAAAATTATAGGATTATATAGATCTTTAAAATTAAATATAGCATAGGTTTTTTTTAATAAAAAGATAGGATTTCTAATCGTAGAAAGATTAGATTTTTAAAGTAATAAAAATATGATTTTTATATTTTTAAAGTATTAAAAATATTGTCTTTACTATATAGAAATATTAAAAATATGATTTTTATATTTTTAAAGTATTAAAAATATAATCTTTATAGGATAGAGAATATAAAAATATCATCTTTGTATATGTAGCGAAATAAAAATCTGATTTTTATTTTATATACGTTGAAGTAAAGTGATGATTTTTATAATGATGAAAACTTTATTTTTATAAAGGCGAAAACTTTATTTTTATAAAGGCGAAAACTTTATTTTTATAAAGGCGAAAACTTTATTTTTATAAAGGAGAAAACTTTATTTTTGAAATGGGATTTTTATATATTGAATAGCGAAGTCAAAATTCGATTTTTATATATTGAATAGCGAAGTCAAAATTCGATTTTTATTTATTGAATAGCGAAGTCAAAATTCGATTTTTATATATTGAATAGCGAAGTCAAAATTCGATTTTTATTTATTGAATAGCAAAGTCAAAATTCGATTTTTATTTATTGAATAGCGGAGTCAAAATCAGATTTTTATATATTGAATAGCGAAGTCAAAATTCGATTTTTATTTATTGAATAGCGAAGAAAAATCAGATTTTTATATATTGAATAGCGAAGTCAAAATATGATTTTTATATATGGAATAGCGAAGTAAAAATTCGATTTTTATATATTGAATAGCGAAGTAAAAATTCGATTTTTACGTAGGTAGTGAAAGCGGGCAACGAAGATGACGAAGATGCGATAGCGATGAAGATTTCTATCAATGAAGTGCCGTGGAGCTAGGATAGCTATAGGTGAGAATTTCTCACCTTTCAATTTATTTTTATAGTTATATATATATATATACTAGGATGAAGACGGTGCTTAGTAGCACCCGACACAATCGTCCACAGACCATGGACTTGTTTGTTTGGCTGTGTAGTTAGTTAGATTGTTTGAGTTGATTTGAATTGTTTGGTGAAATGAAATTGATATGATTGATGTGTGAATGGCGTGGGCCTTCACTAGACCGGGGATAAGGCTAGGCCTCGTCCCGTTTCTAGTATCGTGCCGTTATGCCGCCAAAATTTTCTAAAATAAGTTAGAAAAATAAAAATATCATTTTATTTAAAGAATGAACTGAATAGAAATTCATATGTTGGAATAAAATGTTTTGTCGTTAAAAATATAATTTTTAACGTGAATGTGAATAAATAAATATTCATTTACAAACCAGACGGTTTGTTTATGTACACCTATTTGAAGGACATTGATTGGGTCGATAAATTTTACACATCGCCCAACTGCACAGATAAAATATGCGTTTGATTGTTTGAAACCCCACACGGGTGTTGGGATGAAATTTGAAGTTCACTCATCCTGATTGATTAAATATGTCGATCGATTGATTGACAGGCTGTTATAAGCGTTAGATATCTATATTTGATGCTTATACAGTGTAGTGCACTTTGGTTGATGGTTGATTATTTTTCAATGCTATTATATGTGTGTAATGTATGAAAATCCATATAATTAACTTTATATGGTAATTGTTTGGGCCTCATTCCAATTTGAAAAATAAAGAATATTATAAAATAAAAGTTCATGTGTTGACAGTACTCATCCATTGAGATTGGTCATGTGTTGAACGAAATATTTTAGTAATAAAATTTACATCTTTATCGATATAAAATAAAAGTTCATGTGTTGACAGTACTCATCCATTGAGATTGGTCATGTGTTGAACGAAATATTTTAGTAATAAAATTTACATCTTTATCGATATAAAATAAAAGTTCATGTGTTGACAGTACTCATCCATTGAGATTGGTCATGTGTTGAACGAAATATTTTGATAATAACAACTATTTTGAAAAAGAAATATTTGAAATAGAATATTTGAAAATAGAAATTTATGAAGCCGTGTTGATTAGTTTGACGCCTATATCGATTTTATTCATTTCGAAATGAATTGAATTGAAAACGATTTCGAAATGAATTGAATTGAAAACGATTTCGAAATGAATTGAATTGAAAACGATTTCGAAATGAATTGAATATATAACGATTTCGAAATGAATTGAATTGAAAACGATTTCGAAATGAATTGAATTGAAAACGATTTCGAAATGAATTGAATATATAACGATTTCGAAATGAATTGAATTGAAAACGATTTCGAAATGAATTGAATATATAACGATTTCGAAATGAATTGAATATATAACGATTTCGAAATGAATTGAATTGAAAACGATTTCGAAATGAATTGAATTGCAAACGATTTCGAAATGAATTGAATTGAAAACGATTTCGAAATGGATTGAATTGAAAACGATTTCGAAATGAATTGAATTGAAAACGAATTCAAATTGAATTGAAATTTGAATTGAATAAGAATGAATTTTAAAACGAATTTATAAAGAAGAATTCAATTTCTATTTTGAATTGAAATGGAAGTTGAAATTGCTTTTGAAACGAATTTAAAACTATTTATATAATCCGTTTTAAATAGAAATCGACGATATATATATTATATATATTATATATATAATATAATGGCCTGAATAGAACGCGCCGTGCCGCGGCAGTTCGTGAATTTCGACCATTTATTTCAAACGGACATTACGGGAGATCCGACCGTCGGATTCTCCTAAAACCGGAACCGTTGGGTTCGTATCGAAAAGAGCTTTCTAAAGAACATTAGAAATTAGAAATCTAACGGTTGGATTTGGAATTATGTCCAAATCAAATTTGAAAAAGGTCGCTGTAAGTGCAGTTCGATGACCATTGATGGAAATCGACTGTACGGGCCTTGATAAAATTATTAAAAATAGTAATAATTTGTGTAAAATCATAAGAAATGATTTAGAAAGAATTGGGATGAAAAACTCCATATTTGAAAAGATAAAAATAGATTTTTATCGAAATGAACTGGTTTTGAACTAGAATTATAATTCTATTTATTTTTAAATAAATAAATGGAATTTAAAAAGGGTTTTAAAAATAACCAGAATATCCAATGATTGCATTGGAGTGGATTTGAATCGAAATTATCTTCGGAATATTTCGATGTTGGGATTCGTGATTATACAGGTGTTGTTATGGAAATTTGAAAGATATATATTTATATCGTTATTTCCAATACGACATTTGTTAGTCGTAGGATTTGATATTGAATATAAGCCGATATATTTTCTATTCAGAGCCTTGTATTGAATATCAAATGTGATTTGGGTTTGTCGTGAATGGTGTCTTCACTAACACTGTTCTTGAACCCAGTTGAGAAAAGATTAAATCTTTTTATTTAGATTTAATGAAGTGTACCAATTAAATAATATTTAATTGGAATTGAATTGATATTGATTTTTAGGTTTATCGTGAACAGTGTTTTAAATAACACTCGTTCTTTAACCCGATAATTAATGAATGTGATTTTGGGTTTATCGTGAACCGTGTTTTAAATGACACTGATTCTTTAACCCAGTTGAAGATTAAAACTAAGTGGAGTTTTAATGAATCTTTAATTAGATTGAAATGATCGAAAATGGAGTATCACCAGTTTTGCTCCAGGCGATAGTTAAATCTTTAATTAGATTTGAACGTGAAATGGTAATTGAATTTACCGATAACACTGTGGTGTTAGATATGAAGTATTACCAGTTTTACTTCATGGGATAAATAGGTTGGGATTGGGAAATTAAAACAAATGATTACTTCGGTAAGTTTCGTTAATCCCGGCTAGTTGAATCGAAATTCAAAAGAATAGATTAAAGAATAAATTCAAGGAATTTATCTTGGATAAAATTAATGGGAACCTTTCCCTATGAATGTGAAATTTAGAAAGTGACTGTCGGTTAGCCAAACAGAATGGTTTTCTGGATATTGATCTGATGTTGGTTTCGGCCTTCGGGGTTAATATTTGGGGAATTATTCTCTTGATTAATTTACGGTTAGTGACTAATGAATTTGAATGAGGCGTATGTTGTGTTTGTGTAACACTTATTTAAAATATACGCGAGTTATTCGGAAAGACCGGGTTTATCCCATTCTGAATAACTGATACGACGATAAGTCGAAGATGAAGACGATGGTCGAAGACCGGAGGTCTTCACGTCGTTTGGGTGATAACTGATGATCTTGATTGGGCTGTACACCCAAGAAGATGGAAACAGTTAGTGATCGTCCAGACGTACTTGGAGATCGATGGATATGCGGGGTACTAGGTGCCTCCGATTTCGTTCAGACCCAGAACGAACTTGTAAATGGACTGTGTGTCTGACATTGGATTTTAGTCTGTGTGATTGATCTCTATTAAATATATATCTGTTTGGCGGCAGAGAATTTATTCTCTTGCTTAACGCCCTTCTCTGAGACGTACGAGCTCAGGGGTTATATATTGATGGATATCAAACGCATGGAGTGAATTGCCTGTGTGGCATGCCTAAGTGGCAATTGATCGAGGCTTCTGTTGAAAAGCAAAGTCTTGTGGTGATGATCAAAGCACGGCCTTTGTGGCGTAGCTTTGTGTAACGTTTACTTCGCGAGTTTCACACCCGGTATGAACCAAAAACGGGAGACGGACCTCAGGGAGGACTTGCGTTTCTTTCTAGTTAGAAGTGGCGTCAGTGGTTTTACACGCCCTGACGAGTTTGACTTATGTGGTTGTTGCTGTTGCGAGGCGCCTCGGTTATATCGGTTTCGGCCGATGCTTCTGGTCGGCTGACGGACCAGACTTACACCCCATAGGGTAGGGAAGCGTAGTGTTCAGGCATAATAATCCACATCGGTGGACCGGCCCTGTCGCTCCAAGGCTTGCCTGCGCGCTTGCCTGTGGCTCGGGCTAGAGAGTCACGAATCGGTTGAGGACTATCTTTTGCCTCGGTTCATAGATGGAAATCCAACTTCCAAATACGTGACATTTGCGGTTTTAATTGTAGAACTAGTATGGTGACATGATATATGGTACCCATGCCGCCTATGATTGATACTTATGATTTGAAGTTGTTTTATACACTATGCACTTATAATAGTATCAAACGATTTGTTTTAAACGTATCAAGCATTCTTTGGCTGTTATAAGGGAAAACCCTATCCTCGGCTGCGTTGCATTGTGTGATGGGACCTGGGTCTTATAACAGCTTCATTTTTCTTTATTTAGCATTGCGCTGTTTGTTTTATGCACTGGTATTCTTGGGAGGAAACCCGTTCCGTGTTATACGGCGTGGTCCCTTGATTTACCTAACTTTGGAAATAAAGATTAATAACTGTTTTAGTTCTCACACCAGTCCCATGACTGACCTGGAGTTTATTGTTTTAACCTAAACTCTGGGTGCCCCTATTTTGACACGGGCAGCTAGTAGTTTTGGTTTTGCAGATTTATATTCACAGGAACCTGGTTTACAGCTGGAACGATATCCGGAAAGCTTTGTATCCGTATATCTCTTCTAGTTGTGTATTGTATTATTTTCCGCTGCGATGTATTTAAATGTAATTTAAATCTCTGATATTTCTGTGTAATATTCTTTTATACTCTGTATATTCTTGTAATCTGATGCATTGTTGTAATATACAGTGAAATATTCTTCTGTATGAGTTATGTTGTGGCTTGTTCTCGAACTATCCGACGCTTTCCTTTACGGGGAAGTTACGGGTTTTCACAGTTGGTATCAGAGCTTTGGTTTACAAAGCAGAGAACAAGGCACATTAGAACCATACGAAAGAATTCATCAGATATTGGATTAGTAATATCCAATGAGAGTGACTCGTTAGAGATGGGATCAGTAGTATCCTAGAACGAGTGTGAAGAGTATATTTTTAAAATGAAAACAAATTTAGTTTTGAAAATCTAAATCAACTATTCGTATTTGATTATTTGTTTATATTGATTCTGGACAATTCAGTATATAAAGAATTTGCATATACGCCTTGCAAACGTATATTCAAAATTTTAATATATTGGATAGATATAGAATCACACTCTAGTCGCACGGACCTGATTCTGATGATTGACGCGTCATCATTAGTAATTATTTTCGTGTTTCGAAGGTGTAATATCTATATATTTCCATTAGACTGGTGTGAGAACCAAAATTAGATAGGGCTTATTGTTGTGATTTGGCATCAAAAATGTGATTTTTGTATATATATCAAAATTATGAATTTGAAACTCTAATTCACTAATTGATTGATGTTTGTGTTGTATGTTTATTTCTTTGATAATTTTTAGCCATTTAGCCTAATTAAATCAAATATTGAACTGTATTGAAGATTGGTCACATTTGCTTGCATATACTTGCACTTACATTGAACAGGTCATAGCAAGGAGGCTAGAGCAGAGAATAAAATTTGTTTGCCCGACAAATAGGTACATGTTTACTACATAATTTCCTGTTTTGTTTGGGTGATGATGATTTTGTGAGCCTATTGGCTAGCCGCTTGGCTTTTTCTTTTTCTTTTTGAGATCTGAAGGACCGGGGAAGCTATTTGAAATTCCCCGATGCTCCCGGTGCAGGGGATGTTATGGCGAAATTTTTCAAAAATTTAGGGTGTTAACCAAATTTTTGAAATTTTGAAAATTCTCAGAAACTGAAAAGTTGGAGAATGGAAGCCAGATCGAACGTAGAGTTGATTAATCAAACCACTTTCGACATTGTTCCTTTTCGGGGACGAAAAGTTTTAAGTGGGGGAGATTGTAATAACCCGGAAAATCTGGGCCAGTTTAAAATTTTTATTTTGGCAATTTTAGCGAATTTTGAATATTTAAAATGAATTATTTTAAATAATATCGACAAGAAAATTTATTTCGAATATAATTAGAACGTATATATTATATACGTCGTCGTTAGAATATAAATATTTATATATAATTATAAATAGAATTGAAAATGGCGCGGTAGTTCGATAATTCGATTTCAAACTTCAATTGAATGTGCCGGGTGCAAACCAATCCGGATTTTAGTGAAACCAAAAACATTAGGATCAAATTGTGAATATCTTTCTATCGAATCCGAAAAATCAAGATTGCATAGCGGGAATCAAAAGATATGTCCAGTTGAAAATTCTGAATAGTCGCTATGGAATTCAGGCCCTTAAAAATGGACATTTTGCAAACGACCTCGGATTTCGACGAAACCAGTTTTGTTGGGTCCGTGATGTCGAATTATTGCTAGATTCCAAATTTCATAATTTTTCGAATCAATATGTGAGCGTGGCAAAGGAAAACGTGTTTGACCAGTTTTAGTTGATTTTAATCGACTGGAAAATGGCCATTTTTCTAACGGTCTCAGAATTCGACGAAACTAGTTTTGTTAGGACCGTATCGTCAATACGAAGCTAGAAAATATTTTTCTGCAATTTATAGAGTTAGTATGTGACCCCGGTAATTTGAAATGTAAGTTTAAAATTCAATATAGTGATTTAAATGTAAATTTAACGGAAACTGATTGTAACAGCCGAATCAGCTGACGATACATATCCCATTGTGTTTGGAATGGGGGTTAAACGCTATGGACGACAGGTGGTGGGCCTCGTTTTGATGACGTATGTAAAAGTCAACTTTTAAAAATAATAAAATAATAAGTAAAAATAAATAAAAAAAGAAAACCCCCTTCCTCCCTTAACCAGCCCCCCCCCCCCCCCCCCCGATATCTTCTCAGATGAAAAAAAAAACGAAATAAAGAAAAAAAACAACCCGCTCCGTCGATCCAGGCGGCGCCACCCCCGTCGACGCCTCACCCAGGCTGTCGCCCCCCTCTCCTCCTCGTCCTCCGTTCTCCTCTCTTCCCCTCCTCGCGAAGACCGCATCCCCTCGCACCCAAATCGACACGCCACCAAACCCTAGCCGCCACCTACCACCTGCTGCCCCACCTCCGACGCCCTCAACTCCGCTGTCACCTCCCCTTCGTCTCAGACCGACGATGAAGCGCCTCTCCTCCACCTTGAACGCACGGCAGCAGCCCCACCCCCATTAAAAACAGTAAGTTTTATAATTTGACTTTCTTCCTTTTTATTTATTTACATAAAATCCGATTTTGGATTACATTGTTTTTAAAATTATAGGATTACATTGTTTTTAAAATTATAGGATTATATCGTTTTTAAAATTTTGGATTACATCGTTTTTAAAATTATAGGATTATATAGATCTTTAAAATTAAATATAGCATAGGTTTTTTTAATAAAAAGATAGGATTTCTAATCGTAGAAAGATTAGATTTTTAAAGTAATAAAAATATGATTTTTATATTTTTAAAGTATTAAAAATATTGTCTTTACTATATAGAAATATTAAAAATATGATTTTTATATTTAAAGTATTAAAAATATAATCTTTATAGGATAGAGAATATAAAAATATCATCTTTGTATATGTAGCGAAATAAAAATCTGATTTTTATTTTATATACGTTGAAGTAAAGTGATGATTTTTATAATGATGAAAACTTTATTTTTATAAAGGCGAAAACTTTATTTTTGAAATGGGATTTTTATATATTGAATAGCGAAGTCAAAATTCGATTTTTATATATTGAATAGCGAAGTCAAAATTCGATTTTTATTTATTGAATAGCGAAGTCAAAATTCGATTTTTATATATTGAATAGCGAAGTCAAAATTCGATTTTTATTTATTGAATAGCGAAGTCAAAATTCGATTTTTATTTATTGAATAGCGGAGTCAAAATCAGATTTTTATATATTGAATAGCGAAGTCAAAATTCGATTTTTATTTATTGAATAGCGAAGAAAAATCAGATTTTTATATATTGAATAGCGAAGTCAAAATATGATTTTTATATATGGAATAGCGAAGTAAAAATTCGATTTTTATATATTGAATAGCGAAGTAAAAATTCGATTTTTACGTAGGTAGTGAAAGCGGGCAACGAAGATGACGAAGATGCAATAGCGATGAAGATTTCTATCAATGAAGTGCCGTGGAGCTAGGATAGCTATAGGTGAGAATTTCTCACCTTTCAATTTATTTTTATAGTTATATGTATATATATATATTAGGATGCAGACGGTGCTTAGTAGCACCCGACACAATCGTCCACAGACCATGGACTTGTTTGTTTGGCTGTGTAGTTAGTTAGATTGTTTGAGTTGATTTGAATTGTTTGGTGAAATGAAATTGATATGATTGATGTGTGAATGGCGTGGGCCTTCACTAGACCGGGGATAAGGCTAGGCCTCGTCCCGTTTCTAGTATCGTGCCGTTATGCCGCCGAAATTTTCTAAAATAAGTTAGAAAAATAAAAATATCATTTTATTTAAAGAATGAACTGAATAGAAATTCATATGTTGGAATAAAATGTTTTGTCGTTAAAAATATAATTTTTAACGTGAATGTGAATAAATAAATATTCATTTACAAACCAGACGGTTTGTTTATGTACACCTATTTGAAGGACATTGATTGGGTCGATAAATTTTACACATCGACCAACTGCACAGATAAAATATGCGTTTGATTGTTTGAAACCCCACACGGGTATTGGGATGAAATTTGAAGTTCACTCATCCTGATTGATTAAATATGTCGATCGATTGATTGACAGGCTGTTATAAGCGTTAGATATCTATATTTGATGCTTATACAGTGTAGTGCACTTTGGTTGATGGTTGATTATTTTTCAATGCTATTATATGTGTGTAATGTATGAAAATCCATATAATTAACTTTATATGGTAATTGTTTGGGCCTCATTCCAATTTGAAAAATAAAGAATATTATAAAATAAAAGTTCATGTGTTGACAGTACTCATCCATTGAGATTGGTCATGTGTTGAACGAAATATTTTAGTAATAAAATTTACATCTTTATCGATATAAAATAAAAGTTCATGTGTTGACAGTACTCATCCATTGAGATTGGTCATGTGTTGAACGAAATATTTTAGTAATAAAATTTACATCTTTATCGATATAAAATAAAAGTTCATGTGTTGACAGTACTCATCCATTGAGATTGGTCATGTGTTGAACGAAATATTTTGATAATAACAACTATTTTGAAAAAGAAATATTTGAAATAGAATATTTGAAAATAGAAATTTATGAAGCCGTGTTGATTAGTTTGACGCCATTTTGACGTGAACGATATTTATATCGATTTATTCATTTCGAAATGAATTGAATTGAAAACGATTTCGAAATGAATTGAATTGAAAACGATTTCGAAATGAATTGAATTGAAAACGATTTCGGAATGAATTGAATTGAAAACGATTTCGAAATGAATTGAATTAAAAACGATTTCGAAATGAATTGAATTGAAAACGATTTCGAAATGAATTGAATTGAAAACGATTTCGAAATGAATTGAATATATAACGATTTCGAAATGAATTGAATTGAAAACGATTTCGAAATGAATTGAATTGAAAACGATTTCGAAATGAATTGAATTGAAAACGATTTCGAAATGAATTGAATATATAACGATTTCGAAATGAATTGAATTGAAAACGATTTCGAAATGAATTGAATATATAACGATTTCGAAATGAATTGAATATATAACGATTTCGAAATGAATTGAATTGAAAACGATTTCGAAATGAATTGAATTGAAAACGATTTCGAAATGAATTGAATTGAAAACGATTTCGAAATGGATTGAATTGAAAACGATTTCGAAATGAATTGAATTGAAAACGAATTCAAATTGAATTGAAATTTGAATTGAATAAGAATGAATTTTAAAACGAATTTATAAAGAAGAATTCAATTTCGATTTGAATTGAAATGGAAGTTGAAATTGCTTTTGAAACGAATTTAAAACTATTTATATAATCTGTTTTAAATAGAAATCGACGATATATATATTATATATATAATATAATGGCCTGAATAGAACGCGCCGTGCCGCGGCAGTTCATGAATTTCGACCATTTATTTCAAACGGACATTACGGGAGATCCGACCGTCGGATTCTCCTAAAACCAGAACCGTTGGGTTTGTATCGAAAAGAGCTTTCTAAAGAATATTAGAAATTAGAAATCTAACGGTTGGATTTGGAATTATGTCCAAATCAAATTTGAAAAAGGTCGTTGTAAGTGCAGTTCGATGACCATTGATGGAAATCGACTGTACGGGCCTTGATAAAATTATTAAAAATAGTAATAATTTGTGTAAAATCATAAGAAATGATTTAGAAAGAATTGGGATGAAAAACTCCATATTTGAAAAGATAAAAATAGATTTTTATCGAAATGAACTGGTTTTGAACTAGAATTATAATTCTATTTATTTTTAAATAAATAAATGGAATTTAAAAAGGGTTTTAAAAATAACCAGAATATCCAATGATTGCATTGGAGTGGATTTGAATCGAAATTGTCTTCAGAATATTTCGATGTTGGGATTCGTGATTATACAGGTGTTGTTATGGAAATTTGAAAGATATATATTTATATCGTTATTTCCAATACGACATTTGTTAGTCGTAGGATTTGATATTGAATATAAGCCGATATATTTTCTATTCAGAGCCTTGTATTGAATATCAAATGTGATTTGGGTTTGTCGTGAATGGTGTCTTCACTAACACTGTTCTTGAACCCAGTTGAGAAAAGATTAAATCTTTTTATTTAGATTTAATGAAGTGTACCAATTAAATAATATTTAATTGGAATTGAATTGATATTGATTTTTGGGTTTATCGTGAACAGTGTTTTAAATAACACTCGTTCTTTAACCCGATAATTAATGAATGTGATTTTGGGTTTATCGTGAACCGTGTTTTAAATGACACTGATTCTTTAACCCAGTTGAAGTTTAAAACTAAGTGGAGTTTTAATGAATCTTTAATTAGATTGAAATGATCGAAAATGGAGTATCACCAGTTTTGCTCCAGGCGATAGTTAAATCTTTAATTAGATTTGAACGTGAAATGGTAATTGAATTTACCGATAACACTGTGGTGTTAGATATGAAGTATTACCAGTTTTACTTCATGGGATAAATAGGTTGGGATTGGGAAATTAAAACAAATGATTACTTCGGTAAGTTTCGTTAATCCCGGCTAGTTGAATCGAAATTCAAAAGAATAGATTAAAGAATAAATTCAAGGAATTTATCTTGGATAAAATTAATGGGAACCTTTCCCTATGAATGTGAAATTTAGAAATTGACTGTCGGTTAGCCAAACAGAATGGTTTTCTGGATATTGATCTGATGTTGGTTTCGGCCTTCGGGGTTAATATTTGGGGAATTATTCTCTTGATTAATTTACGGTTAGTGACTAATGAATTGGAATGAGGTGTATGTTGTGTTTGTGTAACACTTATTTAAAATATACGCGAGTTATTCGGAAAGACCGGGTTTATCCCATTCTGAATAACTGATACGACGATAAGTCGAAGATGAAGACGATAGTCGAAGACCGGAGGTCTTCACGTCGTTTGGGTGATAACTGATGATCTTGATTGGGCTGTACACCCAAGAAGATGGAAACAGTTAGTGATCGTCCAGACGTACTTGGAGATCGATGGATATGCGGGGTACTAGGTGCCTCCGGTTTCGTTCAGACCCCGAACGAACTTGTAAATGGACTGTGTGTCTGACATTGGATTTTAGTCTGTGTGATTGATCTCTATTAAATATATATCTGTTTGGCGGCAAAGAATTTATTCTCTTGCTTAACGCCCTTCTCTGAGACGTACGAGCTCAGGGGTTATATATTGATGGATATCAAACGCATGGAGTGAATTGCCTGTGTGGCATGCATAAGTGGCAATTGATCGAGGCTTCTGTTGAAAAGCAAAGTCTTGTGGTGATGATCAAAGCACGGCCTTTGTGTCGTAGCTTTGTGTAACGTTTACTTCGCGAGTTTCACACCCGGTATGAACCAAAAACGGGAGACGGACCTCAGGGAGGACTTGCGTTTCTTTCTAGTTAGAAGTGGCGTCAGTGGTTTTACACGCCCTGACGAGTTTGACTTATGTGGTTGTTTGTGACGGCCCGTTCCGCACCAGTCTGCATTACCTCCGAAAGTGCGTTGTACACATGTCCCGAGTAGCACGGAACGGTTGCCAAAGGAAGGAAAGAAGGGAATGAACTAATCAAGGAACCTGTAGAATGTCTCACAGCGCATGGAATAAAATATAATAATAACATACTTGACATAAAACAGGTGAGACAGTGCATAAGCTGATAACTAACAATCAATGTCAACATCAGAGCAGCGGAAATCCAAATACAGCTTATTACAACTTTCCAAATTTACTGTCTCCAATCAAAAGAAAACTAAAGTAGAAGATACACCACCAATGCCCAAGCAGTGATCTTCAACAATACAGGGAGAATACTATATATATTACGTGGAAGCCTCCTGCTCGTCTCCGGATCATCTACCCGTGCATCACCAGCTAACCTGTCTCTAGTCTGCTCGTGTGAGCACCCAGAGTAATAAGAAGAGACATAAAACTCTGGGTCAGACATAAAGCCTGGTATGAGCGATAAGCATCTAAACAGAGTAATAACAGGTATACTAAACCATACCTGAACCTGGACCTGCAACCAAAGAGTTAGTACCACATACCGTACAATGCTCCAAGGTGCCATAATAGATAGTGTAAGAATACGGGGGTGGGGTGTGCATGTCACAATGATAGCAAACAAATCATCCATAGCAACCATCCTCACATCTCTCACTCAGTGCGTAAAGCGTACGAAATCTACCACTTTGGAATACTAGACAAACTGAGGTAACGACGAATCCCGACTTGTAGAAACCCTGCTGTGACCAAGCCAAACACTTGGAGTCATGACCAAACATTTCAATGACCCACTCCATTGGTCGTAGCCCTTGGTTCTACCAATGCCATAATGGCCCTGAATCCGCCTTCGTACCTCCTACCATAGTGGTCCAAAGTTATAGACGTCGATAACCCCTTGGCACGCGTCCCGCAGCAAAACCCAACCATGAAGCGAACTCGTTGATTCCCATCTGAATCTTGAGCTCTAACTTCTCATTTGGGCTTCCTTTGCATCTCGGGTTATAGTCTTCACTTCGGATCGGTCTTCATTCAGTTCGTAGCCATCAACCTCGGGTCGGTTCGGATCATCCTTCACGCTCGGGTCGGATCGTGGTCTTCATCGTCTAGGTTCGTGACTGCTATTCCGGGTCGGATCGGAGTCCTTCATGGTACACTGGATCGGTTCGTGGCTTCCAGTCCCATCTGGATCGGATCGGGTTCTCCACCACGCCACGGCTCGGGTCACGCCTCCTGGTCATAGCTCCAAGTCCTTCGCCCTCCTTCGAGTCTCTGGTTCGTTGTCCTCAAGGTGATCAGATCGGATCGTGTCGTTATCCCTCCAGGCGGATCGGGTCGGAGTCTTCAATCACCAAGCCTTGAATCGCGACTCCTCGGATCGGGTCGGAACCTTCTTCATGCCAGGTCGGTTCGCACGCGAGAGCTCGGTCGTGGTGCCATCACTTCAGGCAGGTCGGTTCGTGGTGGAGGGAAATGGGCGGTTCGGGTCGGGTAGGGGCGATCCGATTTCCTGCACTAATTCCTGCGACTTCCAGCGACAGTTTTCTCGCCATTCGACGGCGTTTTTGACCAATCTAACTATTCTAATCAATCGTAAAACATACCAAAGAGTCATAGCAACATATAACAGCAACCACAAGCAACAAACAACAATTTAAACGGATCAAAATGGATCAAAAGTGGCTAAAACCTCACATTTTCTTATAATCCCTCTTAATCATGTTTAAGCATACGATTAGCAAAACACATCGAAATTAACCCAAATTTCTAACAGAGCCTTAAAACATTATTTTAAAATTTTTAAGAATTTTTCCAGAATTTATTTATGTATAAATTCGCTAATCTTCACTAATTACCCTTAATCACCGTAATTAGTGCAAAAACTATGCAAATCACTCACCTTTGCCACAACTAGAACCCCAAAACCGAAAATATTCTCTGATTTGGCGCTGTTCCCAATCTTATACAGCAGCTCCAACCTTGCTTTGGTGCTTTTTCTTCTTAATTTAATGTTTGCTAAGCCTAATCTTCAATTAGAAGGTGATTTCTGGGTGTTTTAGAGAGATTTAGAGAGTGGAGGCCATGGCTAGGTTAAGGGAAATGAAAGTGGCGGGTGGAAAATGTCTAAAGAAATGTTTTCTAACCCTAATCAGCACCTATATCCCCCTAAACCCGAAATTCCCTTTGGGCCAAGCTGCTAATCACCCGGTTAAGCCCAATTAAGCTGTTTTTCACCATCTGAAACTTGTTTCAGCCATATCTCCCAAACGGTGAGTCCGTTTGGCTAATGTGACCACTCTACGGAAAGAGAAACCATCATCCGGAGCCAATGGAAGTGGTTTCAGGTCAAAATTCCTTTCCAGTCAAAAGTTATGGCCAAAACAGTGATAACTAAGGGTAAAATGGTCATTTAAAAATCGGGAAAAATCATGAACATGGGAAATGACCCCAATAGTCGTCTTCCAAAGTTACATGACCATACGACTTCGTATGTGACAGAAATAAATATCCTACGATCCTATAATGCGTAGAATGCGGGTTGTTACACACTCTCCCCCCCTTAAGAAATTTCGCCCCCGAAATTCCTTAACCCAAAACATACCAAGGATCCCGCATGCCTAACAACCACATACATCAACCAAACATGCAAAACAAGCAAAACAAACCTATCCCAGCATGCGGAAAACTAAATCGAGGTCAAAATCTTACTAGGCAAAGAGTTCTGGGCGCGACTTCCTAATGTTCTCCTCTGTCTCCCAAGTACAATCATTCTCGTCCTCGCTCCACTGTACCTTGACTAGCTTCACCGCCTTCCTTCGAAGTTGCTTCATGTCGTGCTCGACAATACGGGCCGGCTTGCGGTTCCCAACCGCCTCGGGTTCTACTTCGAAGTCCTCTAACTGATCAGGTGAAATAGTCATATCTGAGTCGTGAACGAACTTCCTTAGTTGGGAAACATGAAATACGTTATGAACTCCCGCCATCTTCCCCGGTAAGTCAATTCTATATGCCAAATTCCCGACTAGTTCAAGAACAGGGAATGGGCCAACGAATCTTGGTGCCAGCTTGCCCCTCCTGCCAAATCGTATCACGCTCTTCAACGGAGAAATCTTGACAAACACCAAGTCGCCAACGGAGAATTTTAGGTCTCTTCTTCTCTTATCAGCGTAACTCTTCTGCCTATCTTGGGCAGCCTTCATTCGTTGTTGAATGATCTTGATTTTACCTGAAGTTTCCCTCACCACATCTGGTCCAAGCATAAACTTCTCACCAGTCTCTATCCAACATGATGGTGAGTTGCACGGCCTTCCGTACAAAGCTTCAAACGGAGCCATACCGATACTGGATTGGTAGCTATTATTATATGCAAACTCTACTAGATGCAAATGGTCATCCCATGATCCACCAAAGTCCAATATACATGCTCTCAAGAGGTCTTCCAAGATACGGTTCACCCTCTCCGTCTGACCGTCGGTCTGAGGATGATATGCGGTACTGAGATGTAACTCTGACCCTAGAGCCTCTTGTAAGCTCTTCCAAAACCCACTAGTGAACAACGGGTCTCGGTCGCTCACAATGCTTTTGGGTACTCCATGAAATCTCACCACCCACTTCACATATAATTCAGCTAACTTAGCTGCCGTTCTGGTCGATTTAACTGGTATAAACCTTGCACTTTTAGTCAGTCGGTCTACAATCACCCAAATACTATCATATCCCGATCTAGTCCTTGGTAAACCATCGATGAAATCCATCGAGACTTTCTCCCATTTCCATTCGGGGATTTCTAAGGGCTGTAACAAACCACTAGGCTTCTTTTGCTCGGCTTTAACTAGCTAGCAATTCATGCATTTGGATATAAACTTCCCAACGTCTCTTTTCATTCCTTCCCAGTAGTAAGTCTGCTTCATATCTCGATACATCTTGTTACCACCGGGGTGTATAGTCAGTTTTGAGTGATGACATTCTCTAAGCACTTCATCTCTCAATCCATTGACATTGGGTACAACGAGCTTTCCATTCTTTCTAAGCCATCTATGTTGATCAAGCCCATACTTGCTCACCTCCTCATCGATACCCATCTCTAACTTGGAGATGATTTCCAATAGGTTAGGATCGTCCCTCTGACTAGAGCCGATCCGCTCAATCAAAGTGGGTCTGATCGTCAAACTTGCTAACATTTCTGGATCCAATTCGCACTTTGGTCTGAAATCAAACCCCGCGATAAACTCCAGTTGCTTCCATTCAAGGAACATAACCCCTAAGCTGGCATGTCTCCTACTCAATGCATCAGCCACCGCATTGCCCTTTCCTGGTGTGTATGCTATGTCAAAATCATAGGAAGCTAAGAACTCTAACCATCTCTGCTGACGGAGATTCAGATCTTTCTGAGAGAAGAGATACTTTAACGACTTATGATCTGTAAACAGTTCAAATCTTTCTCCCAAGAGATAGTGTCTCCACATCTTTAACGCGAACACGATCGCTGCCAATTCTAAATCATGAGTAGGGTATCTTCTCTCGTGCGGTTTCAATTGCCGACTTGCATAAGCTACAACCCTACCGCCTTGCATCAATACAGCACCCAGTCCGGTACCACAGGCATCCGTGTATACCGTCATCTCTTCATCCCCCTTAGGAATGACTAACACCGGTGCGCTTGTCAACTTGTCCTTTAAACTTTTGAATGCATTCTTGCACCTTTCATCCCAGACAAAAGCTTGATTCTTATTGGTCAACTGGGTCAATGGTGCTGCTATCTTGGAGAAACCTTGGATAAACTTACGATAATATCCCGCTAACCCCAAGAAACTTCTTACATCTGTTGCACTCTTGGGCGTAGGCCAATCCTGTACCGTAGCCACCTTTGCCGGGTCCACAGCAATACCATTCTCTGATACAACATGGCCCAAGAACCTCACTTCCCTCTTCCAGAAGTGACACTTAGAAAACTTTGCTTTCAATTGGTGTTTTCTCAACACCTCCATTACTACTCTTAAATGTTCCTTGTGTTCTTCCTCTGTCCTCGAATAGACCAAAATATCATCAACGAACACAAGGACAAACTTATTCAACTGATCTCTGAATACCCTATTCATAAGATCCACGAAATACGCTGGGGCATCGGTCAGCCCGAATGGCATGACCAACCACTCATAAAACCCAGACGGCGTCCGAAATGCCGTTTTAGCTATACTCTCAGCTTCCACTCTAAGCTGATGAAAACCTGTCGCGAGATCCAACTGAGAAAATACTCTCGCGCCACTCAACTGATCAAACAAATCATCTATCCGCGGTAGAGGATACTTGTTCTTCCTCGTCACTTTATTCAACTCGCGGTAGTCTACACACAAACGAAGGGAACCATCCGCCTTGGTAGCAAACACAACTGGTGCTCCCCATTCAGAAACACTCCTTCTGATAAATCCCTTCTTCAAAAGATCGCTGACTTGCACCTCGAGCTCTCGCTGCTCTCTTGGTGCCATACGACGAAGTGGCATCACTATAGGTCTGGCATCTTTTACCAAATCAATATGAAACTCGATCTCTCGGTGTGGTGGAAGTCCGGTCACTTCTTCGAAAACCTCCGGATACTGGCCAACCACGGGCAAACCTGACAACTCACTATGCGGAATGTCGAGGGAGTTTATAAAACTAGCCAATACCCCCTTACTGTGTAGACCACCAAACACTATCCTCCGCCCATCATCCGCTCTAGCTGTCACCAACAAGCCCTCACAGTCTACCACCACCCCGTATCTTTGGAGCCAATCTACTCCCAAAATAATGCCAAACCCAGTAAAGCCCAAAACAAAGCAATCACAAACAAACATGCATCCATGACTCGATAAGACCACATCACGACAAATCATGCTAAGGCTAGTCGAACCACCAATCGGGTTCGTCACTACTAAAGGTCTATTGACAATCTCGGGCTCCAATCCCAACCTATCTACCAGGTCACTAGATATGAAAGAACTGGAAGCTCCGGTATCAAACAAAACTCTAACAGGAACATCGTAAACATAAAGCATACCTTGAATGACGACATTCTTTCCCTTCTCCGCCGCTGTTGGGGCATTCGACGAAGAAGGAATAGCATTAAGAGCGTAGGCTTTCACCATTTGCTTTTCCTTAGGGGGCTGTGGACATTTGTCCTTATGATGTCCCATTTGACCACAGTTGAAGCACTTCCTATCCGCTGGCTTGGCCCGACAATTACTAGCATAATGGCCCTTCTTACCACAGCTGAAGCACTCCACATCTTGCTTATTCTTTTTCTTCTGGCCGTCCTTAGCCTGATTCTGCTTTCTTTTATTCTGGGAGACACCCTTGCCTCCACCACTTGCTTGTGGCTTTGGCTCATCTGCGGATGCAACCTCAGTCTTCGGCTTAGGGTAGAGACTTTCCGATCTTAACGCTTTCCCCACAATCGATTCAAACGTCTCATCGATGTGGTTAATAAGCTTTTCCCCTAAGTACTGATCCAAACCAGTTATGAATTTCTCATTCTTCTTCTCGGCAGTGTCAATAAGAGATAATCCATACTTCGACAAAGTGTCGAATTCAGCAATGTACTCCGAGACAGCTCTGCCATTCTGCTTGAGCTCCAAGAATTTCTTAAACAGCATTGACTTCTGAGCAGCTGGAATGAACTTCTCACTAAAGCGAGCCTTAAACTGCTCCCAAGTAATCTGATCTTCGGGAGTAGCTGCCTTTATAGCATTCCACCAATTCATTGCCCGCCCTTGCAGCTGACGGGACGCTAGCTTTCTCTTCATCGCATCCTCGATACCCAAATCCTCGAAGAAACGTTCGCAACTATCCAACCAATCCTGGACATCCGTGGCCGACTCCGTTCCGTGAAACGGCTTCCCACCAAGGCTAGTATAGTCCTTGTTTAGCTTGGCGAAGTCGACTCTTGGCGCCTGCACTATTGGATCACCACCATTTCCACCATTGGGAGCTGCCCTCTGAACATCTCTAAGCATCTCTCTCATGAGGTCAGCAAACATCGTCCTCATGTCAGTAGCATTCCCATTATTGGCTCCCCTGCCAGCACCTCTAGAATATCGGCTCATCGTCAATCTGAAAAAGGAAACGATTAACGACTCCATAGTGGTGCTAGTGCAGTACGACTTCATTCTTATACTAGTAATAGTATATATATAGCTTTTAAAAACCAAAGTAATCACAAATATGCTCTCTCGTATACGTATAATATCTCTCCCTAATAATTTCCCTAGGTTAACTACGCAACTTAGAGCTCTGATACCAAGTGTGACGGCCCGTTCCGCACCAGTCTGCATTACCTCCGAAAGTGCGCTGTACACATGTCCCGACTAGCACGGAACGATTGCCAAAGGAAGGAAAGAAGGGAATGAACTAATCAAGGAACCTGTAGAATGTCTCACAGCGCATGGAATAAAATATAATAATAACATACTTGACATAAAACAGGTGAGACAGTGCATAAGCTGATAACTAACAATCAATGTCAACATCAGAGCAGCGGAAATCCAAATACAGCTTATTACAACTTTCCAAATTTACTGTCTCCAATCAAAAGAAAACTAAAGTAGAAGATACACCACCAATGCCCAAGCAGTGATCTTCAACAATACAGGGAGAATACTATATATATTACGTGGAAGCCTCCTGCTCGTATCCGGATCATCTACCCGTGCATCACCAGCTAACCTGTCTCTAGTCTGCTCGTGTGAGCACCCAGAGTAATAAGAAGAGACATAAAACTCTGGGTCAGACATAAAGCTTGGTATGAGCGATAAGCATCTAAACAGAGTAATAACAGGTATACTAAACCATACCTGAACCTGGACCTGCAACCAAAGAGTTAGTACCACATACCGTACAATGCTCCAAGGTGCCATAATAGATAGTGTAAGAATACGGGGGTGGGGTGTGCATGTCACAATGATAGCAAACAAATCATCCATAGCAACCATCCTCACATCTCTCACTCAGTGCGTAAAGCGTACGACATCTACCACTTTGGAATACTAGACAAACTGAGGTAACGACGAATCCCGACTTGTAGAAACCCTGCTGTGACCAAGCCAAACACTTGGAGTCATGACCAAACATTTCAATGACCCACTCCATTGGTCGTAGCCCTTGGTTCTACCAATGCCATAATGGCCCTGAATCCGCCTTCGTACCTCCTACCATAGTGGTCCAAAGTTATAGACGTCGATAACCCCTTGGCACGCGTCCCGCAGCAAAACCCAACCATGAAGCGAACTCGTTGATTCCCATCTGAATCTTGAGCTCTAACTTCTCATTTGGGCTTCCTTTGCATCTCGGGTTATAGTCTTCACTTCCGGATCGGTCTTCATTCAGTTCGTAGCCATCAACCTCGGGTCGGTTCGGATCATCCTTCACGCTCGGGTCGGATCGTGGTCTTCATCGTCTAGGTTCGTGACTGCTATTCCGGGTCGGATCAGAGTCCTTCATGGTACACTGGATCGGTTCGTGGCTTCCAGTCCCATCTGGATCGGATCGGGTTCTCCACCACGCCACGGCTCGGGTCACGCCTCCTGGTCATAGCTCCAAGTCCTTCGCCCTCCTTCGAGTCTCTGGTTCGTTGTCCTCAAGGTGATCAGATCGGATCGTGTCGTTATCCCTCCAAGCGGATCGGGTCGGAGTCTTCAATCACCAAGCCTTGAATCGCGACTCCTCGGATCGGGTCGGAACCTTCTTCATGCCAGGTCGGTTCGCACGCGAGAGCTCGGTCGTGGTGCCATCACTTCAGGCAGGTCGGTTCGTGGTGGAGGGAAATGGGCGGTTCGGGTCGGGTAGGGGCGATCCGATCCGATTTCCTGCACTAATTCCTGCGACTTCCAGCGACAGTTTTCTCGCCATTCGACGGCGTTTTTGACCAATCTAACTATTCTAATCAATCGTAAAACATACCAAAGAGTCATAGCAACATATAACAGCAACCACAAGCAACAAACAACAATTTAAACGGATCAAAATGGATCAAAAGTGGCTAAAACCTCACATTTTCTTATAAT
This sequence comes from Allium sativum, assembly GCA_030737875.1. Taxonomy (NCBI): domain Eukaryota; kingdom Viridiplantae; phylum Streptophyta; class Magnoliopsida; order Asparagales; family Amaryllidaceae; genus Allium; species Allium sativum. Next base: position 2,823,269 of record JASFAX010000020.1, read on the forward strand.
CCCTCTTAATCATGTTTAAGCATACGATTAGCAAAACACATCGAAATTAACCCAAATTTCTAACAGAGCCTTAAAACATTATTTTAAAATTTTTAAGAATTTTTCCAGAATTTATTTACGTATAAATTCGCTAATCTTCACTAATTACCCTTAATCACCGTAATTAGTGCAAAAACTATGCAAATCACTCACCTTTGCCACAACTAGAACCCCAAAACCGAAAATATTCTCTGATTTGGCGCTGTTCCCAATCTTATACAGCAGCTCCAACCTTGCTTTGGTGCTTTTTCTTCTTAATTTAATGTTTGCTAAGCCTAATCTTCAATTAGAAGGTGATTTCTGGGTGTTTTAGAGAGATTTAGAGAGTGGAGGCCATGGCTAGGTTAAGGGAAATGAAAGTGGCGGCTGGAAAATGTCTAAAGAAATGTTTTCTAACCCTAATCAGCACCTATATCCCCCTAAACCCGAAATTCCCTTTGGGCCAAGCTGCTAATCACCCGGTTAAGCCCAATTAAGCTGTTTTTCACCATCTGAAACTTGTTTCAGCCATATCTCCCAAACGGTGAGTCCGTTTGGCTAATGTGACCACTCTACGGAAAGAGAAACCATCATCCGGAGCCAATGGAAGTGGTTTCAGGTCAAAATTCCTTTCCAGTCAAAAGTTATGGCCAAAACAGTGATAACTAGGGGTAAAATGGTCATTTAAAAATCGGGAAAAATCATGAACATGGGAAATGACCCCAATAGTCGTCTCCCAAAGTTACATGACCATACGACTTCGTATGTGACAGAAATAAATATCCTACGATCCTATAATGCGTAGAATGCGGGTCGTTACATTGTTGCTGTTGCGAGGCGCCTCGGTTATATCGGTTTCGGCCGATGCTTCTGGTCGGCTGACGGACCAGACTTACACCCCATAGGGTGGGGAAGCGCAGTGTTCAGGCATAATAATCCACATCGGTGGACCGGCCCTGTCGCTCCAAGGCTTGCCTGCGCGCTTGCCTGTGGCTCGGGCTAGAGAGTCACGAATCGGTTGAGGACTATCTTTTGCCTCGGTTCATAGATGGAAATCCAACTTCCAAATACGTGACATTTGCGGTTTTAATTGTAGAACTAGTATGGCGACATGATATATGGTACTCATGCCGCCTATGATTGATACTTATGATTTGAAGTTGTTTTATACACTATGCACTTATAATAGTATCAAACGATTTGTTTTAAACATATCAAGCATTCTTTGGCTGTTATAAGGGAAAACCCTATCCTCGGCTGCGTTGCATTGTGTGATGGGACCTGGGTCTTATAACAGCTTCATTTTTCTTTATTTAGCATTGCGCTGTTTGTTTTATGCACTGGTATTCTTGGGAGGAAACCCGTTCCGTGTTATACGGCGTGGTCCCTTGATTTACCTAACTTTGGAAATAAAGATTAATAACTGTTTTAGTTCTCACACCAGTCCCATGACTGACCTGGAGTTTATTGTTTTAACCTAAACTCTGGGTGCCCCTATTTTGACACGGGCAGCTAGTAGTTTTGGTTTTGCAGATTTATATTCACAGGAACCTGGTTTACAGCTGGAACGATATCCGGAAAGCTTTGTATCCGTATATCTCTTCTAGTTGTGTATTGTATTATTTTCCGCTGCGATGTATTTAAATGTAATTTAAATCTCTGATATTTCTGTGTAATATTCTTTTATACTCTGTATATTCTTGTAATCTGATGCATTGTTGTAATATACAGTGAAATGTTCTTCTGTATGAGTTATGTTGTGGCTTGTTCTCGAACTATCCGACGCTTTCCTTTACGGGGAAGTTACGGGTTTTCACAGTATCGTACCTATGGAGTGCCCTCTGATGCCATCGTTTATGGTGGGTTTACGGTACTGTATAGACTACGGTATTATAAACGGTGTAAGGGTAAAAATGTAATCCCGCTTACGCTATTTTCAGTATTTATACTTTACTGGATAAACACTATCATAATAGCGTATTATACTATGTATGTGTTAGTTTAACGGATCCTCGAGAGATGGAAAATCCTGTAACATCTCTTGAGTTACTGCACCCATGACACTCAAGTTATTTCGTCTTTTTATTTGACTAATATGAGAATGATTTAGTGCTGATCCGAGTGTTTGTTGTGTTTTTCCTTTTTATGCAATACGCTCGGGTCAGCAGATGTTGCAGTTGACAAAGATTACTTTGCCTTGGAGATCGAAGACGAAGATTTGATATATACCTATTATATCTGTTTTCCACTGCATTTTATCTCCGCTGCCATGTGATGAAACCTGTACATGTATAACTCTTATAGTCAATGTATATATATATTTCAACTGTTTTAAACTGTTATCGTGTATTATATGTTGTCCTTCCGCTGTGAGATTCTGTTATTGTTTTTCTCTTCTTTCTTCTTTTTCTTCTTTTCCCAATAACTGCCTGTATTTATTATTCGTTCGGGTCGACATGTGTGGTTATTGTCGATTTGAACAGTCAAAAAAAATATGGGTCGTTACAATCCATGCTTAAAAAATTGATTTATCACTCAATCAGATTTTAAATTTCATTCAAATTAGTCTTAAAATTTAATTGGTATAAATTATAATTAATTTACAATTATAATCACAATTTGAAACCATTACTTCAATTTGATTTACAACTTTAAAATCTAATTTGTTTCATTTCATTATTTCTCAAACATCATTCTAAGCTTAATTATTAAGTAAATTTCTCAAACCAAAATTATAACTTCAAAATTTATTATAAAGTTTATGAAATACCTATAATTATGAAAAGTTTAAGTTTTAATATAAATTCCTTAAAGTTCAAAATGGATTTTTATTGTAAACAATTATTATATTTTATTAACTTATATAAATTGTATATAAATAAAATATAAGTAAAATCTTAAATGAATACATTCAAATTTGTATTAACTTATAAATTAAATTTTCAAATATATGATTTAATTTTACAAAATTTTGGAATAAAAAATACATATATGTATACTTTACGAAAATCTAAATTTAAATTCTAAAGATCGAATTTTCCAAAATTAGATATATTTATCAAATTTAAAAATAGACCACAGTGTCTGTATATAATTCTTTACCCGATGGTCAAGTTATACGGATATATATCATTTTATTCCATTTAAATAAAATTTTGGGTATATCGTTTCAACCTGAAAATCGCAAATATTTCAAATCCAATAAAAATCATTCAGACTAATCATTCCAATCCATAACGATTTTTCTCGATTCTAACGTCTGTTCGGGTATGTATCATTTCAAACATGGCGATTTGTTGTTTACGGGAACTTGCAATGTGATATAAAACTTGAATATAGCATGAATAAATTATGTGCATGACACGATGGTTCTAAATAAGCTAGCATTTCAATTGACCATTTATTATTCAAATTTCACTAAATGAGATACGTAAATCATGAGTAGAATTAGTTCTCACATTTCATGGCAACAATGGAGATTAAAAAAAGCGAATACAGATAGATCACTGAGCTTGCTGCTACGTAGCTCAACAAATGAAAACTGACGGGTTTGGATGGTCAAGGAAAGATGAGAGGAGAATCACTGTGATGCGAAGGAGCATGGTAGCAGGCAGCAGAGGATGGATCCAAACTTTAACTCGACTTTCACGAGGGGGGACTTGTGTGAATAAGATGATATGGACGATGAAACCAAAAGGGTTAATTCATCTTTGATTATCTCATGCTCCTAAGCATGCAAACAAACGGATCATTAAGAACCATATTGCAACATTCCTTTGTAAAAATTAGTTCCGACCAATTGCGAATGTATGCAAGTTAAATTAAACTGCTCCATCACATCAAAGCATGAGCTGCTACTCCCTCCCTTTACGCTTCCATATGTCTCCCTCTACCTCTACTTTTTCAATTTGCTTACACATATTTCTTCTCTATTGAATGCAACCTCCAACCGCGCCTGTTGTGACAACCCAAACCCCCATTCCATGAAAGCAAGGATAATCAGTGGAATGGGGGTTTGGGTTGTTAAAAGCATGGTATCAGAGCTTTAGTTAACCTTAGCTCCGGAATATAACATGTTAACGACTCATCAGAAATAGAATTAGCAGTATTCTAGGTTGAGTAACTCATTATAGATAGGATTAGTAATGTCCTAGAATGAGTATAGAAGAATAACGTGCACCCCAAATAGATGTATTTACATCTAAATATATGTCTCTATGCTTTACAATATCTTTTATGTTGGCCTGACTCTTTGTCTACTATTTGCAGACATAGTAGAAAATGAGTGGTAGAAGAAGTAATTCTATGGTTCAGCAATCTAATGAGCCAATTATGCTCCCATAGCCAGAACTAGATCTAGAAGTTCTAGTAAAGAAGTATCGAAATCTCGGTGGAGTACCATTCTTGGGCAAAGAATCTGTTATTGAAACACAAGCATGGATGCATTCTTCTGAGAGAATTTTTAAAGGCTTAAAGATGAGAGATGATCAGAAAAGATTACTGGCATCTTGGGCACTCAAAGATGAAGTTTTAATCTAGTGGGAGTCGATCGTTATGGAAAATCCAGAAGGCAATATTACCTGGGATAGATTTAAAGAAATTTTCAAAGAAAGATTAATTCCCTCAGAAGAAGTTGAGTGACTATATGAAGAGTTCTACCATTTGAAACAAGGAGATATGACCATTCGCGAGTACCAGAATAAATTCAATGAACTTTCCCGCTTTGGTCCAGAACTAGTTTGTAATCCTTTATGGAAGAATCTGAGATTTATTAATGGACTTCAAAGAAGTACGAAAATAGAGTAACTGCACATTTGGGTCTTCCTTTTTCTAAGATGATAGAAATGGTTTGTCGCTATGAGAATATTGATAAGCAAGATGTTTCAGAAGATAAAGAGGAAGGTAGTTCTAACAACAAAAGGAAGTTTGAAACTGATAGTCCTGAGGCAAGTATGAAGCCTGAGGCCAATAAGAAGCCTAAAGCCAATAAGAAAGGGGTTAAATCTAAGGAAGAACTGTTAGCGACTTCCACATGCAATAAATACAATAAGCAAGGGCATTTGCTAAGGAATTGCAAATCCTCGAAGAAACGAAGGAATGTTGGATCTAAATCCAATAAGAAGTTTCAAGAGAATAGAGAATGCAATAAATGTCATCAGATTGGTCATCTTGTAGAGAGTTGCCAGCTATCAAAGAAGTCTGAAGTAGCTCATGTAAATAAAGTGGCAGAGCCTCCAACACCCTCAGCTAGTCAGCAAAGGCCAGATGTTTTGGAAGACACCCTTACTGTCAACAATATTCCAATTAAAGTGTTATTTGATACGGGTGCGTCACAAAGCTTTGTTTCAAGTAAGGTGGTTAATAAATTGAAGTTAAAATTGAGAAATCTTAAAGAATCGATTAGTGTCCACAATCCGATAGGAGGCTCTCTTGTTTTAGGTTTGTATTGTAGAGTGTCTGTTTCCTTTTCCTGTTACCAATTTTCTTTTAATTAGATTGTTATGGATCTTTCAGAATTTGATATCATTCTTGGGCTGGATTGGTTAACTAAGTATGAAGCCGAAGTTAGATGTGCCGAGAGGATTGTTAAAGTTAGAACAAAGTTTGTGGACATTATTAGTATACCATAAGTAGGCTCAGATTCAGATAGAAAAGAATTTTGGGTTGCTCTTGGTGTTTCCTCCACTGTTATTGAAAATATTCCTGTTGTCAAGAACTATGCAGATGTGTTTGAAGAAGTTGATAGCCTACCTCCGCGTAGAGAAATCAGTTTCAAGATCGATCTAGTTTCGAATGCAAGGCAAGTAGTGCATGCAATTCGGAGAATGACATTGAAAGAGAAAGAGGAATTGGGTGATCAGACTAGACAATTACTACTGAAGGGTCTAATCAGACCTAGTTTCTCTAGTTGGGGAGCAACTGTAGTGTTTGTTCCTAAGTCAGACGGTACTCTCCGATTGTGTGTTGATTACCGAGACCTCAACAAGTAAACATTAAAGAATAAATATCCATTACCGCGAATTGATGACTTATTAGACCGCTTGAATGGAGCACACGAGTTTTCGAGAATGGACCTAGCTATAGGTTTCCATCAATCACAAATTGCCAAAGAATGTGTTCCTTTGACAGCTTTCAGAGGTCCAGACTTATTTTATGAGTAGTTAGTAATGCCATTCGGCTTATGTAACGCTCCAACTTATTTTGTGGATTTAATGAATCGAGTGTTTTGCGAAGTATTGAATAAATTTGTACTGGTTTTCATTAATGATATACCGATCTTCTTTAAGTCATCTAGTGAGCACGCTAAACATTCAGAACAAGTTTTGGAAATTCTCAGAAATAACGTATTAAAAGCCAAAATTTCCAAATGTATATTCTGGCAAGAAGAAGTGAAGTTCCTTGGTCACGTCGTATAAGAGGAAGGAATTTCAGTAGATCCAAGCAAAATCACAGCCATTCAAGATTGGAAGCAGCCTAGAATGCCCACAGAAGTAAGAAGTTTTCTGGGATTGGTTGGCTATTATCGGAAGTTCGTTAAATATTTTTTAAAGCTATCCAGTTCATTAACGAAGCTTACTAAGAAGCATGCTAGATTTAATTGGACTCCAGAATGTGAGGCAACTTTCCAAGAGATGAAATTTAGGTTGACTACTACTCAAGTGTTGACTATTATAGATGGCAATCAGGATTTGACAGTTTATATCGATGCTTCTCATGAAGGAGTTGGTGCAGTGTTAATGCAGAGAGGCCAAGTAGTTGCTTATGCTAGCCGTTAATTGAAACCGCATGAGAAGAGATATGTTACTCATGATCCTGAATTGTTAGATGTGGTGTTTGCTCTGAATATATGAAGGCGCTATCTATTGGGTGAGAAGTTTGAATTATACACCGATCATAAGTCATTGAAGTATTTGTTCACCCAAAAAGACTTAAATTTAAGACAATAGCGTTGGTTAGAATTTCTTGCAGCATACGATCTAGATATTTTGTATACTCTAGGAAAAGCCAATGTTGTAATGGATCCGCTTAGCAGAAAGAATGCGATCATCGCCAATCTTATCATTACGCCTTCATTAATTGATGAATCTCCGATCTTGACGATGATTTTATTCAGAAGATCAACAAGAGAATTCAGAAAGGTAGAACCTCGAGTTTCCAGATTGATAGCAAGGGAATTCTGAGGTTAAAAGGCTGAATTTGTGTTCCGAATTTTCCTGATCTCCGAAGGGAAGTAATGGATGAATGTCACAAATCCAACCTTAGTATCCATCCAGGGGTGAGTAAAATGTATAATGATCTAAAGCGCACGTATTCTGGTGGGGATCTATGAAAAGAGACATTTTCATATATGTTAGCAGGTGTTCTACTTGCCAAAAGGTCAAGAGCGATCAACAGAAACTTGCAGGAATATTGCAACCATTAGAGATTCCAGATTGGAAGTGGGATCGAATTTCCATGGATTTCATAGATGGTTTGCCTAGAACCAAGAAAGGCAATGATAGCATATGGGTGATCATAATTTCACGAAGACCGCCCATTTTATTCCTGTGAGATCAAATAGAAATGCTCAGAGTCTGGCACAGATATATTTTAAAGAGATCGTTAGACTGCATGGAGTGCCCAGCAGTATCGTCAGTGATAGAGATTTTCGATTTTCGCTGGTAAGTTCGGGGAAGCATTTCAGGCAGAGTTGGGAACAAAGTTGAATCTTAGCATCGCATATCATCCTCAGACAGACGGCCAAATTGAGAGGGTGAATCGTATATTAGAAGATTTGTTGCGGGCTTGTATTCTTGATTTTGGAGGATCATGAGAAGATCACTTGCATTTGGCTGAGTTATCATATAATAACAGCTATCAAGCAAACTTGAAAATGTCACCATTCGAAACATTGTATGGCATACCAGGTAGATCTCCTACATGTTGGGTAGAACCAGGCAATCGACCAGTATTGGGTCTGATATGATTCGAGAAGCTTTAGATAAAGTGGACTTCATTAAGAAGTGACTACAGGCAGCTCAAAGCCGAAAGAAGAGTTATGCAGATTCTAGAAGAAGAGATTTGGCATTTGCTGTTGGTGATTACGTATATTTGAGAGTTTCTACGATGAGAGGAGTGGTTCGATTTGGAAAGATAGGGAAGTTGGCACCACGATATATTGGTTTGTTTCCTATACTCGAAAGAATTGGAGCTCTTGCTTATAGGGTTCAGTTACCAAATTGGTTGCCCGGAGTACATGATGTGTTTCACATTTCTCAACTTCGTAAACATGTTCATGATCCAGATTTAATTATGGAGGAAGCAACGCAACAAGATTTGGATATTACTCCGAAATTAGCGGTGATAAGAGAGCCATTGAAAATTATAGGCAAAGAAACCAAGGTTCTGAGAAATAAGAAGGTTCACTTAGTCAAAGTGCAATGGAGCGGTGATCCTAGAGGCTGTACATGGGAAATAGAAGATAGCATTAAGCAGGCTTATCCCAAGTGTAGAGTGGACATCTCTGATTAGCTCTGATGCAAGGTACATTTATAATATATTGTATTTCCTTTTTGTTTCCTACTTTACTATTGTTCTCTTTTCGGTGATGAAAAGTTTTAAGTGGGGGAGATTGTAACAACGTGGAAAATCAGAACCAATTTAAAAATTATTTTTAAGGTAATTTTATCAGAAATGCGTCAGAATTTAAAAATCCCATTTTTAAATAATAACAAAACCCTTAAAAATAGCCATTTTGCAAATGACCTCCATTTTCGAAGAAACCACTTTTGTTGGATTCGGAATGTCAAATTGGTGCCAGGTTTAAAATTCCAAAATTTTTGGAATTAATATGTGAGCATGACAAAAGAAAACGTGTTTTGCAAATATAATGCAAATTGGATCAACCAGAAAAAGGTCATTTTTCAAACTATCTCCAAATACGATGAAATTAAATTTGTTAGGAACATATCGTCAAAACAAAGCTAAGTATAATTTTTCTGGAATTTTTGGATTTAGTATGTGGTCCAGGTAAATTTAAATGTACGTTCAAATTGAATATTAAACGTTATATGTTTTAATTTAGAGGAAAACTGACTGAAACAATCGAATGGGCTTATGAAACATATTCCATTGTGTCCGGAATGAGGGTAATTAGCTAGAGATGACACTCATTAGGTTTGATTTGGAGTTCAGATGGGGAAATTGATATTTTTTGAATTTAAAGAATTAAATATAAATATATATGGGCCAATGAGATTTCACCAAGCCCTAATTCACTTCAGCGTGAAAACCCGCCGCCGCCTTTCTCTCTCATTTGAATGAGTTAATTGCTCTGAACCATTTCCCCTTCGATCTCCAAATCCACACAATAAATTCCAACAATTCCTGAAGCAATTTTGGTGAGCTCAACATGATCTTCAAGTCTAACGGCTGAGATTGTCTAGAGTTCGGTAGTTTGCTCTAAATTTCTACCTGAAGAACTACCGCTCGCCATCAAATTCCAAGCCTGATAGTACACCGACTTGGGCAATTTGGGTAGCCACAGGAAGCCCTCTCGAAGACAGAGGAGGTGGTGTAATCCGATCGTCAGCAAGTGTCTCGGTTGGAGCAAAATTTGCAACCCTAGTTTCAAGCTATATGGTTGAGCGATGGCATAGAATTATTGAAGAGGAAGAAGGGTATATTCTTTAATTAATTAATTTATTAATTAATTTAAAATGTCATTAGCGCAATAAAAATCATATCTTTCTCATATGATGGCGACATCCCATGAAACAGGAACCGTTGGGATTGTGACAGTGTCTACTGCATTCTAGAAGAGACTAGAAAGCATTTGAAGCTCTCTACAATTTTAGAAGGAGTGGAACCCAATGTGAGATTTCTAAATTCAAAATAAAATGGAATATATATATATATATATGTGTGTGTGTGTGTGTGTGTGTGTGTGTGTGTGTGTGGTAAAATCACTATAAATTGTATACGGTGCCTGTTAGCTCACCTCCCTCGTGCACAGACCATGGACGATTTAAATTGATTGTGATATTAAATATATATATGCTATATAAAATACATGTATGCACTGTATAAAATTGGAATTGATTGATTGTGATATTAAAAATACATATATGCTATATAAAATACATATATGCATTGTATAAAATTGGAATTGATTGATTGTGGTTGTGATGAATTGTTGTATTAAATTATGGAATTATTGAATGGAATGATTACGTATGGTGCAAGCCTAGGTTAAAAGAGGAGCAGTGCTCAGACACTGTGTCGGTGCTACAACACCCATCCGTTATAATGCTGAATTTTTTTGAAATGAACTATATAAAAATATTTAAGTGTTGAATAAATTCTTTGAACAATAAAAATATCATTTTTATTGTATGTATGAACCACTAAAAATATTCATGTGTTGAATAAATTCTCTGAACTATAAAAATATCATTGTTATTGTATGTATGAACCATTAAAAATAATCATGTGTTAAAATATATCTTTGTTCGCCAAAAATATTATTTTTAACATGTATGTGGAGTAATAAAATAGTCATGTGTGAAATTATATTTTTGTTTGCCAAAAATATTATTTTTATCATGTATATGAAGTGTTAAAAATAACCATGTGTTGAAATAAATATTTGTTTACCATAAATATTATTTTTAACATGTATGTGAAGTAATAAAAATAATCATGTATGGAAATATATTTTTGTTCACCAAAAATATTATTTTTAATATGTACGTGAAGTGAATAAAATAGTCATGTGTTGAAATAAATATTTGTTCGCTAATAATATTGTTTTTAGCTTAGGTATGCATATATATACACACACACATGCTAAACAGGTAAATGGATTTGCTGTTAAGTAAAGAATTTATTTGCGTGCCCGAAAAATTGGTACACCTTAATGAGTTGGGTGCGCAATTTTATTGTTATATAAACTCCTGTGAATGAAATTGGATGCGATGTGATGGTTGTTCTGTGCAAGATTATAAACAATGTCATAGGATAACAACAAATAAATTATGAACTACATCACATGACATACTACATGAAGACAGCATATCCTATCATATTCCATATAAGCATTTGGAGCTTATGTGACGAGGTTGGAATTACCATACAAGCGAGAGGCTTGTATGGCGATGACTACATTTCAGGTTGAACCGAAGATGAATTATTGATGTCATAGCATATCATATTTCATATAAGCAATAGGTGCTTATATGACGAGGTTGGGATTACCATACGAGCAAGACGCTCGTATAACGATGATTGAATGACAGGTTGGACTGAGGATTGATATAGACTAAATAAAATATAACGGTAAATTGCAGGAATTAATAAAAACCCCACACGGGTCTGGAGATGACAATAATTCACGTCTCTCTTGATTTTAGATACGACACATGGATTATTTATTTTCCAACACTGGACAAGGTGACGAGATATAATCTCTAGAGATATGATCTTTACACTCTCCATTAGGTATAGATAGGTCACTAAAAATTATGGATGCTTTTCTGGATTTATTGGGTGCCTAATACGGCCCAATAAATTTCCAAAACGCTCTCTGAACAAAGGAGGTTATGGCGAAATTTTTCGAAGTTTAAAGGCGTTAGCCAATTATTTGAAGAATTAAATGGTTTCGAAGTCGTCGAATAAATTATATAATTTATATGTAATATAAATTAAAATTAAACGAATCGTGCGCGGTAGTTCGCGTTTTGTAATCGTAATTTTAAATGATTATACCGAGATATTCGACCGTCGGATTTTCCCAAAACTGGAACCGTTGGGTTCGCTTTGGAAAGATCTGTAACACCCCACTCCCACTACGGTCACTCTCTAAGGGAATGCCATAACATCGGCGGAGTATTTTAGTGAATATAGAACAGAGAAATTACAGCAAGACAGATATAAGTAATACTTGAAAAATTAAAACAACATTTCAATGCAGCGGAAAGTAAAACATATCTGGTTACATGTAACGACCCAGAAAATCTGAACCAATTTAAATTTTTTAAATGGGCTAAAATAACGGATTTTAAATATTTAAAATAAATATTTTAAATAATGGCAATGAAAACTGAGTTTGAATCGACATTTGAAAACCAATATAATTAATTATAATTATATATAGAATTGAAAATGGCGCGGTAGTTCGATAATTCGATTTCAAACTTCAATTGGATGTACCGGATGTAAAACAATCCGGATTTTAGTGAGACCAAAAACATTAGTATCTAATTGATAATATCTTTCCAACGAATCCGACCAATCGAAGTTTGATAGCGGGAATCAAAAGGTATGTCCAGTTGAAAATTCTGAATAGTCGCTATGGAATTCAGGCCCTTAAAAACGGACATTTTGCAGATGACCTCGGATTTCGACGAAACCACTTTTGTTGGGTCCGCAGTGTCAAGTTATTGCTAGGTTTCAAATTTCATAATTTTTCGAATCAATATGTGAGCGTGGCAAAAGAAAACGCGTTTGACCAGTTTCCGTTGATTTTAATCGACTGGAAATTGGCCATTTTTCAAACGGCCTCAGAATTCGACGAAACTAGTTTTGTTAGGACCGTATTGTAAATACGAAGCTAGAAAATATTTTTCGGGAATTTTTCTAGTCAGTATGTGACCCCGGTAATCTGAAATGTGCGTTTAAAATTCAATATAATGATTTAAATGTAAATTCAACAGAAACTGATTGTAACGATCACATCAGCTTGCGATACATATCCCATTGTGTTCAGAATGGGGGTAAAACGCTATGGGCGACAGGCGGTGGGCCTCGTTTCGAGGCCGTATGTAAAAGTCAACCTATTTGCAAAATTAAATAATTAAATAATAAAAAAAAAATCTAAATTCCCTCCTTTATCATCTTCCTGCCCCCCCCGACTTCATTTAATATAAACAGGAAAAAAAAAGAGAAAGAAACCCTAAAACTACCGATCGACGACCGCCTCCCAGTTCGAGCCCGAAGCCACCGCCCTCCTCCTCCTTCAATTCGCCAGCCCCCCCCCTCGAGCGAACGCCGCCGACGAAGCCCCCCCTCGTTCGCGACACTGAAGCCGCCGCACCTCCCTGAACCGCCGACCGCCACCAGAAACCCCCCCCCCCTTCGCAGCTACATCGGTGAGCATTTCCTATTTTTAGTTATTTAATTTATTTTCTTTTTTATTTATTCTGTAAAACTGTTTTATGTTTAAAGTAAAAACTGTTTTATGTTTTTAAAGTTTAAAACTGGAATTTTTAAAAGATTAAAACTGAAATTTTTAAAAGCATAAAACTGGTTTTTTTAAAAAGAAAGTAAAAACAGATTTTTATAAAAGAATTTTTAAACTGGTTTTTTTTAAAAGAAAGTAAAAACAGATTTTTATAAAGGAATTTTTAAACTGATTTTTGTAAAGGATTTTTAAACTGATTTCTTTTAAAGAATTTTAAAACCTGATTTTTAAAAAGGAAATAAAAACTGAACTTTAAAAAGAAAAAAATCATATTTTTATATATTGAAAGTCGAAGTAGAAATCAGATTTTTATATATAGATAAAAATGTGATTTTTATTATCGAACAATTTATTTCAAAACATGAATACCATTCAACACATGAATTTCTAAACAACGAATGAATATCAATTCAACACATAAATGTTTTCAATAGTTTAAGCATATGAAAATAATTCAAACACAAGAATATTATTCAAAATTTCGGCAGCATAACGGCAGGGTAGTTACACCGGCACCGTCCCTAGTACGGCTCCTCGCTCTACCTTAAAACCTCGCGGTTTTTGACAATGGGGTTCATGCATCTAGTTCGCACGCAGGCGGCATGTATATATTTATTTCATTTCTCACAAAACCATAATAAGAGTTAAGTACAAATATCCATTCTTGCTAAATAAAAATACATAATCCCAATACATCAACTGATAGCCATAAAAGAAAAGGGTAAGCTGAGCTCTACATCTAGGGTCCAAGCTCCAAGAGAGTAATAAAAGCAAACTGATCAAGGCCCACTAGCACTAGGCCCAACCTGAGGACCTGAGGGGAAAAGATAAAAACAACGGGGTCAGACATAAGCCTGAGTGAGTCCTATAACTTTAACAATGTAATCATTAAAGTAACCAGAGAAGACATAAACTTGACATACGGTAATGTCTGGGGATGAATGGCTACACTAAGCAGCTTGGTAGACTTAGGATAAACTAAGATAACTGTAAAGACGCATTTACCCACCCAAGGATAATTACTACACTGCACCACACCAGTCATTTCTACTTAAAGGTTGATCCCTCCCAAGGACTTAGAAAATTTCCCCAGTAGTCTCGTATACCCCTAGCTGACTACATAGGTGTCGTCTGCCCCTATCTCCACTAGGTGTAACCACTACTCCCAAATGATCGGCTCCCTACCGTAGATACCCGTGCCGGCCCCACAGTGGGGTGTATCACTCCCCAAAGTGGCAACCCGATACAACAAACGGTGCACGGCTTATATCTACACGATGCAACAACGTCTTACCTACCAGCCCGGGTCCATACACGCATATGAAACCCGTAGGACTTGTGTTGCCACCGCTACCCCGTTTTGGCCTCTTATAGTCAAGCCCAGTACGCGTGTCCCGTCCTCGACATGGGTCGAGCCCAATAAGATACATATGGGTTACTGGTTGAAATGGGCCCCCACAAGCTACCCACCTAAGCTTGTCCCTTTTTCTAGTGCATCCTACTTAACCCTTTAATCATGTTTAATTACATGTTTCCACTTTGGTTAAGTATTCTAATCGTATTTTCTATTGCCACCCAAGGCAACCACTAGATTTCCACATGCCACCCAAGGCACCCACTTAACCCCTCATGTCCCACTACATGCTAATATGGTTAAGTGTTTCTTAATTAATTAATTAATTAAGATCATGACCTCATAAAGACCTCTCACATTAGACCATCTTTTTATGACTGCTGGATATGCCGGTTGGTTCCGGGCAGACTTCTGTCATAAAAAGGGCCTAACCTCGTGTCTTTACTTTAATCACGTATTTAATTTATGACTAAGACCTCTCACATTGGGCCAATCATTTGTAGCCGCTGGATGGCCGGTCGGTTCCGGGCAGACTTCCGCTACAAAAGGGTCCAACCTCGTGTCTTAGTTGATTAATTACACCTAATTAATCACCCCCATAATTAATTATCCCTAATTAATTACACATTTTTCATAACATGGGTAGACCTAACTCAATAGGTAAATTCCCATGGGGTAGACCTAACTCAATAGGTAAATTCCCACTTATGTTAATTTATTTTTATGGTATGCTTAATCATACCCAATCATACTTTTATTAACATATTTATTAACCCCATCGTTCCCCACGTAAATCGTTCTCATTTCATGACATAATAAAAGTGAAGATCCATCACAAATATCATGGGTTTAACCAAATCTTAGCATATAACTTTGTCATGGGTTAAGAGGATGTCAACTTGCATATATGAGCATATATTAACCCAACTACATTTAACCCAAACTTGCATATTATCATACACATTACTTGCATAACATGTCGCATATGAACTTGCATATTATCATACATATGACTTGCATAACATGTTGCATATGAACTTGCATATTATCATACACATATCTTGAATAACATGTTGAACTTGCATATAAGCATTCTCATAACTTGCATAACATGTTAAACATGCATTTAAGCATACACATAACTTGCATAAGCATTCTCATACTTGCATAAGCATGCATAACTTGCATATCATGTTAAACTTGCATTTAAGCATATACATAACTTGCATATGAACTTGCATAACTCACTTGTTAAACATGCATAAACCCACTTATTAAATATGCATAAACCCACTTATTAAACATGCATAAACCCACTTGTTAAACATGCATAAACCAACTTATTAAACATGCATAAACCCACTTATTAAATATGCATAAACATAGGAAAACATAGAGTAGCATATCATTACAAATGATTCAAACTCACTAATCCGCATTCAAGACCATAAGTCTCATTACACCTAATCTACTTACTTTAGCAATTGATGTTAAAGTGATAGAAACTCACCAAAACCAAAATTAGCAAACTTATGAAGTAGAACTAGTTGCTAAATATGAAGAAGATGATGATTAGAGGTTGATTAGCTTGCAACTTCCTTCATAAACTAGTGGAGGCTCCTCTTAAGTTTGATTTTGGTGGCATGAGGCCATCATTTCTATTTTTAGTATGGATTAGGCTTGCATTAGGGTGTATTTATAGGATTAGGGTGTGTTTTAGACCATAGGATTAGCCCTAGGTTAGATTAGGTCCGTCAGATTTAGGAAATCTCTAGAACCCAGCCCAGCCCTAGCCAGAAAACCAGACCTGGTGCACCCAGGCCCTCTAGCTCGACACGCCGTGTCGACAGGCAAGTCGACCCCCCAGTCGACAGGCCTGTCGACAGCCCTGTCGACATGGCTAGGGCGGGAACTTTCCCGCCTGGCCCCGCTGGTTCTATTTTAAAATCTGAATTTGAATTTTTAAATCTGTTTTTAGCTGTGAATTTTTCTGCAAACTTCATTAGGCCATAACTGGGCCATACGGACTCCGATTTACAAAATTTCGGACTCTATTTCGCGTATTTTTCCGAGACGAACGCAATGACGCAGCCCGTTTCCCCCAATTCTCACATTTGAGATTATTTATTCTGCAATTAGTGAATCTTAGCATTAACTGAAATACGGGGTGTTACATTCTCCCCTCCTTAAAGGATTTCGTCCCCGAAATCTCTAAGCTAAGGAGAATGCATATCCTACCATCCAAACAACCATCTACTCAATCCATCAAACACGGGCATCCATTGTCCTTAAAACCATTTCTAATGATGTATGAGCATATGCAAAGAGTGTGTGTATATGTTCCCTATCTAATGTATGAACATATGCAAACCATGATAGTGCCATGCATCCATTATGTATGCGAGAGAACCCTATCGACACATACAATATCTACATGAGTGCACAATCATTCACCAAAATGCATCATCCATATGATAACACAATCATTATACATCCATAAATATAGTTTCCTACACACAATTTTATGCAATATGCAATATGAAGTGATTGAGCCGATCTAGTGCCTAGAGTGTGTGTATATGCATCCGCGAGCAACCACTAGCAAACACTTGCATCCACTTGCATCCATCAACCATAACATGTCTCAAACACATGTCTCAACCATAGGTTTACCCTATCTAAAGGTCAAACAGTACTAACGAGAGGACATACTAAAGATAAGATGAGTACTAGACAAACGATAAAGGAGAAGTTAAAAGACATACCCTCAAAAAGGAACGGGTACAACGAACGCATCTTCGCTTCCGTTTCCCAAGTTGCGTTGCTCTCGTCTTCTCCCCATTGTACTTTGACTAGTTGAACCTCTCGATTCCTCAATTTCCTAGTCTCTGACCCAAGGATGCGGGTAGGAGCTCGTCGAATCGTTGCATCACGTTCTACTTCCACTTCCCTAAGCAAGCTTGGCTCTACCACCTCTGCAGTCTCATGTAGGCACTTCCTCAAATGTGACACATGGAATACATCATGTACCCCACTAAGTCTGTCGGGCAACTCCACTCTATATGCCATCCGTCCAATCCTTTCCTTAATAGGAAACGGCCCCACGAACCTTGGTGCTAACTTCCCGACAGATCCAAAGCGAACCACATTTCGTAACGGAGACACTTTGACAAAGACCATGTCCCCAACTTCAAACTCAAGATCCGTCCTTCTCTTGTCCGCATAAGATTTTTGCCTATCCTGCGCTGCTTTCATCCTTCTTCGAATCAAGTCAATCTTCTCAGAAGTCTCCCTAACCATATCAGGCCCAAGCAAAATCTTATCCGTAGATTCCCACCAACATGCAGGTGATCGACAAGGCCTTCCATAAAGAGCTTCGAAAGGAGCCATACCAATACTGGACTGAAAGCTGTTATTATATGCGAACTCCACCAATGGAAGATGCTCTTCCCATGTACCTCCAAAATCTAAGATGCAAAGCCTCAAAAGGTCTTCTAGGACACGATTCACCCTCTCAGTCTGGCCGTCCGTCTGAGGATGATATGCGGTGCTCAGACACAATTGAGTCCCCACTGCTTCTTGCAAACTTCTCCAGAACTCGCTAGTGAAGATAGGATCTCGATCACTTACTATGCTAGAGGGTACCCCATGCAATCGAACTATCTCTCGAAGGTATACTGAAGCTAGCCATGGAGCAGTCCTCTTGCTCTTCACAGGTATGAAATGGGCGCTTTTAGTAAGTCTGTCTACCACAACCCAAATTCCCGTATTACCCTTTCTTGATCTGGGTAACCCGTCAATAAAATCCATCGAGACGCTATCCCACTTCCATTGCGGAACCTCCAATGGGTGAAGCAACCCACCAGGTTTCTTTTGCTCCGCCTTCACTTGTTGGCACACCAAGCATCGAGCGACATACTCGGCCACATCTTTCTTCATACCGGCCCAAAAGAAAACCCGCCTCATGTCTTGATACATCTTGTCCCCACCGGGATGAATGGTCATCCTAGAACGGTGTGCATCATCAAGAATAACCTTCCTCAAACCCTCGTCTTGCGGTACACAAAGTCTACCGTCTCTACGCAAGCACCCCCTATCGTCTAGGGTGTACCTACTCAAATGGCTGGACGATTCCCCCCTTATGAGCTTCTCTACCAACTCAACCAACTGTGGGTCGTCCCTCTGTGCTTCTCCAATCCGCCCCAAAAGAGTAGGTCTAACCTCCAAGGATGCTAGCAAACCGGGTACATAATCAATGGAAGGTCTGAAATCAAACATCGAGATAAATTCCAAGCTTCGTTGTTCCACGAACAATGGACTCAAGGACAGCCTCTTTCTGCTCAAGGCGTCCGCCACCACGTTACCCTTGCCAGGGGTATACGCTATCTCGAAATCATAGGATGCTAAGAACTCCATCCACCTTTGCTGTCTCAAGTTCAAATCCTTCTGAGAAAACAAGTACTTCAATGATTTGTGGTCAGTGAACAATTCGAATCTCTCACCAAGAAGATAATGGCGCCAAATCTTAAGCGCAAAAACGATAGCGGCCAACTCTAGATCATGGGTAGGGTAATTTTTCTCATGCACTCTCAACTGCCTTCCACCATAGGCTATTACCCTTCCCTCTTGCATTAAGACTGCGCCAAGTCCTGTCCCACAAGCATCGGTATAGACAACAAATGGCTTGCTCCCATCTGGCAACACTGAAACTGGAGCAGTGGTTAAAGCTCTCTTTAACCATCGGAACGCATCATCACAATCTACGTCCCATGCGAAAACAAGATTCTTCTTCGTAAAGCGGGTTAATGGGGCTGATATCTTCGCGAAGTCTTTAATAAACTTCCTATAATAACCCGCCAACCCCAAGAAACTTCTTACTTCGGTAGCATTCTTCGGAACCTTCCAATCCTGAATTGATACTACCTTCGCGGGATCCACAGCTATCCCTTCCTTGGAGACCACGTGCCCCAAGAAGCGCACCTCCTTTCTCCAGAAGTGACATTTAGAGAATTTAGCCTTAAGGCTATGTGCTCGAAGAGTCTTCAATACCTCCCCAAGATGTAGGGCATGCTCTTCTTCACTCTTAGAAAATACTAAGATATCATCCACAAAGACCACCACAAATTTATTAAGGAACTCCCTGAATACCCTACTCATCAAATCAACAAAGTATGCAGGGGCGTTCGTCAACCCAAATGGCATCACCAGCCACTCATAGAAACCATCCGGAGTCCTAAAGGCAGTCTTGTCTATGCTATCCTCAGCCACCCTCAACTGATGAAACCCCGTGGCTAAGTCCAACTGAGAAAATACTGAAGCGCCAACCAACTCATCGAAAAGATCATCAATCCTCGGCAATGGGTGTCTATTCTTCTTTGTGAGCTTGTTGAGTTCTCTATAGTCTACACAAAGTCTGAGGGACCCATCCGCCTTCGTAGCAAAAACTACTGGAGCACCCCACTCCGATATACTTCGTCTTATGAACCCCTTCTCAAGCAACTCCCCTACTTGCTTATGGAGTTCCCTCCTCTCACGAGGAGCCATGTGGCGCACTGGTAAAGATACAGGTTTAGCATTATCCACCAGATATATTCGGAAGTCAATCTCCCGCTTCGGAGGTAAGCCCTTCACCTCCTCAAACACATCCGAATATTCCCGGACCACTCTAACAGATTGCAAACTCTCGACCGAAGCGTCAAGCGATTCAAGATAACTTAGCATAACAGAATCCATGGGATTACAAGAAATCTCGAGAGTGTTACCCAAGCGGGTCATGAGCCTAACAACTCTCCTTTCGCAATCAAGAACGGCACCATTACTGGATAACCAGTCAATGCCCAAAATCAACCCATAGCCCGTGAAGCCCAAAACAAAAGCATCACATCTAAACTCAATGCTAAGTATAGAAATCTTCAAACCCAAACACACCATGGACAAATAAGTGGAGCCCCCAATTGGGTTTGAAACAACCAAGGGATCATCTACCAGACTGGTGTCTAAGTGCATGACTCAACTAATGATGATGAGATAAATGAATGCGATGCGCCAGAATCAAACAATGTACGGACAGGATGATCAAATAGAAAAACCAGACTTTCAACGGAAATAGTTCTACCTCTTTCCTGAATCGGTGGAACCGCGGGAGCCTGTACTTGCCCCCTAGCCTGACCCGGTGCCATAAGAGCTTGCACCTGTCCTCCTAAGGTAGATCCCGTCCTTTGCCCTTTCTTAGGACAGTCTTTCACTAGATGCCCTGCTTCGCCACAGTGGAAGCATCCAGTCTTCTTCTTCTTGCGACAATCCTTGCTTAGGTGGCCTGGTGTCCCACAATTGAAACACTTCTTCTTATTCCCCTTGCCACCGTTGCCTTTCCCACCTTTATTTTGCTGTTGTTGCTGAGGCCTCTTTTGATCTCCCTTCTTCTCGGGTGCCTTATTAGCATTGGGACCCTTCTCTTCTTCATGCATGAGTGCCATGTCAACTAGCTTCTCAAAGGTGGCCCCCATAGGGATATGAGTCATAGCCAACCCATGCATCGGTTCATTCAAGCCTTTCACGAACCTCAAAGCCTTCTTCTCCGGTGTATTCACCATGTCTAGGCCAAACCTTGCCAATTGATTAAACTTGTTGACATATTCCTTCACTGAGAGATTTCCTTGCTTTAGGGTCAAGAATCTTTCCATATACAAGTTTTCCTCCGCCCTTGAGAGAAACTTTGCCACAAATCTTTGCCTAAAATCCGCCCAAGAGTCAATGGGGCGTTCTCCATTAGTGACCTCCCACCAGAATGAGGCATCTCCTTTCATTAACCAAGCAGCTAACTTGACTTTCTTTCCTTCTTCCATCTCAAAGATATCTATCAACTCTTCCACCTCCTTAAGCCAATCTCTAGCCTCCACAAAAGTTTCAGATCCTTGAAAAGGTTTCCCTCCCATGGCTTTAAATTCCTTGCAAGTCTTAGCAAAAGTATCCGTGCGAGGAGGAGGGGGAGGAGGAAGATCGGGTGCTACGGTTGGTGGAGGAACATTTGCTGGACCCGCAGTGGTGGCCCTAGCCTCCATCAATCTCCTATACCATACTGGTACCGTCACACCCTACGGAAAGTTAAGATCCTCAGCCATGCTGAAACGAAAAAGGAAAGATTCAAAACGGAGAATTCGAAAGATAAAGATATGGCTATTGGGGATTATGCTTTTCTTTCAAAAACTTTTCTCTTTAAAGATATGTTTTTGAAAATATCTCTTCCAAAAATGTTTTTAGAAAAATAGTTTTCTAAAAATTTTATCTGTTCCGGTAACCTTGGCTCTGATACCACGTGTAACACCCCACTCCCGCTACGGTCACTCTCTAAGGGAATGCCATAACATCGGCGGAGTATTTTAGTGAATATAGAACAGAGAAATTACAGCAAGACATATATAAGTAATACTTGAAAATTTAAAACAACATTTCAATGCAGCGGAAAGTAAAACATATCTGGTTACATCACAAAACCATAATAAGAGTTAAGTACAAATATCCATTCTTGCTAAATAAAAATACATAATCCCAATACATCAACTGATAGCCATAAAAGAAAAGGGTAAGCTGAGCTCTACATCTAGGGTCCAAGCTCCAAGAGAGTAATAAAAGCAAACTGATCAAGGCCCACTAGCACTAGGCCCAACCTGAGGACCTGAGGGGAAAAGATAAAAACAACGGGGTCAGACATAAGCCTGAGTGAGTCCTATAACTTTAACAATGTAATCATTAAAGTAACCAGAGAAGACATAAACTTGACATACGGTAATGTCTGGGGATGAATGGCTACACTAAGCAGCTTGGTAGACTTAGGATAAACTAAGATAACTGTAAAGACGCATTTACCCACCCAAGGATAATTACTACACTGCACCACACCAGTCATTTCTACTTAAAGGTTGATCCCTCCCAAGGACTTAGAAAATTTCCCCAGTAGTCTCGTATACCCCTAGCTGACTACATAGGTGCCGTCTGCCCCTATCTCCACTAGGTGTAACCACTACTCCCAAATGATCGGCTCCCTACCGTAGATACCCGTGCCGGCCCCACAGTGGGGTGTATCACTCCCCAAAGTGGCAACCCGATACAACAAACGGTGCACGGCTTATATCTACACGATGCAACAACGTCTTACCTACCAGCCCGGGTCCATACACGCATATGAAACCCGTAGGACTTGCGTTGCCACCGCTACCCCGTTTTGGCCTCTTATAGTCAAGCCCAGTACGCGTGTCCCGTCCTCGACATGGGTCGAGCCCAATAAGATACATATGGGTTACTGGTTGAAATGGGCCCCCACAAGCTACCCACCTAAGCTTGTCCCTTTTTCTAGTGCATCCCACTTAACCCTTTAATCATGTTTAATTACATGTTTCCACTTTGGTTAAGTATTCTAATCGTATTTTCTATTGCCACCCAAGGCAACCACTAGATTTCCACATGCCACCCAAGGCACCCACTTAACCCCTCATGTCCCACTACATGCTAATATGGTTAAGTGTTTCTTAATTAATTAATTAAGATCATGACCTCATAAAGACCTCTCACATTAGACCATCTTTTTATGACTGCTGGATATGCCGGTTGGTTCCGGGCAGACTTCTGTCATAAAAAGGGCCTAACCTCGTGTCTTTACTTTAATCACGTATTTAATTTATGACTAAGACCTCTCACATTGGGCCAATCATTTGTAGCCGCTGGATGGCCGGTCGGTTCCGGGCAGACTTCCGCTACAAAAGGGTCCAACCTCGTGTCTTAGTTGATTAATTACACCTAATTAATCACCCCCATAATTAATTATCCCTAATTAATTACACATTTTTCATAACATGGGTAGACCTAACTCAATAGGTAAATTCCCATGGGGTAGACCTAACTCAATAGGTAAATTCCCACTTATGTTAATTTATTTTTATGGTATGCTTAATCATACCCAATCATACTTTTATTAACATATTTATTAACCCCATCGTTCCCCACGTAAATCGTTCTCATTTCATGACATAATAAAAGTGAAGATCCATCACAAATATTATGGGTTTAACCAAATCTTAGCATATAACTTTGTCATGGGTTAAGAGGATGTCAACTTGCATATATGAGCATATATTAACCCAACTACATTTAACCCAAACTTGCATATTATCATACACATGACTTGCATAACATGTCGCATATGAACTTGCATATTATCATACATATGACTTGCATAACATGTTGCATATGAACTTGCATATTATCATACACATATCTTGCATAACATGTTGAACTTGCATATAAGCATTCTCATAACTTGCATAACATGTTAAACATGCATTTAAGCATACACATAACTTGCATAAGCATTCTCATACTTGCATAAGCATGCATAACTTGCATATCATGCTAAACTTGCATTTAAGCATATACATAACTTGCATATGAACTTGCATAACTCACTTGTTAAACATGCATAAACCCACTTATTAAATATGCATAAACCCACTTATTAAACATGCATAAACCCACTTGTTAAACATGCATAAACCAACTTATTAAACATGCATAAACCCACTTATTAAATATGCATAAACATAGGAAAACATAGAGTAGCATATCATTACAAATGATTCAAACTCACTAATCCGCATTCAAGACCATAAGTCTCATTACACCTAATCTACTTACTTTAGCAATTGATGTTAAAGTGATAGAAACTCACCAAAACCAAAATTAGCAAACTTATGAAGTAGAACTAGTTGCTAAATATGAAGAAGATGATGATTAGAGGTTGATTAGCTTGCAACTTCCTTCATAAACTAGTGGAGGCTCCTCTTAAGTTTGATTTTGGCGGCATGAGGCCATCATTTCTATTTTTAGTATGGATTAGGCTTGCATTAGGGTGTATTTATAGGATTAGGGTGTGTTTTAGACCATAGGATTAGCCCTAGGTTAGATTAGGTCCGTCAGATTTAGGAAATCTCTAGAACCCAGCCCAGCCCTAGCCAGAAAACCAGACCTGGTGCACCTAGGCCCTCTGGCTCGACACGCCGTGTCGACAGGCAAGTCGACCCCCCAGTCGACAGGCCTGTCGACAGCCCTGTCGACATGGCTAGGGCGGGAACTTTCCCGCCTGGCCCCGCTGGTTCTATTTTAAAATCTGAATTTGAATTTTTAAATCTGTTTTTAGCTTTGAATTTTTCTGCAAACTTCATTGGGCCATAACTGGGCCATACGGACTCCGATTTACAAAATTTCGGACTCTATTTCGCGTATTTTTCCGAGACGAACGCAATGACGCAGCCCGTTTCCCCCAATTCTCACATTTGAGATTATTTATTCTGCAATTAGTGAATCTTAGCATTAACTGAAATACGGGGTGTTACAGATCTTTCCAATGATATTAAATTTGTTAAGATCCAACGGTTAGATTTTGAGAAATGTGTAATTCAAATCTGAATAAAAACCGCGCCAGGGCTGCGTAATGACCTTAAACATCGTTCGATGGAAATGGGCTATTTTTATATAAATAAAAATAGCGATAAATTGTTTTAAAATATTATAAACAATGTGCAATGGAAATAAACCAATTTTGCTTGGTTTATCAGATTTTTTTGATGGTTAGATGTATTTGACATGAAATTATTTAACTGAACTGAAACGTAAATGTCAAATAGTTTAATCATGGAAAGAAATGATTTGAATTATATATATTTGAAAATTATTTGAAAAGGCCAAGTTAAATCTCATTTCAAATAATTGAACGACGACTAAAAGTCGAAAAAAATGAAGATGGTGCAAGACCTGTAATCTTCACATCGAATGGATTACTACTGATGCCCTGGATTGATTAGCTCCCATAAAGGGGTTATAGTGGTAGTTGTTCAGGCGTATTTGTTGATTGTCCGCATATGTGAGGGCCTCTCTTCAGTATTGGACATATGGAATGAGGAATAAGGTGCCTCCGGTTTCTTTCAGACCCAGAACGGATTAGTAAATGGATGTGTATCTGACATTGGATTTCATTCTCTGTTGATTGATCTCTATTTAATATATATTTGTTTGGTGGCAGAGAATTTATTCTCTTTCCTAACACCCATCTCTAAGACGTACGAGCTTAGAGGTTATATATCGATAGACATCAGTCCCATGGAGTGGAATGTCAATGTGGCATACAAAGATGCAGTGATCAAGGCTTTTGCTGAAAAGCAAAGCCTTGTGGTTGATGATCAAAGCACGGCTTTAAATAGCATAGCTTTGTGTATGCGTTAATTCGCGATCCTCACACCCCGGTATCAACCAGAAACGGGAGAGGGCCCAAAGGAGAACATGTGTTTCTTTCTAGCTAGGAGTGGTGTCATGATATGGAGCGTCGACATTTTACTTATGTGGATGATGGAAAGCGAGGTACCTCGGATTTGAATCCCTAGTGGCTCTTGATACGATCGACATACAGACCAAATTTTATGTCCCATAGGGCAGGGAAATGTATTGTTCAGGAATTACTAATCCTCAAAAGTAAGGGAGGACAGGCCCTGGCATTCCTAAGTGTCGATGCATTCTGATCTTGAGACAAGGGGTAGATTGTCTCGAATTCGGTAAGGATGATCCCTTGCCTTGGTTCATGACAGAAATCCAAGTTCCAATACGTGACATTGTGCGGTTTTGATTGTAAACCTATATATGGCGACATGATATATGGTACCCATGCCGTCTGTGATTGATACAATATGATTGAAATTGTTTTTGAAACATATATGCACTAGTGATAATATCAAATGATTTTGTTTTATACGTATCAAGCATATTATTGGCCATTATAAGGTAAAACTCTATAATTCGGCTTGCGTTGCATTGTGTGATGGGACCTAAGTCTTATAATGGCTTCATTTTTCTAAAGAGCATTGCGTTATTTAAATGATTCATCTTATTTCATGCACTGGCAATCCAATGGAGTAAACCCGTTTCGCGTTAGCGGCGTGGTCCTGTGATTGACCTTATTATTAAATAGGTTAAGTATGATTTCTCATACCAGTCCCATGACCGACTCGTAGTTCGTTTCACTTTGCAAACTCGGGTGCCCCTATTTTCTACACGGGCAACCTTGTATTCAGATTTTGGTTGGTTCATTCTGGATAGCTATAGAGCTGAAAATGGATTTTATCATTTTTATTGGATTGTTCAGACTTTATTATGTATATTATGTTTGATTCCAATGCAGACATTTTATATTAAGCTAAAACTGTATTCTGTACTAAGTATGATCCTGTTATGCTGTGTAACTCTGATGTTGATATTATTTCCAGTGTAATTTGATGTACATTATCTGGTGTAATTCTATATTTCTGTTCTTCTGTTATGGTTTATGTGTTATATTCCACTGATTATCGTTGCTTCCATGGAATGGGGGTTTGGGTTGTCACACTTGCGCTCAACATTATCTCCCTCGCCTCAGTCGCCAAAACCCACCTAAATATCCAAAACTCCACAAACCCCCGCCAACAAAAATACATGAAAATAGAAGTGCTTCTTATCCGCACATTAATATAATACAAAGGATTAAAGTCGGGTGGTTGGAAGCAAAAGAGGGTTTAGGTACAAGTCTTGGAGTAGCAGAGGCCTATGAGATGAGCGAAAAGGTAGAGGAGAAGGGTCGAAGGTGATGGAGTTGCACGATGAGGTGGCTAGAAGGAGTAGAGCTTGAGGGTAAAGGCAATGGGTTTGGTGGAGACCCATTTTAATGGATATAGGTTGTATTTAGCTATTAGAAAATGTAAAGGATAATGAATAGTAGTGTTATGTGCCACTTCATCACGTTTATTTGCTAGAAAATAGGATCATGACTGAAAATTCAAATTTCACAAATATGGCAATGAAACATGGGGAATGAAGGGTAGAGTCATAGGGTAGGGCATGTCACAATTCCAATAAGACACACGTAGGGACATAAAACTCAGAAAATGACACAATATTGGATACCGGTGTTGAAGAATGGAGTTTTGATGGCAACAACCTTATTTCAATATTAATTGATTATAAAATATATACCAACACTTTTATCTAGAATATATATACACACACACATATACATATGTAGGATATATATACATTATTTATTACTGAAGACTGTACAATTTAAAGATATTAGAGATTCAGAATTCAGAGATGATTCAAGACTCGTGAGTATTCAAGATTTCAATAGTTCAAGATAAATATAGTTATAGAGTATAGATTATGTAAGACTCTGAATAACACTCTAGATTCAAATATAAAGTCAAATTCTGTTTTTCAATTTCTAATTTCTAATTTTATTTTCAAATTCTATCTTCAATCTATATCTTCTATATTTTACTTTCTATTTCAATTTGATTTTAAACTTAAGTTTTATAAGTTTATACTTTATAAGTTTTATATATTTATACTTTATATACTTTATATTTATATAGTTTTAAACTCTATAATTTTATACATATGTCTACATAGTTTATATTCATGTTTTCATATGATTTTCTACTTTATAATATTTATTTATAACACTATGTTTTAATTCAAGAATTTCTAGATTTATATATATATGTATGTATGTATGTATGTATATCAAAACACTTCAAAAATATTCAAATTTCAGTTTTGTACATTGATATGTCGACATACATATATATATACACATGTCGACATATAACTGTCATTTTTTTTTCAAAATCGTAAGAAGTGTCTTTTCACTATTTGTGATGATTCAGAAATGTTGCGACCTTTCAAATCTTATAAATAGAGGCTGGTTTCAAAAAAAATTATTATTGTTCTTCTCCATCTTCATCTCCTTTCATTACACCATTATTCTTTATCATTTTTATGATTTCTACACTTATACTTTGCCGAATTCAACTCTGTTTTCATTAAACTTCTTCTCTTTACACTCTCTACTCGTTACTCTCTGAATCAAGTTCTATTGAAGAGTTATAGGGTTGTTTGTAATTGTTTGGATTGAGTAAGTAATCAGTGGTATCCCTTGTAGCTGTGAAATCAAGGACGGGTAATCAGTGGTATCCCTTGTAGCCATGAAATCAAGGATGGGTATACTTGATCAAGTGTGTGTGGAATCGGTGGTATCCCCTGTAGCCGTGAAATCAAGGAGGATTGTAATTAGATATTGATATAGTAATAAACCTCTGCACAATCCAACATTGTGCAGGACTGGACGTAGGAGCAATTCTGAACCAGTATAAAATCCGGTGAGTTCTTTCCTTTTTTGCACTTTATTTTTGTTTATCTTTGTGTTTATGTTTGATCCTGTGTCTATGATTATTTCTATGGTGTTTGATCCATATAGTAATTCACATAAGTTTAGATTTTGTTTAAATTCTCAAAAACATTATTCACCCCTTCTAGTGTTTGTTTTGCCTTAATGATCCATTCCGCAACTCCTAACAATTGGTATCAGAGCAAGGTCTTTCAAAAATTTCATAATCTAATTTTTGAAAATTCTTATATGGTAAATTTTAAAATGATTTATAACACCAGTTTAAATTTATGTAATGCATCAGTATTAGATAAGTCTGCATTCAACTTTATTGAAAAATCAAGTTATTATGATTTGATTTTTGAAATTTGAAATTTTGAAATTTTTGATATATGGATATGTTACATAACCATCATGATATTGTTATTTAAAATTTTAGATTAGTTAGTTTGAAAAGTTATTTGATTATTTGAAAAGTTGTGTTGTTTTACAGGAAAAGATATGTTATATAGCTATTGGATATTCAAACTCTGAAAAGATGGGTGAAGTGACTGTTGGAAATTCAAATTCTGAAATGGTGACTGTTGAAAATTCAAATTATAAAATGGTGTGTTACATGGCTGTTGAGAGTTCAACATTATTATGAACACATGGTAGAAATCAAAAAGAAGAGAAGAGTAATGATGGTTGATGAAAAGACATCAAGAAGAAATTGATATATATATATATATAATGCAAATCAGTAAAGAAACGGGTACCAGATTAATTTATAACCTTGGATTTTTATCTACAACTCATCTTCATATTGTACCTCTCTTCATTTGCTTCGTAATGTTACTGGTTTCATGAGAATCCATCTAGAATTGAGCAAGTAATGATCAAATGAAGTTTTAGTGAATAAAGAGAGAAAGAAACCAAAATAGTCTATGATCATCTTCAAATTGCATCGACAAGTTAGAATATTTTGTCCTAAATCCTTTTTTATATTGTAGTTCTCGTTCTCGCGGTGATTTTGATGGGTTGATTGTTAAATTCTGATCAGAATTGAGTGAGATATGACTATTTGAAGCTGGCTATGCAAAACTGAAAAACTATTACAGGATTTCAAGCATCTCTCTTACTGTTTTGACTTGCTGCACCCCACTGTCTTTCAAATTCATCTCCAAACTATTATTAGATCGTAGTCCTTGAATTTCTCTTCGGTTTGCCACTGATTTCATCCAATTCCGTTAAGAAATGAAGAAGTTATGTCTCCCACTAGATTGATTGAAAATTGATAAACGGGAAGAAGAAGAGAAATGGTTATGAAGAGACATGATTTTTGGACCTTTATATGGTGGTTGAAGTGTCCATTCATTCAAAACCCAAATTCAAATTTTGGCGCCAAGTTGGTTGAACTACTAAATCTTCAATATCTTTCTCATGCGGTGTTCAAATTCAACAAATGAATATACTATCCTGATCAGAAAAACAAAATCGTCGCAGTAGAGCAGATTTCATCATCAAATTCCAGAAGATGTGAATGAGTGATTCATAACAATGGAAGAATGACAAAAGGAAGTATTGTAGATAGGTGTGCTTTATAATAATTTCATAATTATCAATATTTTTAGGAATATAGATTTATGCACATAGTTGGTTATAGAAATTCATCCCTTTTATAATTCTAGATATTTTGGTTCATATGTCAATACACCATAGTATACGTATTAAATATAATCAACATATCTTCTTATTTTAAAATTTCACTACTTTTTGATTTGGCTTTGAAAAGACATATTTTCAATATGAAAATGTCAATTCAAACTCTACTTATCAATTTTGTTTATCTATCTATATTTCATATATTTTGTTTCAAAAATATATTATAAAATTATTTATAGTACATAAATATATGCTTGAAATAATTTAGTTTTTTATAAAATATAAATTAACATACATTTTACATGTGATTTGAATATACATAGTTTAACTTATATTTTCGTATAACAGATATACTAATTTTTATTTCTTGGTTTATTAAGATTTATTAAACTTGTATATTTAACTTAATATTTGGTGTGTATATATATATATATATCTTTTATCCTTTAAATATGTATTTTAAAGTTATAGATTTACAATTATATAACCAAGTTTCATAAGAAAATTTATTATTTTGTCATAACTACGTTTTTCAAAATAAACTTTCCTTTTGAAAATACTTCCTTTTAAAACCTTTTTGAAAATAGTCTTCAAAAACTTTTATCTAATCTGGAAACCTTCAGCTTTGACACCAAGTGTAACACCTCACGTCCGTTAATGTCACTCACAAAGTGTAACGACCCGCATTCTACGCATCGAAGGATCGTAGAATATTTATTTCTTCCACATACTAAGTCATATGGTCGTGTAATTTTGCGAGATGACTATTGGGGTCATTTCCCATGTTCATGATTTTTGCCGATTTTTAAATGACCGTTTTGCCCCTAGCTGATCTTGTTTTGGCCATAACTTTTGATTGGAAAGGAGTTTTGACTTGAAACCACTTCCATTGGATCCGGATGATGGTGTACAATTCCGTAGAGTGGTCACATTAGCCAAACGGACTCACCGTTTGGGAGGTATGACTGAAATAAGTTTCAGTAGGTGAAAATCTGTTTAACCGGGCGAAATGAGGTGATTAGCAAATGGGCCCATAACCCATTTCAGGATTAGGGTTATGCGAAGGCTGAAATGAGTTAGGTTTCATTTCAGTTTTCTAGCCGCCATCTACCTCCTAAGAATCCTAATAATGGCCTCAAACCTCTAAAACATCCCCAAATCACCTTCTAATCAAAGATTAGGCTTAGCAACATCAAATTAAGGAGGAATAGCACCAAAGCAAGGTTAGAGCTACTGCTGAGCATTGGGATTCGACCCAAAACAGAGGATATTTCAGATATATAGTTTAATTTGTGGCAAAGGTGAGTGATTTGCATAGTTCCTCACTAATTATGGTTAATTGAGGTTAATTAGCGAATTTATACATGTTAAAAATCTGGAAAAATATTGATAAATTTCGAAATATTGTTTTAGGCATCTGTTAGAAGTTTGGGTTAATTTAGTTAAGTTTTGTTAATCCTATCATTAGTTTTGCTTAAACATGCTTAAGGGAAAATATGAGATTTTGGCTATGTTTGATCCATTTTAACCTATCATATTGTTGTTTTGGTGTTTGAGGTCACTTCTACTTGTTGCTATGACTGCATGGTATGCTTTGTGATTGATTAGAATAGTTAGAATGGTCGAAAACGTCGTCGAATGGTGTACAACTCGTTGGACAAAGTGCAGGAAATGCACAGGGTTAGGTGACCAAGGTAGTGGATATCGTATGCTTTACGCACTGAGTGAGAGATGTGAGGATGGTTGCCATGATTGATTTGTTTGCTATCATTATGACATGCATACCCCATCCCCGTTATCTCTACACCATTTGTTCAGTGGCACCTTAGAGTATTGTACGGTATGTAGTGCTAACTCTTTGGTTGCAGGTCCAGGTTCAGGTATGGTTTAGTATACCTGTTATTGTTATGTTTAACAGCTTATCGCTCATACCAGACTTTTTGTCTGACCCAGAGTTTTATGTTTCTTCTTATTACTTTGGGTGCTCTCACGAGTAGACTAGAGACAGGTTAGCTGGTGATGCACGAGTAGCTGTACCGGAGACGAGCAGGAGGCTTCCACATATGATAGATATATATATATATATATATATATATATATATATATATATATATATATATTCTCCCTGTGTCGATGATGGTCACTACTTTGGGCATTAGTAGTGCACCCTTTCTTTCTTTTGTTTAGAGACAGTAATTTGGAAGGTTGTATTAAGCTGTATTTGGGTTTCCGCTACTCTGATGATGATGTTGATGTTGGTTTTAGTTTTCAGCATATGTACTGTCTCGCCTGTTTTATGTCAAGTATGTTGTTATTATATTTTATCCTATGCACTGTGAGACATTCTACAGGTTTTCGATTAGTTCATTCTCTTCTTTCCTTTCTTTGGCGACCGTTCCGTGCTAGTCAGGCATTTGTATAACACACTTTCGGAGGAAATGCCGGCTGGTGCGGGGCGGGCCGTCACACTTGGTATTAGAGCTCTAGGTTGTGTAGTTAACCTAGAGAAGACATCAGGGAGAGATAGTATACATATATGAGAGCGCGTATTTGTTATATTTTGGTTTTCAAAAGCTAGCTATATATATTATTAGTATAGTTAAGGATGAAGTCGCACTGCACTGACACCACAAAGATGTTGGTTAATCGTTTTCTCTGTGCAGATTAAACGATGAGCCGATACGTAAGGGGTACCGGTAGGGGAGCCAATAATGGGAATGCTGCTGAAATGAGGACGATGTTTACTGACCTCATGAGAGAGATGTTTCGGGATGTTCAGAGGGCATCTTCCAATGCTGGTAATGGTGGTGGTCCAATAGTGCAGGCGCCTAGGGCCGATTTCGCCAAGATGAACAAGGATTATACTAGTCTTGGTGGGAAGCCGTTCCACAGAACAGAGTCGGCTACATATGTTCAGGACTGGTTGGATAGCTGCAAGCGTATCTTCGAATATTTGGGTATCGAGGATGCGATGAAAAGAAGGCTAGCGTCCCGTCAGCTGCAAGGACGGGCAATGAATTGGTGGTATGCTATAAAGGCAGCTATTCCCGAGGATCAGGTTACTTGGGAGCAATTTAAGGCTCGCTTTAGTGATAAGTCCATTCCAACTGCTCAGAAGTCAGAATTGTTTAGAAAGTTCTTGGAGCTTAAGCAGAATGGTAGGGCAGTCTCGGAGTATATTGCCGAGTTTGATACTTTATCAAAATATGGGTTATCCCTAATAGATACTGCCCAGAAGAAGAACGAGAAGTTCATAACAGGTTTGGATTAGTACTTGGGGGAAAAGCTTATTAACCACATCGATGAGACGTTTGAATCGATTGTGGGGAAACCATTAAGGCCAGAGAGTCTTTACCCTAAGCCAAAGACTGAGGTTGCTATTGCATTTGCAGAGGAGCCAAAGCCGCAAGCAGAAACAAGACCAAACCAAGGATGGTCAGAATAAGAAGAATAAGAAAGATGGCGAGTGCTTTAGTTGTGGCGAGAAGGGCCATTATGCTAGAGATTGTCGAGAAAAGCCTGAGGAAAGGAAATGCTTTAACTGCGGCCAAGCGGGAGATCACAAGGATGATTGTCCACAACCTCCTAGGGAGAAGCAGATTGTGAAAGCATATGCTATCAACGTTGTTCCTTCTTCGTCGAATGCCCCAACTGCGGCGCATAAGGAAAAAGGTGTCGTTATCCGAGGTATGCTTCCTATTTAAGATGTTTCTGTTCAAGTTTATTTGATATCGGGACTTCCCCTTTCCTTCTACCTAGTGACCTGGTAGATAGGTTGGAATTGGAACCCGAGGAAGTCGATAGACCTTTAGTAGTGACTGTTTACGAACAAATTATACAATTGTAAATAACTGTAGAATTCGTTCGTCTTTCCTAAACAACAAGGATCGTTGTAGAGGGTGTCGAACTCTGGGACCAAATTATTTTATTAATAAATCCAATCAAGTTATCCCTAACGTTTGATTGGTTGAAAACAAAGAAAATAGCAAAATTAAATAAAAGAGAGTTTTAACAATAAGTGAAAGCAATTAGGGATAATGACATAGATCAGATTCATAATCATCAATAGCCAAAAGATTAACCAGATCTAATACATGTTTCTGTCACAAACATGAATCAACGATAATAGGTTTTTAGAA
The DNA here is from genome assembly GCA_030737875.1 of Allium sativum. NCBI lineage: Eukaryota > Viridiplantae > Streptophyta > Magnoliopsida > Asparagales > Amaryllidaceae > Allium > Allium sativum. The sequence goes on from JASFAX010000020.1 coordinate 2,857,882, forward strand.
ACAAATATGTAAATAACGACAAGCATAGCCTATGCAGGAGCTCAGCTCTACAACCATAGACTATCAGGACAGATTCACTAATTAATTTCTAAAACCCTAAAATTAGATCTAGATCTGATAAACGTTAGATCGAACACGAATATATCCTGTGAAGGAGCATAGCTCTTTAAACGACACAAAATATGAAGGTTCGGATCTAACCCTTAATTCAGATCCATATCAACATGTATACAGTCCTCATCTTTTGGCTATGTGATTCATATTGAATCATACTATCAGCGTCATCACCCCCTAATCAAAGGGGATTAGCTAGACATAGCTAAAGAAGAAGAGAAAAAGTAAATAGATAACATGAACATAAATAAAATAAACAAAAAGTAAAAAGAAAGGGAGAGAATGATTTTATTCCAAGAAGAGAATTACAGAATAAAACCTAATGTGTCTTACAATGAATGAGATACAAGGTATTTATAGCTGATATGACAAAGGCTAGCTAGCTAGTTACATAATGTGGGACTAAAGAAATAACCCAAATAACACATAAGCCAGTGTGAACGCAGCTTTAGAGTGAGTGGTTTAGCAAATAGGCTAGTGTGAACGCAACATGAGTAAGAGGCCTTCCTAATGAGCTAATGTGAATGCAGTTTGAGTCTTTATTGAGCCAAATCTTCTTAACTGAAATATAATTGCAACCGTTCTTCAAGCTTCAGACTCTTCAAGCTTTAGCAATTTTAAACTTCACTCTTTTTAAGCAAATTCTTCATGCTTTATCCATCAAATGCTCTAAACCATGCTCCTTGTCAACAATCTGAAAATACAGCTATAAATACAAAGTATCAATTATTTTAAAGGGAAAATAAGATAAATAAGCGGATAAAATATACACATTTACGTGTATATCAAATACCCCCACACTTATCTTTTTATTCGTCCTCGAATAAACTAAACTAAGATATGTCACACTTTCGTAGGAAACACGATTGCATTTAGCGTATGCAACAAGCCGTTAAACCTCTGGGTGTCCCCAGTAGGACGAGTGTTGTCTCGTGAGGGTTTTCAGCGGATACTACCCACAAAATCCAAGCGTCTTGTGTACGCAGATAAATCAAACATTATATTTAAGGTCTTTCATATTCCAAGGATTTCACCTAACTTCAATAATAACGGTTTAGTCACAAATTGTCCATCCCATTGTTGGTGCAAAAATGAATAAAAAATTTCAAGCTGAATCGTAATTCCTTGATAACACTGTAATTGTCTTGAAGGTTAAGAGCATGGTGTCAACCAAAGTTCTACACATCGACAATGAGCACCCAATCATTTATTCAACCCCCTTTTTTTTTTTTTTTTTTTTTTTGAATAATTTTTGCACCAATGTAACTGTAATGTATTAGATATGAGTTATGCATAGATGAAGGAAAATTTTTGTAAGTTCTAAAAATATTCTAGATAAGAGGGCAAGTGTATTAGTTGAATTTCAAGCTACAAAAGATAAAGTAATACTAAGGCACATATGGACCTTTTGTTTCCTTCCATCTCCTCAACTACAATCCTTGCTTCTAAGTACGGTATGTGGAATGGAAATGGATGCTTCATAGTCAAGAATGATGAAGACTATTTTATTCAGAGAGACTCTATCTTTATTTCTTTTTTCTTTTTTTTTTTCCTTTTTTTCTATTCTTTTTTTTTTCTTTTTTTTTTTTTCCTTTTGCATGATGAATGATGAATGGAGATGGAATGATGACGTACATGATTTCATTTGATTCCTCCTCTACTACCAACACTTCATGAAAGGAAAGTTTTGTGCCCTAGTCACTCTACTTCTATAACCTTAATTCAACACACAAGTCTGGATTGATGTTATACAAAAAACTGAAAGGAATGATAAGCAAAGTTTCGTAAGATAGATAACCCATATAATATAAGATGTGGTATATGGTTATCCTACCTTAAAACAAGTACGAAATGGGTAGTGTAACATTGGTATGAAAAGTGGCATGTGACATTTTTGACCTTTAAACAAAGGTTCTTGAGTATACCAATATAAGATAAACTTGTCGACACATGGATGTAAATCGACTAAAACTTGGGTTTGAATAATGTGGGGTATCGAAGAAGAACGCTACAATGAGTCATTTCTCCTTAATTGGGCCAAGTGGATTTTAGAACTTACAATTTTGAAAATTTGAGTGAAAAGAAAATATTATGCATGAAAACGAACTCAGAAAATCCAACAAATGTAGGTGCAAAATCCTTTTATTTCATGATTTTTTTTACTTGCACATTCTAACATGTATAACAAAGGTTGACACGCTTACTCCAGAACACAACTAACGTCTGCACAGTCTCAAGCTAGCATCTTAAAAAGACACATTACGATTCAATGAATAAATAATGTTCATTCCCATCACCCAACAATTCAACTTATCAAACAAGAACCAAGGTGTTATTTATGAATTTAAGTTAATCCTTGTTCAATGAATGACCTACTTCATAAAATTTGATTGCTGATGTAATGTAAATTCCCCCCACACTTGAGTGTGACTGTGTCCTCACAGTCTTAATCAGGCATATCGTAGTGAAAGGGAAAAACAAATAAGAGAATATTTACATATGTACAAAAGAGGGTTAGTACGTCTTACCGAATGTGTGTGCAGAAAATACGCAGTCATCGAATAGATGAACCGGTCCACAATGGACCAATGGATCAGCCTCATTAAGCTGATGAGACACAGCTGAAGCACAGAAAACCAAATCATAAAGGATTGTATATTACGTGACAGATTTGGAAAAACAAATTTCGTTTTTTCAGAAGTTTGAGTTGCTAATTTTAAAATTTTGAGCTTACAATTGATCCTAAAATCAGATTGAATTTCTGTAGCAGCTAAAGAGAGGTCATCGGGCTGGGGTTCAACAAAAGTTTCAAAAACAAAATTTGACTTGTTCAGATGATGTATAAATTGAGAGACATGTGCATCGTTCTCACCCCCACACTTGTTTTGAGAAATATTGTCCGGTTTTGCTTTAATATTTGAAATTTTATTAACTAAAGGTTCATTCGTAAACCCAAAGTCAAAACCGAACAAATGAATTTTCAGTAAATTTCGAAATCGTGTTTTCTCAAAAATAGTGTCATTCCAGAAAGAGTTCATATACTGCATAAATTTATCATTGAAAAACAAGTGATCATAGTGAGGTTCAGTTGAAACGATCAAGTCGCAAGGAGTTTCAATAGTTTTAGAAAAATCGTTATTGTGCTTGAGATCACATTCAGCAGTTTTGTTGTTTTCAACCACAAGAATTTCAAAGTTTTCAAATTTTTCATTTTCAGTTTCAGACCCAACAACATTATCGTCAATCAGTTCAAGAAGTTTTCGCTCATCAAAGTCGTCCTCACCTAAATAGTTGTTAACAACTTCATCATTTTTGTCATGTTGGCAATCTAAAGTTGCTAAATTTTCAAAATTTTCAGAATGAGAGAGAGGAAGATCAAATTGAAGATTGACGTCTTTGTTTTTAAGAGAATTTAAATTCAAATCAATCGCAGAGCTTTTAACAACTCCATTGAGATTTTCATCGATTTCAAAAGTTGTCAGTTGAAAATCATTAATTCTGGGCAAAGGTAGATTATCGTTCGATTCATCACACATTTGGATTTTATTTTGTTTCTCACGAAACTTCAAGTAGTCATTAATTTCATTCGTTTGCTCAAAAAAATCAAATTTATAGTTATTTACACGAGAATTTTCAAGTTGAAATTGTTGAGAGCAAAAGTTTTCACTAGCACCACAATTGAAATTATTCCCATTGCCAAAATCATTTGAAAAATGATTTACATTTCCATTTTGAATTTGAAATTCATTTTGGAGTTCAAAACTGAATTGACAAGGGTTGTAATCAAAATCTTTGGAATTTGAAGGTGAAATCGGATTTTGATTATTTCGAAAACTTTCACTTAAATTGTTGCACATGTATGAATTACACCATTCATTTATTTCTTGATTTTGTTGTATGCTCAATTCAAGTAAAGATTCAATACGTGTTTCAAGAGTTGAGGGTTGATCATCATTTTGAAAATTTGATGATGTACAATCGGGATTATCCTGAAAATTTTGAAAAGTTGGTGGTGTACAGTCCAAATTACTTGTACAATAGTTGTTATTAAAATATCCATATGAATTTGGTGTAAAAGTATATGGATTATATTGATTTTCACAACTATCGTAAAATCCGTAGGAATAAGGGAATTGAGACATTTTCAAGAAAGCTCTTTTAAAAAATATGTTAAAATTAACAACTTCGGATTATATGAATACAAGTCTAGGCCAGGTCCGGACAGGGGTTATCAGTGTGCCACGAATCACCGTAGAAACACAACTGAAGGTTTAAGAACCTGTTTGAGTTCGAGACTCTACCGTTCCTTAGACACCTCAGAGAGTATCAATCCTAATTGTCAATTTAACGAATATTTTGTCCTATGAGCTTTTGGGGAATCCTCTGTTCGATTTCAAAAATAAACTTTTCAATTAATCCCACGTTCGTTTTAAAATTTTAAACCACACATCAACAAGCAAAATATTCGGTCACAAAATGAACAGTCTCAGAACAGTCACAGAACAGTCAATTGCAGAAATTAAAAAAAAACAAAATTTTTTTTTACAAGCAAGCCGATGCCCTGCAGAAGAGTTTTACAAGCAATGTCTATATTTTTTTTATTTGCAGCAGCGGTCCCTGTAAAGTTAGAAAATACTCACCTTGATCGGCAGTCCGTCCAGTGTAGTTGAGTCGCGCTAGCGCGTTCACACCCCACTTGGTGTGCAACCGCTCCAATCAAATCTGTTTGTAAATCACTTGGCTGAACTCTTCACTTCTCGTTGGCCTTTGAATTGATTTCTTTGCTTGACTTTGATTCCTTGATTTGTTTGCTTGAGCCTTGAATTCTTTCTGCTTTGGCCTTTGTTTGAGTTCTCTCTTTTTTTTTGACTTTTTTTTTTGTTTTGGAAGGAAAACTAAAATGGCACTAAAACAAAAACAAAAGAAAACTAAGGCTAATAAAAAAATTAAACAAAGAGATGAAATCTCTTTCTTCCTTTTTTTTTTTTAAAGAAACACAAGAAAATATATAACAAACAAAGAATTTTTTTTTTTTAAAAAAAGGATTTGGGAAAAGAAAGCTAGAACCAACTTACAAAATTCAAAGAAGTAAAAAAAAAAAAAAAAAAAATTTTTTTTTTTAAAGGGAACAGGGAGAACTATAAACTATGAGAAGAAGAAAAAACAAAGGAAGAGGATGGGGTATTGGTTTGAGAAGTGGTTGTGGTGACTATTATTTCTGATGAAGAGGTTGGAGAGGATGAGTATATGTAGAACAGAAGAAAGAAAATTGGAAAGAATTGAAAAAGGATTTTTTTTTTTTTTGGGAAAAGGAATGTATTTATACAAGGAATATTGGAAAGTAGAGAAGTTTGGAAAGAAATTAAAGAAAAGAAAGGAAAGGAATTGTAATAAAAGCAATTTTTTTTTCTTTTTTAGAGAATTGCTGAAAAATAGAAAGAGATAGTAGAGAAATTTGGAAAGAAATAATGGAAAAGAGGGGAAAGAAATTGGAACAAAATTAATGAAAGAAAGGGAAAGAAATAAATGAAGAAAGAATGGTAATGAATAGAAAAGAAAGTAGAAAAGGAAAGAGATCAAACTAAATTTGCAAGTGTTTTTTTTTTAATTAGAATTGTTGTAAAAGTAGAGGTGTGGAAAGGTGGAAAGAAATTTGAAAGAAAAAGAAAAGAATTAAAAGAAAGGAATTGTTAAAAAAGTTGAATTTTTTTTTATTTGGAAATGTTGAAAGGAGGAAGCAAGATGCAAATAAAAGTGGAAAGAAATAAATAAATAAAATGCAATTATTTTTTTATTGTTGTCAAAATAGAAGAGAGAGAAGAGATTGTGTAGAAGAAAAATTGGAAAGAAGTAAATGAAAGATTAGGAAAGAAATAGATGGAAAGAAATTGAATGGACATTAATTAGAAAAATTGGCAAAATTTTATTTTTTAGAAACTTGGGAAGAAATCAATTTGTGAAACAATTGCAAGGAGGAAGAGAAATAGAAGAGAAGGAAAGAAAATCAAAAAAAGTTTTTTTTTTAATTTATAAAAATTGTAAAAAGGAAAAAAAAAATTATGGAGAGATGTCAAGAAAGAAGGAAAGCAACAAAGAAAGGAAACAAAACAAAAGGCAAGAATTTTTTTTTTCTCTTATTTGGTAGATATAAGGTATCACAAATCAAATACCAAATCAACCAACAAGAGATTTTTTTTTTAATCTATGCTAGAAAACAAAAGGGAACAAAATAAAAAAAATATTTTTTTGTGTTTTTTTTATATTAAGAAAAAGAAAATTATAACACGAAGGATTTATAAACAAAAATTATTTTGGTCCCCGGCAACGGCGCCAAAATTTGTTTACGAACAAATTATACAATTGTAAATAACTGTAGAATTCGTTCGTCTTTCCTAAACAACAAGGATCGTTGTAGAGGGTGTCGAACTCTGGGACCAAATTATTTTATTAATAAATCCAATCAAGTTATCCCTAACGTTTGATTGGTTGAAAACAAAGAAAATAGCAAAATTAAATAAAAGAGAGTTTTAACAATAAGTGAAAGCAATTAGGGATAATGACATAGATCAGATTCATAATCATCAATAGCCAAAAGATTAACCAGATCTAATACATGTTTCTGTCACAAACATGAATCAACGATAATAGGTTTTTAGAAACAAATATGTAAATAACGACAAGCATAGCCTATGCAGGAGCTCAGCTCTACAACCATAGACTATCAGGACAGATTCACTAATTAATTTCTAAAACCCTAAAATTAGATCTAGATCTGATAAACGTTAGATCGAACACGAATATATCCTGTGAAGGAGCATAGCTCTTTAAACGACACAAAATATGAAGGTTCGGATCTAACCCTTAATTCAGATCCATATCAACATGTATACAGTCCTCATCTTTTGGCTATGTGATTCATATTGAATCATACTATCAGCGTCATCACCCCCTAATCAAAGGGGATTAGCTAGACATAGCTAAAGAAGAAGAGAAAAAGTAAATAGATAACATGAACATAAATAAAATAAACAAAAAGTAAAAAGAAAGGGAGAGAATGATTTTATTCCAAGAAGAGAATTACAGAATAAAACCTAATGTGTCTTACAATGAATGAGATACAAGGTATTTATAGCTGATATGACAAAGGCTAGCTAGCTAGTTACATAATGTGGGACTAAAGAAATAACCCAAATAACACATAAGCCAGTGTGAACGCAGCTTTAGAGTGAGTGGTTTAGCAAATAGGCTAGTGTGAACGCAACATGAGTAAGAGGCCTTCCTAATGAGCTAATGTGAATGCAGTTTGAGTCTTTATTGAGCCAAATCTTCTTAACTGAAATATAATTGCAACCGTTCTTCAAGCTTCAGACTCTTCAAGCTTTAGCAATTTTAAACTTCACTCTTTTTAAGCAAATTCTTCATGCTTTATCCATCAAATGCTCTAAACCATGCTCCTTGTCAACAATCTGAAAATACAGCTATAAATACAAAGTATCAATTATTTTAAAGGGAAAATAAGATAAATAAGCGGATAAAATATACACATTTACGTGTATATCAGTGACAAACCCGTGTGGTTTGACTAGCCTTTGTAGGATTTGTCGTAATTTGGTCTTATCGAGTCATGGATGTTTGTTTGTTGTGATTGCTTTATTTTGAGCTTTACTAGGTCTAGCTTGATTTTGGGAGCTGATTGACCTCAAAGGTATAGAGTGATAGTAGATTGTGAAGGGTCTTTGACGACCATTATCCATTGTAATAGATGATAGACGAAAGGTGGTATTGGATCGCCTACCTTATGATGAAGATGATAACGGGAGTTAGAGAAGCAAATGTACATTGGATATACATCAGTTTTGTCAGGACTTGGCCATGCGATCGACGATAGTCTCAAGCGAGATTGGCAAGGATAGCCAGAGTTAGTTATGGATGCTTGAGTGTTTGGATGTTTTGCTAGTATCATCTCACGTGGATTGTCCGAATTCGGAGAAGATGTTCCTTGGGTGCTTGTCTGATATTGATTTAGGACTTTGGGGCTTGATCTTGGGGAATGTTGAGTTCGATTAGGATGGTTCGCGTGAGAGAAAAATAGTTGTTGCGATTTTTCATTGGATGATATCTTGGTTTACTCGAGGAGTAATGGGCAGCTGTGACAAGATAAGACTATTCGGTGGTATGGACTGCCCCGGGTTGGACTCGATAGGGTTATGAGATGACTCGAGTGGGACTCGAGAAAGATACAAAGTAATGGATTGTTTAGGACCCTATGCTGATGTTCTTGTTGAAAAATAGAATGTGTTCGTTGATCATGGAAGATGCAATGAAGGTTAGGACGATTCAAGTTGGACTTGAACTCGTAAAAGAAAATAGGTATTCGTTGATCTTGGAGCGGCAACAAATAGGGAGACGACTCACATTGGACTAGGGTTTGTAGGTAATGGATACTCAGGACTGGGTCTGAGTTTATGGGTAATAGATTGACTCGAGTTGGACTCAAGAAGGCTGCAAGGAATTGGAATGGCTCGAGTTGGACTCGAGAGGGCAGCAAGATAATGGATAGACTTGGGTGGGACTCGAGTGTTTCAGGCGGACTAAAAAGCAGGGGTATCTGGGGACGCCCACTTACATTGGATCTGTTGGACATGATCTAGTTATCCTTGGAGGATAAACGTACGTTGGGCATACGATAGTCCGTTTGGAGGCAGAGCTTCCATCAGTTATTGATGTCGGTTGGACTAGACATACAGGTATCGACGTATTCATGGCTTTAGCAGGTGATAGATAGGATTTGTTTGATGGATGCTATGGTTGTTGTGTTTGTTCCTACCTTTCATCTCTTGAGTATCACCTGTAGGATCATGTTGAATGGAAATAGGATAAGTTCGTTGATCATGGTGGTATGACGGGTGTAAGATACTTTACGTTAGACTTGAAGTATGTTGGGCATTATGGAGCGTCCGTTGACCTTTGAGATCAACGGATATAGGAGCTTCAAGTTGGACTTGGACTCGAAGGTAGAGTACCTAGATTCATTGGATGAGTCTAGTTTACCATTAGAAGGTGAATGTACGTTGGACGTGCAGTATGGGTATAAGTGGAGTACCTAGGTTCATTGGATGGGTCTAGTTTGCCTCTAGGAAGTGAATGTACGTTGGACGTGCAGTACGAATGTAGGAAGGACTCAAGTTGGACTTGAAAGGACATTTGGAATGTAGTTGGAAATTTGGCGTATGGGGTTGGATTACCTAAGAAGATGACAGTATAGACGGATGCCATAGTACCGGACTGGGTGCGGTAGCTGATGCATTGGGTAGGAGACATGCCAGTTTATAGGCTATGTTTCTGGAATGGAAGCAACTAGAGTATATCACGGGAAATGACTTCAGACTTAAGTGCGAATTGGATTCAAAAACGCTAGTAAGCTTGATGATTAGATCGATCTAGATTGAGTGGATCGGTTCCAGTCAGAGGGATGATCCTAACCTATTGGAAATCACCTCTAGGGTAGAGATGAGAATCGATGGCGAGAGAACAACTGTACTTGGGAAGTAGAGGATGACATAAGAAAGTCGTATCCAAAGCTCTTTGCCTGGTAAGATTATAGTTTCGATTTAGTCTATCCGCATGCTAGGATAGGTTTGTTTTGTTTGTTTTGCATGTTTTGTTGTTTGAAAATAATTGATAGGCATGTGGAATTCTTTTTATATTTCGGTTAAGGAATTTCGGGGACGAAATTTCTTAAGGGGGGGGGGGGGAGAATGTAACGACCCGCATTCTACACACTGAAGGATCATAGAATATTTATTTCTTCCACATACGAAGTCATATGGTCATGTAATTTTGGGAGATGACTATTGGGGTCATTTCCCATATTCATGATTTTTGCCGATTTTTAAATGACCGTTTTGCCCCTAGCCGATCTTGTTTTGGCCATAACTTTAGATTGAAAAGGAGTTTTGACCTGAAACCACTTCCATTAGATCCGTATGATGGTTTACAATTCCGTAGATGGTCACATTAGCCAAACGGACTCACCGTTTGGGAGATATGGCTGAAACAAGTTTCAGAAGGTGAAAAACTGCTTAACCGGGCCAAATGAGGTGATTAGCAAATGGGCCCATAACCCATTTCGGGATTAGGGTTATGGGGAGGCTGAAATGAGTTAGGTTTTATTTCATTTCAATTTTCTAGCCGCCATCTACCTCCTAAGAACCCTAATAATGGCCTCCAACCTCTAAAACATCCACAAATCACTTTCTAATCAAAGATTAGGCTTAGCAACATCAAATTAAGGAGGAATAGCACCAAAGCAAGGTTAGAGCTGCTGCTAAGCATTGGGATTCAACCCAAAACAAAGGATATTTCATATCTATAGTTTAATTTGTGGCAAAGGTGAGTGATTTGCATAGTTCCTCACTAATTATGGTTAATTAAGGGTAATTAGTGGTAATTAGCGAATTTATACATGTTAAAAATATGGAAAAATATTGATAAATTTTGAAATATTGTTTTAGGCCTCTGTTAGAAGTTTGGGTTAATTTAGTTAAGTTTTGTTAATCCTATCATTAGTTTTTCTTAAATATGCTTAAGGGAAAATATGAGATTTTGGCTATGTTTGATCCATTTTAACCTATCATATTGTTGTTTTGGTGTTTGAGGTCACTTCTACTTGTTGCTATGACTGTATGGTATGCTTTGTGATTGATTAGAATAGTTAGAATGGTCGAAAACGCCGTCGAATGGCGTAAACAACTCGCTGGACAAAGTGCAGGAAATGCACAGGGACCGGACCAGATTGGATGGGGTGGTCCGAACCGAACTGTTCGTGTGACCCATCCACGATCCGCCCCTTGATCCGAACCGAGCCTGTATGCCCCGAGTTGATTTGAAACTTGGAGGAGATCACGACCGGACCGATCCGCTAGAAGTACCCCGACCTGAATCGATGGATGGCGATGGATTTAAAGAACTGACCCGATCCGTTAAGGGTGATGACGACCCGATCCGCCAGGGGTGACTACGATCCGAACTGTCACGAGGAGGAGGCATGGATCCGAACTAAATGAACTTGGAGAGCATTATCCGCAGTGAAGAGAAGGGGAAGCCGAACCGATCCGGGGAAGAAGACCAATAACCCGAAATGCAAAGGCAAGCCAAATAGGAAGTTAGAGCTCAGGATCCAGTTGGGAACCAACGAGTTCACTTCATGATTGAACTTTGCTGCGGGACGTGTGCAAAGGGATTGTCGGTATTCATAACTTTGGTTCACCACTGAGAGACGAATAGTGGGCTTATAGTGATAGTTGTACGGGGTTGGGCTCCGTCATGGCCCAAAAGGGTTAGGTGACCAAGGTAGTGGATATCGTATGCTTTACGCACTGAGTGAGAGATGTGAGGATGGTTGCCATGCTTGATTTGTTTGCTATCATTATGACATGCATACCCCACCCTCGTTATCTCTACACCATATGTTCATTGGCACCTTAGAGTATTGTACAGTATGTAGTGCTAACTCTTTGGTTGCAGGTTCAGGTATGGTTTAGTATACCTGTTATTGTTCTGTTTAGCTGCTTATCGCTCATACCAGACTTTTTGTCTGACCCAGAGTTTTATATCTCTTCTTATTACTATGGGTGCTCTCACGAGCAGACTAGAGACTGGTTAGCTGGTGATGCACAAGTAGCTGTACCGGAGACGAGCAAGAGGCTTCCACGTATGATATATAGATATTCTCCCTTTGTCGATGCAGGTCGCTACTTTGGGCATTAGTAATGCACCCTTTCTTTCTTTTGTTTAGAGACAGTAATTTGGAAGGTTGTAATAAGCTGTATTTGGGTTTCCGCTACTCTGATGATGATGTTGATGTTGGTTTTAGTTTTCAGCTTATGTACTGTCTCGCTTGTTTTATTTCAAGTATGTTGTTATTATATTTTATCCTATGCGCTGTGAGACATTCTACAGGTTTTCGATTAGTTCATTCTCTTCTTTCTTTCTTTAGCGACCGTTCCATGCTAATCGGGCATGTGTACAGCGCACTTTCGGAGGAAATGCCGGCTGGTGCGGGGCGGGCCGTCACACAAAGGGAATACATTAAGTTTCGTGGAGTATTATAAGTAAACAGAACGAAATATTACAAGACAGAGAAAGTAGTACTTGAAATTTTTTATAACTTTATTGTTGCGGAAACAAAAATAAGTTTGATTACATTTCCAAATACCAAAACCAAGTACATAATATCACTCTTGTACAAAACCATCAGAGTACTTAATATTAAAATTGTAATCCCCAATAGAAAATGCCATAGATAAGCTGAATCAAAGCCAAGAAATTCATCTTTCAACTTCAAGCTGGAAGAAGGGATATCCGAACTAAGCTTGAGTACTTCCTCCCTAAAAACCTGTGGGGGGGGCGGAAGAAAAAGGGCGAAAACAAACTAAGTCAGACATAAACCTGGGGGGGGACGGAAGAAAAGGGGCGAAAACAAACTAAGTCAGACATAAGTCTGGTGAGTCCAGTAATTTTAACAATATAATCATTAAAGTAACAGGATAAGAACATAAACTGGAAAGTAAGAAATGACTATACATAAATATGCATGACAAGGTAAGCAGGATGAATAAGATAAACATTGATCACGCTTCTAATCACTAAAGGATAATTACTACACTACACCAATGCTAATTTCACCGCACCGTTACTAGTTCCATACTGAAAGTTTATCCCCATCTTGTAATTGGTAGTCCTCAGGCGTAACATCTAGTAAGAGGTATTCACCCCATACAATCCTTACTTGCCCATACTAAATACTAGATGTCCCCACTCTACCCCCTTATCGCTTAATCGATCGGCTCCCTAACTCGCATGTATTTATTACTTGTGTCATTCGGCCCCGCTTGTTTACTTTTGTCATTCGGCCCCGCTTGTTTACTTGTGTCATTCGACCCCGCTTGTAAGTAGATACATGTGCTGGTCTCACCATAGGGTATATCAATCCATATGCTGGCAACCCGACACAATTCAAGATGCACAGTGTATACTATTGATGCCCAGTGCCTGCCTTTTTCCATTCCGAAGCACGTGCACGCCCATACTCCGCCGGAACCTACACTACCACACCACCCGCCGCTATTTTGACCGCTTATAATCAGCCCAGTAATCGTGCCCCACCCTGCCTAGTTCAGCGTACCATGATGCATCTATGTGGGTTAATGCTGAAATGGGTCCCCGTTACTAGGGTTTCCTACTGGTTAAGTTTTGTGGGCATATATGCAAGTATTACCCACCTACACGAGATGTACTTAACCCTCCCACGGATTCAAACATGTTTATTTAATGGTTAAGTTTGTGGGCCTATATACACTAATATTACCCACCTACCTAAGGTTTACTTAACCCTCCTATTTATTAAGTCAATATGTATTATTGGTTAAGCTTGCCTTAACCCTATCCCTTTTGTTTATGTAATATTGGTTAAGTGTTGTCCATTCATGTTAACTTAACCCACCCACACATCATGTTGTATTGGTTAAGTGTTTCTTATTAACTTAACCCTATTCATTCATCATGTTATATTGGTTATGTGTTTTAAATTTACTTAACCCCACCCACTTGTCTAATTAACATGTTGTATTGGTTAAGTGTTCTCAATTTACTTAACCCCACCCACTTATCTAATTAACATGTTGTATTGGTAAAGTGTTTTCAATATACTTAACCCCACCCACTTGTCTATTCATTTGCATTAATTAATTTATTAATGCACCAACCTATCACATTAGAATTGTTATTTGCGGTTGTTGGATGCGCCGGGCGGTTCCGGGCAGACTTCTACCGCAAACTCATTCTAACCTCGGGTTTTGGGCTTAATGTGCTAACCTCTCACATTAGGTCTGTGTTGTTGCAGTCGCTGGATGTGTCGGGCGGTTCCGGGCAGTCTTACACTGCAACTAAATATAACCTCGGGTTAGGCATGTTCATCTTTTAACCAATTTACATATTTACGATTTATGTCCAAGTCTAGATTTATATGCAAATTATCCATAAGTGTGGTCAATTCAAATTATGCCACATTTACTTGATATGCCCAAAATTAATTATAGGATTACAATCCATTTTATGCCAATTACATAATGTCCAATATTTAATGTTTCCCAACTGTTTCCCAACGTCAATCGTTCGTATGATTCATATAATACGTTAGGCTCGCAATTAGCCTAACTCATAAGAAAAAGGGAAAGAAAGAGATGTATAACATCCGAACTAGCATAAAACAATATCAGGCAATTATCTGGGCCTTTCCGGATTTTCCTGTTCGTTTGGGTTATCAGCCATTCTACTATCTGAAAAATGAAAAACCCTTCAGTGGATATTCCTAAGATAGTATTCAAGCCAAAAGATAAGAATTCTCCTAGTATAATTGTGTATGTCTTTTGGGGTATCGTAAAAGTACATATATATATATAGTTCAAATACCTTTTTCAAATAATAGACGCGTCTCTCATACGTATATTTCCCTTAATCGGATAACCTAAGATCTGATATGAAATGTAACAACCTGCCCGGAGTGGGCCTAAATTCTGACCTAGAAAAGGCCCATCGGAACTTAGAGCGGCTCTAAATGGGTCATTGGTTCATATAAGGAATTACATTTGCACTGAATAACAGAGCAATAGAACGAGATGAAATCTCACACTGCGGAAGAGATAAAATATGATAATGAGAAAGTATACCATTTAAATTAAAAACCGATAATGTAGCTCATAACCATTATTAAAACAGTTACATCAATCTATGTAGTTAAAACCCCGCTAAAGCCCTGCAATAACCCTGCTATAGCCCATAACACTTTTCAACCGCTACGCTATTTCAATTTAGCGCTGATGAACAGTGGATCCGCCTTTAGCTCCGCTATTTTTGGCTGCACCCCCTAAATCAAGGTTTTTTAGCATCCACTTTAGCAATATTACTATAAAAGCTTGATTTGAGTAGTTCTCTTTTTAAAAAAATTCAGTAAAGTCAGCATAAAGAGCTAAATTTAAGGCATAAGTGCCTAATATATGGTAACAATCAATTACAGACATCAAATTTAGCATGCATAACTATGATATTCCTTGATTTTGTTATATAAAATTGATTAATATTAGTTTCTTTCACTCATATAACGTGACAAAGATGATTAATTAATTTCCAAATGTTTGGTTTTACATCTAATGAATCTTTTTGCGCCTCTGCTATATCCCCGCTACACAATTTTGCAACTCCACTGCTATAGAATCGCTAAGCGTTTTAACTGTATAGACATCAATTAATGTTTCAAATACATAACAACAACGATAATATTGCCAACAATAAATAGAACATAAATAGATAAAGTTCCACCATCGTCAGGTTTCCACCACTTCACCTCTCAGCATGAAGTCCAACCTACTGTTCTGTAAGTATCTTAAGATGAGGGAGGTTAGAACATAAAGTCCTGATGAATGAAAACCACATAAGTTTGAAGGGTAACTATTCTTATACTTGCCAGGAAAGATTTTTCACGATATGTATAGTGAACAAGAATACACACACAAGGCAATGAATCTAATTAATAAGGTGGACATTCATACAGTTACTTAAGACCTTCATTAACACTTTAGGGTAGATCCTCGATCATTTAAGACCCAACAAGGTGGACATTCTCGGTCACTTAAGGCAATACTACTATATTAAGTTTAGGGTGTGGATTCCTATAATCACTTAAGACATTATGGCCAACCCTAGCCACTTAAGACCCCATTCTATCACATCAATGCTATGTATATACATTCTCATTTATAATATGAGTAGTATCTCGCCACTTAATACCGGTTTAGGGTAAACCCAGTATTCCTCTTAATATCCATAATGGACTACCTCACTATGCCTACATCGTGGGTATGCATGTGATCGTTCTACCTATACTTCTGAATTACTCTTATGGGAGGCCTTGGTGCCCACGTTGTATGGAAGTCAAACGGTGATTTATTGTAGAATATGTTATGTCTCTTCTATCGAGGCTAGGCTCTACACAACCACCCTTCTATAGTTGGAAGGTGTCTCTAATAAGTTAATATCCTTTCCCTAAACATAAAATCTAAATCAATCATGAGGCATTGCATAATTTCCATCTAGGTGTCTCAGTATAGAAAGATCATCTGGCGTAGAGAGGTGTAACCCAAGTCCTTTCCCGTTCTCGCTCCTGACTGATGATGCCCTATACTTGCACGACTCTTTCGAGTTTCCCCACTGCTAGATGCCATTGACAGTGGGTTGCATGATTACCTAACTATGCATCGACCTTTAGACTGCCTATAGAAGCTAAGGCAATACCCATTTGATGGACACTTATAGACCTTGCCTCTAATGGACTGCCTCCCTAAGGGCCATTCTCAGGCATCCTTTCTATGTCTCGTTTGAAGTCACTTATTTCCAACTTAGTTATTTATTGAACGAATTCGTTACAATGGGTCACTGTAACAACCCGTAAAATCTGGGCCAGTTTAAAATTTTTATTTTGGCAATTTTGGCGAATTTTGATTATTTAAAATAGATTATTTTAAATAATTTCGACGAGAAATTTTAATTTGGATATATTAGAACGTATATATTATATACGTCGTCGTTAGAATATAAATATTTATATACAATTATAAATAGAATTGAAAATGGCGCGGTAGTTCGATAATTCGATTTCAAACTTCAATTGAATGTACCGGGTGCAAAACAATCCGGATTTTAGTGAAACCAAAAATAATGGAATCTAATAGTGAATATCTTTCCAACGAATCCGAAAAATCAAAAGTTCGTAGCGGGAATCAAAAGATATGTCCAGTTGAAAGATCTGAATAGTCGCTATGGAATTCAGGCCCTTAAAAATGGACATTTTGCAAATGACCTCGGATTTCAACGAAACCAGTTTTGTTGGGTCCATGATGTCAAGTTATTGCTAGATTCCAAATTTCATAATTTTTCGAATCAATATGTGAGCGTGGCAAAGGAAAACGCGTTTGACCGGTTTCAGTTGATTTTAATCGACTGGAAATTGGCCATTTTTCAAACGGTCTCAGAATTCGACGAAACTAGTTTTGTTAGGACCGTATCGTCAATACGAAGCTAGAAAATATTTTTCTGGAATTTTTCGAGTTCGTATGTGGCCCCACTAAATTGAAATGTGCGTTTAAATTGGATATATAAAGAAGTACACTTTAAATTCAACGGAAACTGATTGTAACGATCAAATCAGCTTGCGATACATATCCCATTGTGTTCGGAATGGGGGTAAAACGCTATGGACGACAGGCGGTGAGCCTCGTTTAGAGGTCGCATGTAAAAGTCAACTTTTTGAAAAATTAAATAATAAAATAATTAAAATAAATTTTAATTCCCCCCTTTTATCTTCCTTTCTGCCCCCCCCCCCCGTTCGTTTTAATTTCAAACTAAGAATAAAAAAAAAAGAGAACCAAATCCCTAATCGAACCCCCCCCCCCTCCGCCTCGTCGCCGATGGCGAACCACCAGCCGCCAACCCCCAATCGATACTCCCACTACCCTCCGCCATGTCCAGGCCACGATAGACCGACGAGATGAACGCCAGTCATGGCGTGGAGAGAGGGAGCTTCGGCGAAGCACGTGAGGTGGTCAGATCTTCGGACGGTCGACCGGTAGAGGAGCGCGTTGAAGCCCTAGGACGGAGCGTTCTTGGACGATGGGTTGTTGTGCTCCAGTACTTTGAATCGACAGAGAAAGGTTTTAACTTTTTCTTCTTTTTATTTCTGATAGCCTATAGTTTATAAAATCTGAAATTCTTATATATGTTTTGTGTTAAAATGAAATATGAAATTTTATATAAAAATAAAATCTGAAATTCTTATATATGTTTTGTGTTAAAATGAAATATGAAATTTTATATAAAAATAAAATCTGAAATTCTTATATATGTTTTGTGTTAAAATGAAATATGAAATTTTATATAAAAATAAAATCTGAAATTCTTATATATGTTTTGTGTTAAAATGAAATATGAAATTTTATATAAAAATGAAAATTTATATAAGCTTTACGACAGTGCCCACGTGAGTTCGCTGCTGACCCTGATGATCCTACTCCTCCAGTAGCGATTGTGCAGGAAGGAATTGAAATCTGGAAGGATCACCTTGTTGGGTTCTTTCTAGACTCATGTGTGTCGTATGATGATGTACGTGAGCACTGTCGTAAAGCTTGGAATATGAGAGGTGGGCTTCGTGTTAATTATGTGAATGGTATGTATTATTTTAAATTTTCAGATGCGGAGGAAAGAAGGAAAGTGATTGAATATGATCCGCCTATTATTGGAGGGAAACCTTTAATCATTACAACATG
Source organism: Allium sativum (assembly GCA_030737875.1). Classification (NCBI taxonomy): domain Eukaryota; kingdom Viridiplantae; phylum Streptophyta; class Magnoliopsida; order Asparagales; family Amaryllidaceae; genus Allium; species Allium sativum. The sequence continues at coordinate 2,876,373 of JASFAX010000020.1, forward strand.
GAGTACAACGATTGAGAGTGTCAGAGAAAGGGTGCAGTCTATCCCGGTATGGACAATCTTCACTAGGATTCCTTCCGTCTTGCAAACTCTACCAGGATTGAACTGGTTGGCTAGCAGAATAGGTAAATTCAAATGTTTTGATGCTAATACGGAGGCTAGGAAGAATCTAGTTTTTGCGAAAGGATTAATTGAAATTACTCCATTTAAACTGCTACCTTCTAGGCTTAAGGTCACAATTGATGGAGTAGACATGTATGTTGATGTTCAGTACACTTGGCAACCGGAAATATGCACTAATTGCCAAACTTTTGGGCATATCAGTGATGCTTGCAAACATACAAAGAACGGCCCCCCAAGCCTATAAATCCACTTGTGAAACCTCCCCTACGCGAGTGGGTCCCTAAAACCAAAACCGTTAATATTCCTCATAAACCTGTTGAAGTGGTAGTTGATATCCCAGTTGTCGACGCTGATGCTGAAGCTGCACAGAGAGTTGTTGATGCAACTGTTGTTTGGATCATACAAGAGAAATCCTGGGTTCATCTAGGTTCTGGAATGAGGTATGATCCCCTTAGTAAGGTCTATTATATGTTTGTATCAGATGGTGAAGAAGATGAAAAAGCAGAAGTTAGGTTTTTGCATTACTTTGATGACGGGATTGATTTGAAGCTTTATACTGATGGTGTATTTGGGGACCACAATGCTGGTATCTTGTCTGATGTCTCTTGGGATAGAAAATTTGTATATGACACGAACCATCCTGGTTATCAGCCTAACCTTCCTAGTCACTTTGCCACATTGCTGAATGACATGGTCCCTACGTCTTCTTCCTCATCTTCTGCCTCCACTTCATCTTCTCCTCGCTCAGCCACTGGTGACTGACTAGCTGTTAGGTATCATAGTAGTTGAAGCAACTCTGCTTCACTCCTGCTTTTCTTTGTACAGTGAGCTGGACACTTCAATCCAGCATATGTGATGGACGGTCCACTTTAAAAACCGTAGCTGATTGTCTACTAACAATCACCTGTACTACACTGTATTTTATTATTAGTTATAATAAAGGTGTTTGCGGTCACCAAAAAAACCGGTCGGCTTTGCCAAAAAAAAGAAATATGAAATTTTATATAAAAATAAAATCTGAAATTCTTATATATGTTTTGTGTTAAAATGAAATATGAAATTTTATATAAAAATAAAATCTGAAATTCTTATATACGTTTTGTGTTAAAATGAAATATGAAATTTTATATAAAAATAAAATCTGAAATTCTTATATATGTTTTGTGTTAAAATGAAATATGAAATTTTATATAAAAATAAAATCTGAAATTCTTATATATGTTTTGTGTTAAAATGAAATATGAAATTTTATATAAAATTAAAATCTGAAATTCTTATATATGTTTTGTGTTAAAATGAAATATGAAATTTTATATAAAATTAAAATATGAAATTCTTATATATGTTTTGTGTTAAAATGGAATATGGAATTTTATATAAAATAAAAATCTTTGTTTTTGAAAAGTAAAAATACGATTTTTATCGTTAAAATGGTTAAATAAAAATATGGTTTTTATATTTTTAAAGTATTAAAAATATAGTCTTTACTATATAGAAGAAATAAAAATATGATTTTTATATATTGAACTTAGAAATAAAAATATGATTTTTATATATTGAACTTAGAAATAAAAATATGATTTTTATATATTGAGCTTCGAAATAAAAATATGATTTTTATATATTGAAAAGCGAACTAAAAGTATGATTTTTGAATATTGAACATCATAGTAAAAATTCGATTTTTACATATGTAGTGGCTACGGGCAAGGAAGATGACGAAGTTGCGATAGCGATGAAGATTTCTATCAATGAAGTGCCGTGGAGCTAGGATAGCTATCTGTGAGAACTTCTCACCTTTCAATTTCTTTTTTCTAGTTATATATATATACTAGGATGCAGACGGTGTTTAGTAGCACCCGACACAATCGTCCACAGACCATGGACTTGTTTGTTTGGCTGTTTGGTTATTGATTGCGATATTGGTTTGAATGTGGTTTGTGGTGTGAAAAAAATCGAATCGATAAATTGGTTAGGATTAGACGTGCGCCGTTATAAGGCGAAGGAGTAAGGCTAGGTTAGACTCTTACTCCAAATTTTGTGGTTTGCATAACGAAAGTGATTTGATTGATATGGGTATGGCGGTGGCCATTATTAGACCGGGGACAAGGCTAGGCCTTATCTCGTTTCTAGTATCGTGCCGTTATGCCGCCGAAATTTTCTAAAATATGTTAGAAAAATAAAAATATCATTTTATTGAAATGAAATGAATTGAATAGAAATTCATAGGTTGAAATAAAATGTTTTATCGTTAAAAATATAATTTTTAACGTGAATGTGAATAAATAAATATTCATTTACAAACCAGACGGTTTGTTTATGTACACCTATTTGAAGGACATTGATGGGGTCGATAAATTTTACACATCGCCCAACTACATAAATAAAATCTGTGTTTGATTGTTTGAAACCCCACACGGGTGTTGGGATGAAATTTGAAGTTCACTCATCCTGATTGATTAAATATGTCGATCGATTGATTGACATGCTGTTATAAGCGTTAGATATCTTTATTTGATGCTTATACAGTGTAGTGCACTTTGGTTGATGGTTGATCATTTTTCAATGCTATTATATACATGTGTTGTATGAAAATCCATATAATTAATTTTATATGGTAATTGATTGGGCCTCATTCCAATTTAGAAAATAAAGAATATTATAAAATAAAAGTTCATGTGTTGACAGTACTCATCCATTGAGATTGGTCATGTGTTGAACGAAATATTTTAGTAATAAAATTTACATCTTTATCGATATAAAATAAAGGTTCATGTGTTGACAGTACTCATCCATTGAGATTGGTCATGTGTTGAACGAAATATTTTGATAATAACAACTAGTTTGAAAAAGAAAGATTTGAAATAGAATATTTGAAAATAGAAATTTATGAAGCCGTGTTGATTAGATTGACGCCATTTTGACGTAAACGATATTTATATCGATTTTATTCGAAATGAATTGAATTGAAAACGATTTCGAAATGAATTGAATTGAAAACGATTTCGAAATGAATTGAATTGAAAACGATTTCGAAATGAATTGAATTGAAAACGATTTCGAAATAAATTGAATTGAAAACGATTTCGAAATGAATTGAATTGAAAACGATTTTGAAATGAATCGAATTGAAAACGATTTCGAAATAAAATGAATTGAAAACGATTTCGAAATGAATTGAATTGAAAACGATTTCGAAATGAATTGTATTGAAAACGATGTCGAAATGAATCGAATTGAAAACGATTTCGAAATGAATTGAATTGAAAACGATTTCGAAATGAATCGAATTGAAAACGATTTCGAAATGAATTGAATTGAAAACGATTTCGAAATGAATTGAATTGAAAACGATTTCGAAATGAATTGAATTGAAATTGAATTGAATTCAAATTGAATTGAAATTTGAATTGAATATAAATGAATTTAAAACGAATTTATAAAGAAGAATTCAATTTTGATTTGAATTGAAAAGGAAGTTGAAATTGCTTTTGAAACGAATTTAAAACTATTTATATAATTCGTTTTAAATAGAAATCGACGAAATATATATTATATATATTATATATATAATATAATGGCCTGAATAGAACACGCCGCGCCGCGGCAGTTCGTGAATTTCGACCATTTATTTCAAACGGACATTACGGGAGATCCGACCGTCGGATTCTCCTAAAACCGGAACCCTTGGGTTCGTATCGAAAAGAGCTTTCTAACGAATATTAGAAATTTGAAATCTAATGGTTGGATTTGGAGATACGTCCAAATCAAATTCGAAAAAGGTCGTTGTAAGTGCAGTTCGATGGCCATTGGTGGAAATCGACTGTACGGGCCTTGATAAAATTATTAAAAATAGTAATAATTTGTGAAAAATCATAAGAAATGATTTAGAAAGAATTGGGATGAAAAACTCCATATTTGAAAAGATAAAAATAGATTTTTATCGAAATGAACTAGTTTTGAACTAGAAATATATTTCTATTTATTTTTAATTAAATAAATTGAATTTGAAAAGGGTTTTAAAAATAACCAGAGTTTCCAATGATTGCATTGGAGTGGATTTGAATCGAAATTGTCTTCGGAATATTTCGATGTTGGAATTCGTGATTATACAGATGTTGTTATGGAAATTTGAAAGATATATATATTTATATCGTTATTTTCAATACGACATTTGTTAATCGTAGAATTTGATATTGAATATAAGCCGATATATTTTCTATTCAGAACCTTATATTGAATATCAAATGAGATTTGGGTTTGTCGTGAATGGTGTCTTCACTAACACTGTTCTTGAACCCAGTTGAGAAAAGATTAAATCTTTTTATTTAGATTTAATGAAGTGTACCAATTAAAAATGATATTTAATTGGAATTGAATTGGGAATGATTTTTGGGTTTATCGTGAACAGTGTTTTAAATAACACTTGTTCTTTAACCCGATAATTAATGGAATGATTTTTGGGTTTATCGTGAACAGTGTTTTAAATAACACTTGTTCTTTAACCCGATAATTAATGGAATGTGATTTTGGGTTTATCGTGAACCGTGTTTTAAATGACACTGATTCTTTAACCCAGTCGAAGATTAAAACTAAGTGGAGTTTTAATGAATCTTTAATTAGATTGAAATGATCGAGAATGGAGTATCACCAGTTTTACTCCAGGCGATAGTTAAATCTTTAATTAGATTTGAACGTGAAATGGTAATTGAATTTACCGATAACACCGTGGTGTTAGATATGAAGTATAACCAGTTTTACTTCATGGGATGAATAGGTTGGGATTGGGAAATTAAAACAAATGATTACTTCGGTAAGGTTCGCTAATCCCAACTAGTTTGAATTGATATTCAAAAATAGATTAAAGAAAAAATTCAAGAAATCTATCTTGGATAAAATTAATGGGAACCTTTCCCTATGAATGTGAAATCAGAAACTAACTGTCGGTTAGCTAAGCAGAATGGTTTTCTGGATATTGATCTGATGTTGGTTTCGGCCTTCGGGGTTAATATTTGGGGAATTATTCTCTTGATTAATTTACGGTTAGTGACTGATGAATTGGAATGAGGCGTATGTTGTGTTTGTGTAACACTTTTATAATATATACGCGAGTTATTCAGAAAGACCGGGTTTATCCCATTCTGAATAACTGATTCGACGTGGTGTCGAAGATGAAGACGGTGGTCGAAGACCGGAAGTCTTCACGCCGTTTGGGTGATTACTGATGATCTTGATTGGGCTGTACACCCAAGAAGATGGAAACAGTTGGTGATCGTCCAGACGTGCTTGGAGATCGATGGATATGCGGGGTACTAGGTGCCTCCGGTTTCGTTCAGACCCAGAACGGACTTGTAAATGGACTGTGTGTCTGACATCGGATTTCATTCTGTGTGACTGATATCGGTTGCATAGGATGGTTTGCCTGTGTGGCATGCTAAGATGCAAATGATCAAGGCTTCTGTTGAAAAGCAAAGTCTTGTGGTTGGTGATCAAAGCACGGCCTTTGTGGCGTAGCTTTGTGTAGCGTTGATTCGCGAGCCTCACACCCCGGTATGAACCAGAAACGGGAGAAAGGACCTCAGGGAGGGCCTACGTTTCCTCCTAGCTAAAAGTGGCGTCAGTGGTTTTACACGCCATGACGAGTTTGACTTATGTGGTTGTTGCTGTTGCGAGGCGCCTCGGTTAGATCGGACGATCCGGGTCCGATGGAGTCACTTGTTGGCTCGCTTACGCCCCAAAGGGCGGCGAAACGTAGTGCTCAGGCATTTTTAATCCACTCCGTGTGGACCGGCCCTGACGATCCAAGGGTCGATGCGTTCTGATCCTGAGACTCGGGCTAGGCAGTCTCGAATTCGGTAAGGACTATCTTTTGCCTTGGTTCATGACGGAAATCCAATTTTCAAATACGTGATCTTGCGGTTTTATTTGTAAACCTATATATGGCGACATGATATATGGTACCCATGCCGCCTATGATTGATACTTATGATTTGAAGTTGTTTTATACACTATGCACTTATTATAGTATCAAATGATTTGTTTTAAACGTATCAAGCATTCTTTGGCTGTTATAAGGGAAAACCCTATCCCCCGGCTTGCGTTGCATTGTGTGATAGGACCTGGGTCTTATAACAGCTTCATTTTTCTTTATTTAGCATTGCGCTGTTTGTTTTATGCACTGGTATTCTTGGGAGGAAACCCGTTCCGTGTTATACGGCGTGGTCCCTTGATTTACCGAACTTTAAAATAAAGAATTATAACTGTTTTAGTTCTCACACCAGTCCCATGACTGACCTGGAGTTTATTGTTTTAACCTAAACTCTGGGTGCCCTTATTTTGACACGGGCAGCTAGTAGTTTTGGGTTTTGCAGATTTATATTCACAGGATTCTGGTTTACAGCTGGAACGATGTCCGGAAAGCTTTGTATCCGTATATCTCATTCTAGTTGTGTATTGTATTATTTTCCGCTGTTATGTATTTAAATGTAATTTAAATCTCTGATATTTCTGTGTAATATTCATTTATACTCGTATATTCTTGTAATCTGATGCATTGTTGTAATAACAGTGAAATGTTCTTTTATATGCGTTCTGATTGTCGTGTTCTCAAACGATAGGGCATTTCGAACGGCCTGGATCGGTTTAGCGACTGGTTCGGACCGAGCGAAATTCCTTGCCGTCACAGTTGGTATCAGAACTTTGGTTTACAAAGCTAGAGAACAAGACGCATTAGAACCATACGAAAGAATTCATCAGATATTGGATTAGTAACATCCAATGGAACGACTCGTTAGAGATGGGATCAGTAGTATCCTAGAACGAGTGTGAAGAGTATATTTTTGAAAATGAAAACAAATTTTGTTTTGAAAATTTAAATCAACTATTCGTATTTGATTAGTTATTATGTTTGAATTTGGACAGTCCAGTATATATAGACTTTGCGTATACGTCTGATCCACGTGTATTTGAAGTTTTAATATATTGGATAGATATAGAGTCACACTCTAGTCGCCCGGAGACGATTCTGATGATAGTCTAGACATCATCAGAATTGGTATTCGAGTTTCGAAGGTGTGATTTTCTATATATTTCCATTAGACTGGTGTGAGAACCAAGACTAATATAGCAAGAATACATTGTTGTGATTTGGCATCAAAACATGATTTTTGACTATGTATCGAAATTATGAATTTGAAACTCTAATTCACTAATTGATTGATGTTTGTGTTGGTTGTTTATTTGCTTGCTAATTTTTAGCCAATTAGCCTAATTGAACCAAATATTGAATTGTATTGAAAATTGGTCGAATTTGCTTGCACATACATATACTTATATTGAACAGGTCATAGCAAGGAGGCTAGAGCAGAGAATAAAATTTGTTTGCCCGACAAATAGGTACATGTTTACTACATAATTTACTATTTTGTTTGGGTGATGATGATTTTGTGAGCCTATTGGCTAGCCGCTTGGCTTTTTCTTTTTCTTTTTGAGATCTGAAGGACCGGGGAAGCTATTTGAAATTCCCCGATGCTCCCATTGCAGGGGAGGTTATGGCGAAATTTTTCGAAAATTTAGGGTGTTAGCCAAATTTTTGAAATTTTGAAAATTCTCAGAAACTAAAAAGTTGGAGAATGAAAGCCAGATCGAACGTAGTGTTGATTAATCAAACCACTTTCGACTTTGTTCCTTTTCGGGGACGAAAAGTTTTAAGTGGGGGAGATTGTAACAACCCGTAAAATCTGGGCCAGTTTAAAATTTTTATTTTGGCAATTTTGGCGAATTTTGATTATTTAAAATAGATTATTTTAAATAATTTCGACGAGAAATTTTAATTTGGATATATTAGAACGTATATATTATATACGTCGTCGTTAGAATATAAATATTTATATATAATTATAAATAGAATTGAAAATGGCGCGGTAGTTCGATAATTCGATTTCAAACTTCAATTGAATGTACCGGGTGCAAAACAATCCGGATTTTAGTGAAACCAAAAATAATGGAATCTAATAGTGAATATCTTTCCAACGAATCCGAAAAATCAAAAGTTCGTAGCGGGAATCAAAAGATATGTCCAGTTGAAAATTCTGAATAGTCGCTATGGAATTCAGGCCCTTAAAAATGGACATTTTGCAAATGACCTCGGATTTCGACGAAATCAGTTTTGTTGGGTCCGTGATGTCAAGTTATTGCTAGATTCCAAATTTCATAATTTTTCGAATCAATATGTGAGCGTGGCAAAGGAAAACACGTTTGACCGGTTTCAGTTGATTTTAATCGACTGGAAATTGGCCATTTTTCCAAACGGTCTCAGAATTCGACGAAACTAGTTTTGTTAGGACCGTATCGTCAATACGAAGCTAGAAAATATTTTTCTGGAATTTTTCGAGTTCGTATGTGGCCCCACTAAATTGAAATGTGCGTTTAAATTGAATATATAAAGAAGTACACTTTAAATTCAACGGAAACTGATTGTAACGATCAAATCAGCTTGCGATACATATCCCATTGTGTTCGGAATGGGGGTAAAACGCTATGGACGACAGGCGGTGAGCCTCGTTTAAAGGTCGCATGTAAAAGTCAACTTTTTGAAAAATTAAATAATAAAATAATTAAAATAAATTTTAATTCCCCCCTTTTATCTTCCTTTCTGCCCCCCCCCCTGTTCGTTTTAATTTCAAACTAAGAATAAAAAAAAAAGAGAACCGAATCCCTAATCGACCCCCCCCTCCGCCTCGTCGCCGATGGCGAACCACCAGCCGCCAACCCCCAATCGAAACTCCCACTACCCTCTGCCATGTCCAGGCCACGATAGACCGACGAGCTGAAAGCCAGTCATGGCGTGGAGAGAGGGAGCTTCGGCGAAGCACGTGAGGTGGTCAGATCTTCGGACGGTCGACCGGTAGAGGAGCGCGTTGAAGCCCTAGGACGGAGCGTTCTTGGACGATGGGTTGTTGTGCTCCAGTACTTTGAATCGACAGAGAAAGGTTTTAACTTTTTCTTCTTTTTATTTCTGATAGCCTATAGTTTATAAAATCTGAAATTCTTATATATGTTTTGTGTTAAAATGAAATATGAAATTTTATATAAAAATAAAATCTGAAATTCTTATATATGTTTTGTGTTAAAATGAAATATGAAATTTTATATAAAAATAAAATCTGAAATTCTTATATATGTTTTGTGTTAAAATGAAATATGAAATTTTATATAAAAATAAAATCTGAAATTCTTATATATGTTTTGTGTTAAAATGAAATATGAAATTTTATATAAAAATAAAATCTGAAATTCTTATATATGTTTTGTGTTAAAATGAAATATGAAATTTTATATAAAAATAAAATCTGAAATTCTTATATATGTTTTGTGTTAAAATGAAATATGAAATTTTATATAAAAATAAAATCTGAAATTCTTATATATGTTTTGTGTTAAAATGAAATATGAAATTTTATATAAAAATAAAATCTGAAATTCTTATATATGTTTTGTGTTAAAATGAAATATGAAATTTTATATAAAAATAAAATCTGAAATTCTTATATATATTTTGTGTTAAAATGAAATATGAAATTTTATATAAAAATAAAATCTGAAATTCTTATATATGTTTTGTGTTAAAATGAAATATGAAATTTTATATAAAAATAAAATCTGAAATTCTCATATATGTTTTGTGTTAAAATGAAATATGAAATTTTATATAAAATTAAAATCTGAAATTCTTATATATGTTTTGTGTTAAAATGAAATATGAAATTTTATATAAAATTAAAATATGAAATTCTTATATATGTTTTGTGTTAAAATGGAATATGGAATTTTATATAAAATAAAAATCTTTGTTTTTGAAAAGTAAAAATACGATTTTTATCGTTAAAATGGTTAAATAAAAATATGGTTTTTATATTTTTAAAGTATTAAAAATATAGTCTTTACTATATAGAAGAAATAAAAATATGATTTTTATATATTGAACTTAGAAATAAAAATATGATTTTTATATATTGAACTTAGAAATAAAAATATGATTTTTATATATTGAGCTTCGAAATAAAAATATGATTTTTATATATTGAAAAGCGAAGTAAAAATGTGATTTTTGAATATTGAACATCATAGTAAAAATTCGATTTTTACATATGTAGTGGCTACGGGCAACGAAGATGACGAAGTTGCGATAGCGATGAAGATTTCTATCAATGAAGTGCCGTGGAGCTAGGATAGCTATCTGTGAGAACTTCTCACCTTTCAATTTCTTTTTTCTAGTTATATATATATACTAGGATGCAGACGGTGTTTAGTAGCACCCGACACAATCGTCCACAGACCATGGACTTGTTTGTTTGGCTGTTTGGTTATTGATTGCAATATTGGTTTGAATGTGGTTTGTGGTGTGAAAAAAATCGAATCGATAAATTGGTTAGGATTAGACGTGCGCCGTTATAAGGCGAAGGAGTAAGGCTAGGTTAGACTCTTACTCCAAATTTTGTGGTTTGCATAACGAAAGTGATTTGATTGATATGGGTATGGCGGTGGCCATTATTAGACCGGGGACAAGGCTAGGCCTTATCCCGTTTCTAGTATCGTGCCGTTATGCCGCCGAAATTTTCTAAAATATGTTAGAAAAATAAAAATATCATTTTATTAAAATGAAATGAATTGAATAGAAATTCATAGGTTGAAATAAAATGTTTTATCGTTAAAAATATAATTTTTAACGTGAATGTGAATAAATAAATATTCATTTACAAACCAGACGGTTTGTTTATGTACACCTATTTGAAGGACATTGATGGGGTCGATAAATTTTACACATCGCCCAACTACACAAATAAAATCTGTGTTTGATTGTTTGAAACCCCACACGGGTGTTGGGATGAAATTTGAAGTTCACTCATCCTGATTGATTAAATATGTCGATCGATTGATTGACATGCTGTTATAAGCGTTAGATATCTTTATTTGATGCTTATACAGTGTAGTGAACTTTGGTTGATGGTTGATCATTTTTCAATGCTATTATATACATGTGTTGTATGAAAATCCATATAATTAATTTTATATGGTAATTGATTGGGCCTCATTCCAATTTAGAAAATAAAGAATATTATAAAATAAAAGTTCATGTGTTGACAGTACTCATCCATTGAGATTGGTCATGTGTTGAACGAAATATTTTAGTAATAAAATTTACATCTTTATCGATATAAAATAAAGGTTCATGTGTTGACAGTACTCATCCATTGAGATTGGTCATGTGTTGAACGAAATATTTTGATAATAACAACTAGTTTGAAAAAGAAAGATTTGAAATAGAATATTTGAAAATAGAAATTTATGAAGCCGTGTTGATTAGATTGACGCCATTTTGACGTAAACGATATTTATATCGATTTTATTCGAAATGAATTGAATTGAAAACGATTTCGAAATGAATTGAATTGAAAACGATTTCGAAATGAATTGAATTGAAAACGATTTCGAAATGAATTGAATTGAAAACGATTTCGAATTGAATTGAATTGAAAACGATTTCGAAATGAATCGAATTGAAAACGATTTCGAAATGAATCGAATTGAAAACGATTTCGAAATGAATTGAATTGAAAACGATTTCGAAATGAATTGAATTGAAAACGATTTCGAAATGAATTGAATTGAAAACGATTTCGAAATGAATCGAATTGAAAACGATTTCGAAATGAATCGAATAGAAAACGATTTCGAAATGAATTGAATTGAAAACGATTTCGAAATGAATTGAATTGAAAACGATTTCGAAATGAATTGAATTCAAATTGAATTGAAATTTGAATTGAATATAAATGAATTTTAAAACGAATTTATAAAGAAGAATTCAATTTTGATTTGAATTGAAAAGGAAGTTGAAATTGCTTTTGAAACGAATTTAAAACTATTTATATAATTCGTTTTAAATAGAAATCGACGAAATATATATTATATATATAATATAATGGCCTGAATAGAACGCGCCGCGCCGCGGCAGTTCGTGAATTTCGACCATTTATTTCAAACGGACATTACGGGAGATCCGACCGTCGGATTCTCCTAAAACCGGAACCGTTGGGTTCGTATCGAAAAGAGCTTTCTAACGAATATTAGAAATTTGAAATCTAATGGTTGGATTTGGAGATACGTCCAAATCAAATTCGAAAAAGGTCGCTGTAAGTGCAGTTCGATGGCCATTGATGGAAATCGACTGTACGGGCCTTGATAAAATTATTAAAAATAGTAATAATTTGTGAAAAATCATAAGAAATGATTTAGAAAGAATTGGGATGAAAAACTCCATATTTGAAAAGATAAAAATAGATTTTTATCGAAATGAACTAGTTTTGAACTAGAAATATAATTCTATTTATTTTTAATTAAATAAATTGAATTTGAAAAGGGTTTTAAAAATAACCAGAATTTCCAATGATTGCATTGGAGTGGATTTGAATCGAAATTGTCTTCGGAATATTTCGATGTTGGAATTCGTGATTATACAGATGTTGTTATGGAAATTTGAAAGATATATATATATTTATATCGTTATTTTCAATACGACATTTGTTAATCGTAGAATTTGATATTGAATATAAGCCGATATATTTTCTATTCAGAGCCTTATATTGAATATCAAATGAGATTTGGGTTTGTCGTGAATGGTGTCTTCACTAACACTGTTCTTGAACCCAGTTGAGAAAAGATTAAATCTTTTTATTTAGATTTAATGAAGTGTACCAATTAAAAATGATATTTAATTGGAATTGAATTGGGAATGATTTTTGTGTTTATCGTGAACAGTGTTTTAAATAACACTTGTTCTTTAACCCGATAATTAATGGAATGATTTTTGGGTTTATCGTGAACAGTGTTTTAAATAACACTTGTTCTTTAACCCGATAATTAATGGAATGTGATTTTGGGTTTATCGTGAACCGTGTTTTAAATGACACTGATTCTTTAACCCAGTCGAAGATTAAAACTAAGTGGAGTTTTAATGAATCTTTAATTAGATTGAAATGATCGAGAATGGAGTATCACCAGTTTTACTCCAGGCGATAGTTAAATCTTTAATTAGATTTGAACGTGAAATGGTAATTGAATTTACCGATAACACCGTGGTGTTAGATATGAAGTATAACCAGTTTTACTTCATGGGATGAATAGGTTGGGATTGGGAAATTAAAACAAATGATTACTTCGGTAAGGTTCGCTAATCCCAACTAGTTTGAGTTGATATTCAAAAATAGATTAAAGAAAAAATTCAAGAAATCTATCTTGGATAAAATTAATGGGAACCTTTCCCTATGAATGTGAAATCAGAAACTAACTGTCGGTTAGCTAAGCAGAATGGTTTTCTGGATATTGATCTGATGTTGGTTTCGGCCTTCGGGGTTAATATTTGGGGAATTATTCTCTTGATTAATTTACGGTTAGTGACTGATGAATTGGAATGAGGCGTATGTTGTGTTTGTGTAACACTTTTATAATATATACGCGAGTTATTCAGAAAGACCGGGTTTATCCCATTCTGAATAACTGATTCGACGTGGTGTCGAAGATGAAGACGGTGGTCGAAGACCGGAAGTCTTCACGCCGTTTGGGTGATTACTGATGATCTTGATTGGGCTGTACACCCAAGAAGATGGAAACAGTTGGTGATCGTCCAGACGTGCTTGGAGATCGATGGATATGCGGGGTACTAGGTGCCTCCGGTTTCGTTCAGACCCAGAACGGACTTGTAAATGGACTGTGTGTCTGACATCGGATTTCATTCTGTGTGACTGATATCGGTTGCATAGGATGGTTTGCCTGTGTGGCATGCTAAGATGCAAATGATCAAGGCTTCTGTTGAAAAGCAAAGTCTTGTGGTTGGTGATCAAAGCACGGCCTTTGTGGCGTAGCTTTGTGTAGCGTTGATTCGCGAGCCTCACACCCCGGTATGAACCAGAAACGGGAGAAAGGACCTCAGGGAGGGCCTACGTTTCCTCCTAGCTAAAAGTGGCGTCAGTGGTTTTACACGCCCTGACGAGTTTGACTTATGTGGTTGTTGCCGTTGCGAGGCGCCTCGGTTAGATCGGACGATCCGGGTCCGATGGAGTCACTTGTTGGCTCGCTTACGCCCCAAAGGGCGGCGAAACGTAGTGCTCAGGCATTTTTAATCCACTCCGTGTGGATCGGCCCTGACGATCCAAGGGTCGATGCGTTCTGATCCTGAGACTCGGGCTAGGCAGTCTCGAATTCGGTAAGGACTATCTTTTGCCTTGGTTCATGACGGAAATCCAATTTTCAAATACGTGATCTTGCGGTTTTATTTGTAAACCTATATATGGCGACATGATATATGGTACCCATGCCGCCTATGATTGATACTTATGATTTGAAGTTGTTTTATACACTATGCACTTATTATAGTATCAAATGATTTGTTTTAAACGTATCAAGCATTCTTTGGCTGTTATAAGGGAAAACCCTATCCCCCGGCTTGCGTTGCATTGTGTGATAGGACCTGGGTCTTATAACAGCTTCATTTTTCTTTATTTAGCATTGCGCTGTTTGTTTTATGCACTGGTATTCTTGGGAGGAAACCCGTTCCGTGTTATACGGCGTGGTCCCTTGATTTACCGAACTTTAAAATAAAGAATTATAACTGTTTTAGTTCTCACACCAGTCCCATGACTGACCTGGAGTTTATTGTTTTAACCTAAACTCTGGGTGCCCTTATTTTGACACGGGCAGCTAGTAGTTTTGGGTTTTGCAGATTTATATTCACAGGATTCTGGTTTACAGCTGGAACGATGTCCGGAAAGCTTTGTATCCGTATATCTCATTCTAGTTGTGTATTGTATTATTTTCCGCTGTTATGTATTTAAATGTAATTTAAATCTCTGATATTTCTGTGTAATATTCATTTATACTCCGTATATTCTTGTAATCTGATGCATTGTTGTAATAACAGTGAAATGTTCTTTTATATGCGTTCTGATTGTCGTGTTCTCAAACGATAGGGCGTTTCGAACGGCCTGGATCGGTTTAGCGACTGGTTCGGACCGAGCGAAATTCCTTGTCATCACAGTCACCCTGTTGTGGTCCATTATTTCATGTTTCGGTATTCCGCGAGTCCGTTTGGATGGGCTTCCCGCTATTTGTACATCTCATATGAATCAACATTATTCCAGCACTGGTATTTGCTGAACGATCTCGTTATGAAGAGCTGCACTTTTATTATCAATTATCTCCTGCTCCAGTATTGTTCGCAAATCTATTTAGATAAGCTTTTCAATATTCTAAAGGAACTGTGATGGCTACACATAACAACCTACATCTTATGATGTTACCATTGTAATCTCATTCTTTTATTATAACTTATGTAGCTCTTTTTCATTGTGCATTTAATTTATTTGTCTCTTATTTGCTTAGCTCTGATATTATCTTTTTCCTTGGCCCTTATCTATCATAAAGATAGTTTATGTCTACAATTGGGCCAATATCTATCATAAGGATAGTCTCTGTCTGGTATTTATCATGAAAGTGTCTACTTAACATTTTACTTAACATGATATTGTTTTTACTTTTCTTTGTTTACATATCTCAAAGAAAGATATTAATTTCTTTCTCTCTTTATCTTTGTTTCTTTTACTGTCCTTACTGTAATGACTCGGATTTTTCGGCTACTTGAATTCGAATATTTAAATTGGTTTTAATTATTATATTTCGAATATTAATGGAGTTAAATATGGAATTCGTTTATGAAACGGTAATTGAACGTTTAATTTATATTTAATATGAAATGAATTCAAAACGACACGGTAATTCGTAATATTGGGTTTTGAACTTCAATGGAATATATAGAATCCGTTTTAAATCGGAATTCTATGAAACAAGAAACGTTAGAACCGGATTGATTATAATTTTCTAATGGAAGAGAAAAATCGATATTTCGGCTTATATATTGTAAGTTACGTCCAAATCAAATTTTGAAATAGTCGCTATGGATTTCGTTAATAAATTATAACGTTTATTAATTTATTTAAAGAAAATTTTATATAATGTAGGCATCGTTTAACTTGGAAAATATTAATATTGAATTATAGTTCCATATTAGTTTATATTTGGAGTGTATATTATTTTATTTAGGTACACATACGATGATAATAATTTATTTTCATTTAATTTAATTGTTTCGTAATTTATTTATATTTTAATGATATTATAAGCCATTTAAATATTTGTTTTTCAAACGACTTCCATTTTCGGTAAAACAAATTTTATTAGAAAACGTATAGCTAATTATTGCTATATTTCCAATTTGAGCCTAATTGTTTTATCGGTACACGAAGTTTAAAGGTGAATTAAAATATCATCGTCATGCAAACAGAGTCGGTTTTCAACGCAATTAATTTCGTTAGGTTCGGAACGTCAGGACATAGCAATGCGTCTATTTTTGTCGCGTTTGGAGTTGGTGTGTGATGGTACGCATATTTAATGACGACGTCAAATAGCGGTACAATGTGAATAACCATATATAGACAAGCGTACCAAAACTAACCGAAAAAAATTATATAAAACTGTACCTAAGAAGAATTGTGCAGACCTACCCTCTAGAACTGCAACAACTGAACTATTTCTTGCTTTCTTTTTTTCTTTTTTTTTTCTTCGTATGCGCCAAACTTTTTTATTAAGTAACCCAGACAGCTACTCTAAACAAATGCGTACAGACCTAGTAAATGAATAAAAACGAAGTGACCCATGCTTGTCAACGCCACCCTAAACCATGTTATGCTTCATGCAAGCCTTGTTTTCTTTTCTGCTAGTTTGAAAACATACCTACCAAATATAACAAATAATATATACACTACATTTCCTTCAAAGAAAAGTATAGTACTGTCTCCCTCTTTTCAACATCAAACAGCTACCTATTTTGCGGCACAGCTACACTATACCTTCCCTAACCTATACGCCTTCCTTGCCTATTTCATGCATTTGTCCATTTCATTCTATACGAGGCGTGCATTTTCTTTTCCAATGTATAAAGAGATTTTAATCAAAATCAACTGTTCCCCAGCTACCCTCTTCTGTCGTCAACCCTATGCTTCAATTGTAATATAAAAAAAGAGATAACATCAACACAGCTAACTAGACATCACCTCAACCAAGATACAAATCAAACGAAGTACACAAACACATGCCTCTCTTCCCTAAAACCTTCTACTGCCTAATTAGCTATCTAGGCACAGCTAATGAAATCGACATTTCAACCTTGGGAAGATAAGAGCCATGCAGACCTATGCTATGGGTTATAGCCCCCTACCATTCGATGTCGTGCTTGCCAAACAAGTTGAACCGTGATGAGCAAGGTTCTCTACCTATATAAGCAAGGAAGCACCTTCTTCGTCTTCAAACCAAATCGAACAATAGAGGAAAATGGCTACCAGAAACTTTTAAAGAAATCAATTTGCTCCATATACACTTCTAAAAATCACGAAACCAACAGCAGTAAGCCTCTTGATTCATTCTTCACATTTGCAGTGCCTTTTATTTTCGAACAGCGCAATTTAATGTGAAAATTCGGAAACTAGGCATGTGATTTTGTTGAGTTTTAAGGATCGTTACGGATATTGGAGGGTGAAGGAGTAATCAGCGAAAAACAACGGTCATGTAGCATTATCTTTTTGGAAATCCGAAGCAAAAACTGTTGGATCAGTGAAGAGGCCGTAGCAGGTCGGTGGGCGAGTCTGTTCTTTGGAGGTGCTGTGCTTTTTTTTAACGTGTATGCAAGGAGGAGTTATGGTTTGAGCGTGAGGCGAACAGTTGTTTTCAAATGAAAGAAATGGCGTAGCAAGTTTTATGAAGAAGAATAGTGGGATGAAAAAAAAGGAAAAAAAATATATGCAAGAGGAGCATCAAGAAGTTGAAATGCGTTGGGGACTTGGGAGAAGATGAGTTGCTGCTGTGAACGGGTGGGCTTGTATCAGGACTTCAGGGCCTTGGGCCATGAGTCAAAGAAAAAAAAAGGCAGAACGTTTAGAAACAAGAAGGACTGGAAACATAAATAAATGGGATGGGGGAAGAGGTATTCAGAAAGAGGTGTTGTACGGTCGAAGAAAAAGCAAAAGAAATGGGACGTTGGCAAGAGAGAGGTGGAAGTAGGAGTAGTGGTACTGGCAAAAGAATTAATGGGGGAGAATTAATGTAAGAGGAGAAGTGGAGGACATGGTATACAAGGGAGTAATGGGCTTTGGGCCTTTCACAGAGGAAAAAAAGGGAAAGAACGTGAGAGATGAAGCTTCCAATATCAGCAAGGAAATGGACATGAATCAATGGCAGGTCGGGTTGGCTTCCTGGTGATGTGCGAACAGAAGATGATGCGGTAAATCGGCCTTTTTTTGTATATCTTAATTAAATTAGTTTAATTTATTTAAATTAAGGGTTAATGAATTTAACTTGAACCGTAAACTTATACGTTAACAGAATTCGATCAAAGCAAGGGCCATTGGAATCGTATCGGCGAGCGAAATAATCTGGCATTGGTTTGAACGCAGTTGAAAATAGCCGAATTTCTCAATTTAATTAAATGTATGTTTAATTCAACTGAATCGCTTTGACGACAACAAAAATCAAGGTGAGTTAAGCTCACTCAGTTCCCCCACTTATAACTAGTATAAGTCGGGTTTATTATTTGTATGCTCTGTTTGCTAATGATTGGTTAATTTGATGATTGGTTAGATGTTAGTTAAACACTTTTATCGATTATTTAAATTAAACGGTTGTTTAATTCAAATGAAATGATATCGTTATTTTTAACGATTTTTTTCCAATAGAGGTAACTTACCTTATTGGTTATATTTATAATAATATAAATGTTTTTAAATTAAATTGAATGTTTGAATGATTATCATTGGTTGACCGCTAGCTATCAGTTGAACTGATTATTTATCTGCACATGATCATTATATGAATTGTTTAACTCTTGTGACTGGATTATTGATTTGGTTACCGATTGTTGATTCAAATTTCAATGTTTTTATGATATTAACCAATGGGTGGTATTGATTGAGAAATTTATAGCAAATGGCCAAAAACCAACTTTTTATAAAGATTGATTCACCGTTAGGTGAATCGATAGAAATAAAGTTATGAAATTTATTTATAAGTGAATATAGATTTTAGTAGATTATTTGTAGTTGGAGTTTATAAAAATAAATAAACTAACTAAACATATGTTGATCGTTTTAATCACCAAACACCATTCTTGGTACTAAAATCTACCGTATGCGAAGCATGTGCCATATCTTAATGGTTTATAGAGCTAATTCTTGTATTAATAAGGTTGTTAAGCAAATGTGCAACGATTAATAACTGCGATAAATTGTTTTTAAGAAACAATTTAAAACGGGATTATATTGAATCGATTATTATTTATTTAATAATAACCAAAGTAAAAGGGGCTAGTTAAATTAATTAACTTAAAAGAAAAGGCTAAACAGAATTGACTAACAAGTTAATCAAGTTTTAAAATTGATCAAGTCAACTGTTGTAACTGGAATTGATTTTCAAATTAAATTAGTTTGTGCCAATTAATCTAAATTAGTTTAGCGAATAGTTGTTTAACTAAATAAGATTTTAAAAAGGAATTTAACATTTATTACAGTTAGTGATGAAGTAAATTGTAAAACTTAAATTATAATAAGGAATTACTTCTTGAATGAAATTCATTTAAAGAACCAAAGCTAGTAATGTAGTATAACTAAAGTTTCAAAGTAAGTCTATGAACCGGTTCATATTTGAACCAAGTTTGGTAAATTAAGTTATAAATGGAATTTAAGCGAATACGATACGCTTAAATTAAATAGTACTTAATATTTGAATTAAGTAAAGGAAATCGAGGTGAAAAAGGGTTTGATATAAAACTAGAGTTATATGAGCGAGTTATAAAAAGAGATGTGAAGTTAAACAGTAAATTTTAAATTAATGTAACTTAATGATGGCAATTAGGGAGATGAATGAGTTTTGAAATAAGATTTCCCAGAGGGAATGAATGAAAGGGTTAGAAAAAGATTCTCATAATTGAATTGGTAAGCAATCGAGTAATAGGATTTGTAATGAAAATACGGATAATGAAATAAACAATTTACAAAAGCTGAGGTTTATAAGTTGATATTTTATTTATCAATTAAATAAATTTAGTAATAATAAAAGCAGATTTCAAAAGTAAGAAGGTTTATAAAACCGTATGTTAAATAAAATAGTAAAATGATATTTGTTGGTATTAAATGAATATGGGTTTTTGGATTACAATTGATATTTATCTTAAGATAAGAATGTGGTTGATCAAGGTCTGAGAGTTAATTAAAATATCCCAACTTGAACGACTTCAGGATTATTGAAGGATGATATTAGTTGTAATAGTGGAGATGTTTGAAGTAATTTAATTTGAGGAATAATAACGTAACGTTATTTGAAGAATTTGGCAATGTATAAAATGGGATCCCAGAAATAAAAGGAATTAAAAAGGGGCTTGAGAATATGAAGTGATATTTCCATAATAAAAGAAATAAAAAGGGGGATTGATGAAAATATAACGATATTTTCAAAATAAGGAGATGGGATTTGTAATGAGTTTATTCTGAAAAGGAAAGTGATGATTATGGTGTTCATATAATGAAACAAAGGAGATATTGTAACGATTGTTTGAAATAATAAATTGAATGGGTTTCCCCATTTTTAATAATAAGTAACGTTGTAACAAATGGTTTGAAATGGTAGTTAACGGGAAATGTGATATTGATTTTAAGATATTTTTCTAAGTATAAAAATAAAATGATTTGAGAATATTATATTATTTTAATGGCTAAGTGACACTGTGTTCTGAACCAATAAATATTTTATTTTGATTGTTAAATAACCGACTATCAAAATCTATCCCAATGTTATTGTATGGAAAGACCGGAATCGAATTTATATTCGAAAACCATTACGACCAATATATACGAATAAGTCAAAGATGCTGATGGAGATGAGAAATTGAAGACCGTAGATTTTCATAAAACGGAAGAATTACTTACAATCTCTAGCTGATCCCTAGAAATATACTGTGATTCTGCCGTGGTTGAAATCTACGAATTGCAAAGACTACTCGCTAATGATCTATAGGGTGATTCCTAGGATGTGGTAGGAGGGTGCCTTTGGTTCATTCTGTTCCTGGATGACTTGTATGGACGATGTGAGATTCAAAAGTGAATGGTGGCCAGAAGTTCCAAAAGTCGATTATAACCTCAAGCCTCATCAATCGGGAAATGACAAAAATCGGACAGGCAGCATGGCTATGTGGGTCGCTCCTATTAGGGTGTATAATCACCTATCTAGAGAAAATCCATTTCATTCTTTAATCTATTTTCGATGTTGTCCCTTTCGGGAAACGGTGGTTTGAGCCCAACCGTTGGTGATATACATTCGATACACTCAAGCGAAATGAGTGGTCGGTCATGTGTGGGTCGGGTTGCAAGACGTTTTGGTTGAACCTAGTGTAATCACCTCTAGAGATACACTATCGGCAGGTTGTCCTGTACCTTGTCATAGTCAGATTCCAATCTCCAATAAGAGCCCGCAGTTTTGTTTGTATACTATATATTGGAACGTGAGATGCAAACGTTCTGTTAGATTCTATTTGTTTGTCTTTAGACACAATTATAATATCGGAAGATATATTGATTTCAAAAATGTTTTGGGTTATCGTAAGGTAAAAACCGTCCGTATTTATTTGTGGATTCGGTCTTACGATTATCTTTTTCTTTCGAAAGGATTTAAACTTTTGATATCAATTTGAATGAATTATAAACTAACGAGTTTTTTCTCACTCTGGTTCACTAAACTGACCCGGTATTTTGTAAATGCTCGGGTTTGACCCAGGGAGTACAGGTTCAGGTTATCGAATGCTATGAAGGGACGAGCTGGAGGTGTTCAGACGTATTATATATGGTGTGTATTCCGCTGTGTGATGTGTATGGGACAGATTATTATAACTATCCAGAAATGTGATGTACTCTGATATTATAAATATTATTTCAAACTCTCAATAAAAGATTTATTTCTGTATTCTATTTTGTTCCGCTGCGATGTGAGATTCTGTGTTGTATTGGTTTTTCGTATTCTTCTATTCCAGTATTTCTTTCTTTCTTATCTCACCCTCTAACTTCTTTCTAATAACGTTCATGTGTTTTCGATGCTTGAATGTTCGACACGGTTATTTGTGTTGATTTCCGGGGTCTAAAACCCATGGTCGTTACAGTGGTATCAGAGCGATGGTTTAGAAATAACCTTGGCTCTGTGGTATAACTCGGTAAAGATGGGGTTAGTAATACCCTAGATCGAGATTATGTGTGTGTGTGTGTGTGTATATATATATATATATATATATATATATATATATATATATACGAGAGAGCGTAGTTGTAAATTTATATAAAAAGGATTTTGTATTTTGTTGGTTGATCAGTTCAAGGTGAACTGAAAAGTGATACAATATTGTTTTGAAAAGTGGGTAGGTGAAATAATTTTGCCCAAAATATATTTTTATATAGAAAAGTAATAATTTTATCAACTTATTGATGTATTGGTATGTTTGACTGATTGGAATATATTAAGATCGGATTATACATTTGAATGGTTTAATTAAACCAAAGGGAAATTTAAAGTTGTGAAAGTAAAATTTAAAATGGAATTAAATCAACCAGAATTTAACAATAAGTTAAATAAAATTTAGGAGTTAAAAATGGAATGATTGATTGTGATTGTGTATTGGATATTAAAATGGTCGATAGTAAAATTCATCAACAGAAATGAATTGAAAACTAAGAGAAGTAACATACAGGATAGTGAATTCGAATTGAATTAAATATGAAATAAAACCAAACGATTAACCATGTATCAGTATTGGCATTGGATACTGAATTAGTGTAGGTTGGAAGAGGAAAACTGTTGGTCTATTTGCTTTAAGATTAGAGTATTGGTTGCCCTATAAATAGGTAAACCTTGATAATATTGATTTGGGTGATTGATTTTATACCCCTGAGTGGGTAGCCGCTTGGTTTTGATTTTCTTTTGATATAATTGTGAGGCCCGGAGTGACGAGTGTAGTTGTTTGGATCGAATAGTACAAAGGAGGTGCTGGTGAATTTTTCGAAAATTTTAAACTAAGAAATTATTTTTGATAAATTTTTTAATTTTTCATTTTGGAAATAAATTGGGTTGGAGCATTCTTCTTAACTTAGTAATTTCGGGGACGAAATTCTATTAAGGGGGAAGAATGTAACAACTCGGATTTTTTGGCTATTTGAATTCGAATATTTAAATTGGTTTTAATTATTTTATTTCGAATATTAATGGAGTTTAATATGGAATTCGTTTATGAAACGGTAATTGAACGTTTAATTTATATTTAATATGAAGTGAATTCGAAACGGCGTGGTAATTCGTAATATTGGGTTCTGAACTTCAATGGAATATACAGAATCCGTTTTAAATCGGAATTCTATGAAATAAGAAATGTTAGAACCAGATTGATTATAATTTTCTAATGGAAGAGAAAAATCGAGATTTCGGCTTATATATTGTAAGTTACGTCCAAATCAAATTTTGAAATAGTTGCTGTGGGTTTCGTTAATAAATTATAATGTTTATTAATTTATTTAAAGGAAATTTTATATAATGTGGGCATCGTTTAACTTGGAAAATATTAATATTGAATTATAATTCCATATTGGTTTATATTTGGAGTGTATATTATTTTACTTAGGTATATATACGATGATAATAATTTATTTTCATTTAATTTAATTGTTTTGTAATTTACTTATATTTTAACGATATTATAAGCCATTTAAATATTTGTTTTTCAAACGACTTTCGTTTTCGGTGAAACGAATTTTATTGGAATACTTATGGCTAATTATTGCTATATTTCCAGTTTGAGCCTAACAGAGTTGTTTTATCGGTTGACGAAGTTTAAAGGTGAACCGATAAATACATTGAAATTAAAATATCATTGTCGTGCACACAAAGTCAATTTTCAACGAAATTAATTTCGTTAGGTTCGGAATGTCAGGACATAGCAATGCGTCTATTTTTGTCGCGTTTGGAGTTGGTGTGTGATGGTACGCATATTTAGTGACGACATCAAATAGCGGTACAATGTTAATAACCATATATAAACAAGCGTACCAAAACTAACCGAAAAAAGTTATATAAAACTGTACCTAAGAAGAATTGCGCAGACCTAGCCTCCAAAACTGCAACAACTGAACTATTTCTTGCTTTCTTTTTTCTTTTTTCTTTTCTTTTTTTTTCTTCGTACGCGCCAAACTTTTTTATTAAGTAACCCAGACAGCTACTCTAAACAAATGCCTGCAGACCTAGTAAATGAATAAAAACGAAGTGACCCATGCTTGTCAACGCCACCATAAACCATGTTATGCTTCATGCAGGCCTTGTTTTCTTTTCAGCTAGTTTGAAAACATACCTACCAAATATAACAAATAATATATACTCCCTCCGATTCATAATATAAGATGTTTTAGAGATTTGCACAAGAATTAAGGAAAAAATCAAATGACAATTTACCCCATACTTAATTAGTTTTGTTTTACACATTAATTTCTCTTTTCATACCTACCAACTACTATTCCTATTCCCATCAACCACTTTTTACCTTTTTATGTATAAAAATACTTATAAAGTTACCTTTGGGTTTCTATCATTTATTATGGAAGGGATAAAGTTGGAATAACATGCTTAAACATCCTATATTTTGAAACAAAACAAAATTCTTAAAACTTCTTATATTGTGAACCAGAGGGAGTATATTACATTTCCTTCAAAGCAAAGTATAGCACTGTCTCCCTCTTTTCAACATCAAACAGCTACCTATTTTGCGGCACAGCGACACTACACCTTCCCTAACCTATACGCCTTCCCTGCCTATTTCATGCATTTGTCCATTTCATTCTGTATAAGGCGTGCATTTTCTTTTCCAATGTATAAAGAGATTCTAATCAAAATCAACTGTTCCCCAGCTACCCTCTTTTGTCGACAACCATATGCTTCAATTGTAATAAAAAAAGAGATAACGTCAACACAGCTAACTAGACATCACCTCAACCAAGATACAAATCAAACCAAGTACACAAACACATGCCTCTCTTCCTTGAAACCTTCTACTACTTAATTAGCTATCTAGGCACAGTAATGAAATCGACATTTCAACCTTGGGAAGATAAGAACCCTGCAGACCTATGCTATGGGTTATAGCCCCTACCATTCGATGTCGTGCTTGCCAAACAAGTTGAACCGTGATGAGCAAGGTTCTCTGCCTATATAAGCAAGGCAGCGCCTTCTTCGTCTTCAAACCAAATTGAACAACAGAGTAAAATGGCTACCAAAAACTTAAAAAAATCAATTTGCTCCATATACACTTCTAAAAATCACGAAACCAACTGCAGTAAGCCTCTAGATTCATTCTTCACATTTGCAGTGCCTTTTATTTTCGAGCGGCGCAATTTAATGTGAAAGTCGGAAACTAGGTATGTGATTTTGTTGAGTTTTAAGGATCGTTACGGATATTGGAGCGTGAAGGAGTAATCAGCGAAAAACAACGGTCACGTAGCATTATCTTTTTGGAAATCCGAAGCAAAAACTGTCGGGTCGGTGAAGAGGCTATAGCAGGTCGGTGGACGAGTCTGTTCTTTGGAGGTGCTGTGCATTTTTTTAATGTGTGTGCAAGGAGGAGTTATGGTTTGAGCATGAGGGGAACAGTGGTTTTCGAATGAAAGAAATGGCGTAGCAAGTTTTATGAAGAAGAATAGTGGAAGAAAAAAAAAGGAAAAAAAATATATGTGAGAGGAGCACTAGTAAGTTGAAATTCGTTGGGGACTTTGGAGAAGATGAGTTGCTGCTGTGAATGGGTGGGCTTGTATCAGGATTTCAGGGCCTTGGGCCATGAGTCAAAGAATAAAAGGGCCGAATGTTTAGAAACAAGAAGGACTGGAAACATAAAGAAATGGTATGGGGGAAGAGGCGTTCAGGAAGAGGTGTTGTACGGTCGAAGAAAAAGCAAAAGAAATAGGATGTTGGCAGGAGAGAGGTAGAAGTAGGAATAGTGGTACTGGCAAAAGAATTAATGGGGGAGAATTAATGTAAGAGGAGAAGTGGAGGACGTGGTATACAAGGGAGTAATGGGCTTTGGGCCTTTCATAGAGGAAAAAAAGGGAAAGAACGTGAGAGTTGAAGCTTCCAATATCAGCAAATGGAAATGGACGTAAATCAATGGCAGGTCGGGTTGGCTTCCTGGTGAAGTGCGAACAGAAGATCATTCGGTAAATGGACCGTTTTTTATATATCTGAATTAAATTAGTTTAATTTATTTAAATTAAAGGTTAACAAATTTAACTTCAACCGTAAACTTATACGTTAACAGAATTCAATTAAAACAAGGGGCATTGGAATCGTATCGGCGACCGAAATAATCTGGCATCGGTTTGAACGCAGTGGAAAATAGCCGGAGTTCTCAATTTAATTAAACGTATGTTTAATTCAACTGAACCACTTTGAGGACAACAGAAATCAAGGTGAGTTAAGCTCACTCAGTTCCCTCACTTATAACTATTATAAGTCGGGTTTATTATTTGTATGCTATGTTTGCTAATGATCGGTAAATTTGATGATTGGTTTGATGTTTGTTAAACACTTTTATCGATTATTTAAATTAAACGGTTGTTTAATTTAAATGAAATGATATCGCTATTTTTAATGATTTTTTTCCAATAGAGGTAACTTACCTTATTGGTTACATTTATAATAATATAAACGTTTTTAAATTAAATTGGATGTTTGAATGATTATCATTGGTTGACCGCTAGTTATCAGTTGAACTGATTATTTATCTGCACATGATCATTATATGAATTGTTTAACTCTTGTGATTGGATTATTGATTTGGTTACCGATTGTTGATTCAAATTTCAATGTTGTTGTGATATTAACCAATGGGTGGTATTGGTTGAGAAATTTATAGCAGATGGCCAAAATACCAACTGTTTTATAAAGATTGATTCACCGTTAGGTGAATCGATAGAAATAAAGTTATGAAATTTATTTATAAGTGAATATTTATTTTAGTAGATTATTTGTAATTGGAGTTTATAAAAATAAATAAACTAACTAAACATATGTTGGTCGTTTTAATCACCAAACACCATTTTTGGTACTAAAATCTACAGTGTGCGAAGCACGTGCCATATCTTATTGGTTTATAAAGCTAATTCTTGTATTAATAAGGTTGTTAAGCAAATGTGCAACGATTAATAACTGCAATAAATTATTTTTAAGAAACAATTTAAAACGGGATTATATTGAATCGATTATTATTTATTTAATAATAATCAAAGTAAAAGGGGCCAGTTAAATTAATTAACTTAAAAGAAAAGGCTAAATGGAATTGATTAACAAGTTAACCATGTTTTAAAATTGATCAAGTCAACCGTTGTAACTGGAATTGATTTTCGAATTAAATTAGTTTGTGCCAATTAATCTAAATTAGTTTAGCGAATAGTTGTTTAACTTAATAAGATTTTAAAAAGGAATTTAACATTTATTCCAGTCAGTGGTGAAGTAAATTGTAACTTAAATTATAATAAGGAATTACTTCTTGAATGAAATTCATTTAAAGAACCAAAGCTAGTAATGTAGTATAACTAAAGTTTCAAAATAAGTCTATGAACCGGTTCATATTTAAACCAAGTTTGGTAAATTAAGTTATAAATGGAAATTAAGTGAATACGATACAGTTTAATTAAACAGTACTAAATATTTGAATTAAGTAAAGGAAATCGAGGTGAAAAAGGGTTTGATATAAAACCAGAGTTATATGAACAAGTTATAAAAAGAGATGTGAAGTTAAACAGTAAATTTTAAATTAATGTTACTTAATGATGGCATTTAGGGAGATGAATGGGTTTTGAAATTAGATTTCCCAGAGGGAATGAATGAAAGGGTTAGAAAAAAATTCTCGTAATTGAATTGATAAGCGATCGAGTAATAGGATTTGTAATAAAAATCCAGATAATGAAACAAACAGTTTAAAGAAGCTGAGGTTTAAAAGTTGATATTTTATTTATCATTTAAATAAATTTAGTAATAATAAAAGGAGATTTCAAAAGTAAGAAGGTTTATAAAACCGTATGTTAAATAAAATAGTAAAATGATATTTGTTGGTATTAAAATGAATATGGGTTTTTGAATTACAGTTGACATTTATCTTAAGATAAGAATGTGGTTGATCAAGGTTTGACAGGTAATTAAAATATCCCAACTTGAATGACTTCAGAATTATTGAAGGACGATATTTGTTGTAATAGTGGAGACGTTTGAAGCAATTTAATTTGAGGAATAATAACGTAACGTTATTTGAAGAATTTGGCAATGTATAAAATGGGATCCCAGAAATAAAAGGAATTAAAAAGGGGCTTGAGAATATGAAGTGGTATTTCCATAATAAAAGAAATAAAAAGGGGGATTGGTGAAAATATAACGATATTTTCAAAATAAGGAGATGGGATTTGTAATGAGTTTATTCTGAAAAGGAAAGTAATGATTATGGTGTTCAAATAATGAAAAAAAAGGAGATATCGTAACAATTGTTTGAAATGCTAAATTGAATGGGTTTCCCCATTTTTAATAATAAGTAACGTTGTAACAAATGGTTTGAAATGGTAGTTAACGGGAAATGTGATATTGATTTTAAGATATTTTTCTAAGTATCAAAATAAAATGATTTAAGAATATTATATTATTTTAATGGCCAAGTGACACTATGTTCTGAACCAATGAATATTTTATTTTGATAGTTAGATAACCGACTATCAAAATCTATCCCAACGTTATTGGTATGGAAAGACCGGAATCGAATTTATATTCAGAAACCATTCCGACCAATGTACAAATAAGTCGAAGATGCTGATGGAGATAAGCAATTGAAGACCGTAGATTTTCATAAAACGGAAGAGTTACTTACAATATCTGGCTGATCCCTAGAAATATACTGTTATTCTGTCGTGGTTGAAATCTACGTATTGCAAGGACTACTCGCTTCTGATCTATAGTGTGATTCCTATGATGTGGTAGGAGGGTGCCTTACCTTGTCATGGTCGAAATCCAATCTCCAATAAGAGCCCGCGGTTTTGTTTGTATACTATATATGTGGAGCGTGAGATGCAAGCGTTCTGCTAGATTCTATTTATTTGTATTTAGACACTATTATAATAACCCAAGATATATTGATTTCAAAAATGTTTTGGGTTATCGTAAGGTGAAAACCGTCCGTATTTATGTGTGGATTCAGTCTTACGATTATCTTTTTCTTTCGAAAGGATTTTAACTTTTAATATCAAGTTGGATGATATTATAAACTAGCGAGTTTTTTCTCACTCTGGTTCACCAGACTGACCCGGTATTTTGTAAATGCTCGGGTTAGACCCAAGGTGTACAGGTTCAGGTTATCGAATGCTATGAAGGGACAAGCTGGAGGTGTTCAGACGTACTATATATGGTGTGTATTCCACTGTGTGATGTGTATGGGACAGATTATTATAACTATCCAGAAATGTGATGTACTCAGATATTGTAAGTATTATTTCAAGCTCTCAATAAAAGATTTATTTATGTATTCTATTTTTTTCCGCTGTGATGTGAGATTCTGTGTTGTATTGGTTCTTCTTATTCTTCTATTCCAGTATTTCTTTCTTTCTTATCTCACCCTCTAACTTCTTTCTAATAACGTTCATGTGTTTTCGATGCTTGAATGTTCGACATGGTAATTTGTGTCGATTTCCAGGGTCGAAAACCCATGGTCGTTACACTTACTTTGTCTTTTCTCTTGTTCACCAAACATTAAACTTGGTTTCTGTTTTTCCTTTTTATCTCTATCCTATTTGTTACATTTTTATTTCACTTAATATCATCTTTCTGGGGCTAGTCATATTTAGTAATTCGACAACTGGAGTTTTACTAAATCTATTTTCATACTTAATATAAAAATAACCTTTTGTTCAATGATCAATAATTACAAGACATCTATTCTTTTCTCTTTGGTAGGTAGTACAAAATACAGTAACCCTCTCTATTTTGTACTTCTTTTTTTCCTTTCCAGATTCTATTTCTATTCTTTTAATTACGTTCATCACATTGTTCTAAAACTAGAGTGTGGAAATTTATTCTAACCAACCTATTAAAATATTGCAAGTTTTCCAAATTTGGCTGTAAGTATATTTCTTTTGGTTTACTACATAAATCTAACATAATTACTGTAAATTCTATTTTCAGATTCTTATTATAGCTCTGTGCAGTTATGACGCTTATCGAATTCAATGTGATGGAGATACAAAATTATTGCATGATTAATCGAGGAAATAGTGGGATATAGCGGATGACTTTAAAATAACATATGAAACTTGTCCTTAATATATTTAAACGATAATTAAATGAAAATATAGCATTTCAATTTAATTATGATTAGTATATTCTTAATTTTAAATTAAAATATGTGCAAATATTTGTAAATAAATGTAAAGTTTTATTTAGTTTAATTGAATTTAATAGAATATTAGAATATTTTTGTTTCTAAAAATATATGTTAAAAATTCAATTAGAAAAGGTAATCTCATTATTTTAAAATGCGTAAATGTTAATTTTCATTTATTTCTCTTATATAAGATATAACAGGAATAACAGAATATAGCGGGAATGACATGATATATTGGGGATAGCAGAATATAACAAGGCTTAAAGCGAAAAGACTATTTTAAAGGCTACTTGGAAAATCAAAGTTGTAGAAATCTAAAATGGGATATGTGGGTTTATAGAGGGGTAATAGTGTGACATTAATTGCGCAATAAGGCTTGCACCCATTTGCACTTAAGTATAAATTTATTTATGGAATCATTTACCTTTACTTTGATATTTTTATATATAAGTACAAATTATTTTTAATTTATAGTTTTGTCCAAATAATTTCAAATGAACAATATTTTATACAGGAAAATAACAACAAGGACAAAATTAAGGGCTTTTCTATTCATAAGGACAACCCACTAAAATTTTATCCAAAAGGAAAATACACTACAATACTTTATTCGGCCGCTGTTTTCTTTTCATCTTCAATCTGCTATCGACGTCGATCTCGTCACTGATTTTAAACGCAATTTTTTTTCCTGTTTTGTTTCGATCACCAGCAATCATCTTCAAACATCCATACTAATCGTCTACTTTCTGAATGCAAAATCGATCTTGCGTGTGCTGATTTGGGAATTCGTTCACGAAATTAGGGTAAAAAGCATTTCCTGATCGATGCAAACGAGATCGAAATTGCAAACTGAATTGAATTTGCAATCTGAAATGTAACACCCCACCTCCGCTAGGGCCACTCACGAGTGATTGCACTAGCTTTGGAGGGGTGTTGTCTAGGTAAACATGCACAGAGATATCACAAGACAGAACATAGATAAATAAATAAGTAAAGCAGCGGTAGAAATTTAAAAACAATAGTTAACCATTTCAAAACCAAAGTCAACTTACATCAAAATACTTAGTCATCATTTTCCAACTACCACAAGTCTAGAAACATAAACTGAAACTAACATAAAGTAAACTATCCCCAAAATAGATGTGGTGAAGCCATAGCAAGCTCAAGTCCAAACCGTACATGAGCTGTCAAGAAAACAAGCCAAATGTCCAAGCTAAGCACTAGTGTTCCCTCCCTGAGAACCTGGGGGGGGGGGGGAACGGAAGAAAAGAGGCGAAAGAAAAAGGGTCAGTCATAAAGACTGGTAAGTCCTACCTACTATTAGTATAAAAACTAATGAAGTTAACTAACATGAGAAACTGAGATGAAACATAAAGATGGTAACTAACTGGCATGATAAATAGATAACTAGGTAGATCAAGTGTGGCATCGCATATACAAGGTTTAGTTTTTGCACCAATAGTACTAGTATTCTAACCCATGTCAAGTATAAACAAGAAATGATCCCTTGGCCCAATATCATGAGATGACCCAAGTCAAGGTCCAACTATACGATCTAGTCGATCGGCTCCCTATAAGCCTAACTCGTCGAGTATCGGTGTCATACGGCCCAATCACGAAATGTAGTCAACTGTGCTAGGTCCACCCTAGGGTGTATCAAGCCCTAAGGCGCCAACCACTGACACAAATCAAGCACGCACATTCTAAACCTACTGGTGCCCATGTCTGTTTTTTTCAACTCCGGACTATGTGCATGACCATAGCCCGCCTGAACCTACACTGGCGCACCTACTCGGCCGTCTTTGTGGTCGCTTACAATCAGCCCAGTAATCGTGCCCCACCCTAGCCTAGTCCCTAGGGTATCATGATACATCCAAGAGGGTTACTGCTGAAAAGGACCACGTAACTAGGGTTTCTAACGGGTTAAGTGTGGTTAACCCTATCCAATCATGTATCAAGTTGGTTAAGTGTATCCAAGTGGTTCATGACTTAACCCTATCATGTGGCATTAATTAACTTAATGCGCCCAACCTCTCACATTAGACTTTGTTGTGGTTACTGGATGTGTCGGGCGGGTCCAGGCAGCTTTACACCACAACCTAGTCTAACCTCGGGTTTCAAGCGCGATATGACCAACTAATCACATTGGGTCATATTGTTTGTAGCTACTGGATTTGCCGGGCGGTTCCGGGCAGATTTACGCTACAAACTCAACCCAACCTCGAGTTGTCCACTTTATGGTTTTCTACATGTCATGACCACATTCAAGTTTTCAAGCATAATCAATTTTCATGTCATATTTTCAAGTCATGTTTTTTCATGTCATTTCAAGTTCGCCTAACTACCCATAACGTATTCCCATCGCACGTAAATTCGCATCAATACAAATAGATCAAGAAGGGAAACATAACAATATGACAAAGATGGGCATAAGGTGGTAAAGTTGGCCATAAGTTAAACATGATGATTTTTGAGGCAAATGTGTTCATCACAACTAGCATATAGGATTATTGGCCTCAAAACATGTATGACATCAAACTTAGCAAATAGGGTGATAACATGATAATAGTTGACATAGAGTGATAAACTTGTGACTAGCATGTAGTTCAACATTATAGGCAAGTTAACATCAAGGTTATGAGGGGTTCTATGTTGCATTATGTATAATCCCCAAATAAAGCTCATAGCTTTCAACCCAAAAATCAAGATGAACGGTACTAGGTTCATGATAGTTCCACAATCATAAATCAAAAGAGTCATGAATGGATCTGTGCATACAAATGATAGACCAAAGACAAGTATTTCACAAGAATCTCATTTCAACTTGCTACATGTTCATATTAATTTCATAGTTTAAATCTAAGAGTAGAGTGGGGCTTACAAATCGTGGCTATGAGAACTAGAACAAAATAGAACAAGATAGAGACGTTGTAGAAGCTCTAGGAATGATGTAGCAACACTAGAAGCCTTGAGAGATAAGTAGCTCCTTTGATTTGATGGAGAAAGATTGCTCCTTTTGCCTTAGATCTAGTTTAGAACTCTCAAGCTCTCTTTGATGAAGATGGAGGCCATGATTAGGAGCATTTTGGCAGCACTTAGTTGTTAGGATGATTTGTGGTGGTTTAGGCTAGGTCTTAGGGTGTTTTTATAGGTGTAGAGACAAGTTCAGGCCATAGGATTAACCCTAGTTTAGATCTGAACCATCAAATCCCGTCACAGGCCAACTGAACAGACCCAAAGGAGCAAACAGGTGCACCAGGGAAACATGGCCGACCAGGGAAGTCGACCCCCAGGTCGACACCCAAGTCGACTGGGCAGTCGACCTGGGGCTGGGCAGGTCGACTCCCTAGTCGACCTGGGGCTGGGCGGGAAATTTTCCCGTCCAATCTGTTTGGGGCTGAATTTGAATTTCTGGCTGAATTTTGAATTTTCTGAAATCTTCTACGGGCCATAACTTGGTCATACAGACTCCGATTTACAAAATTTCGGACTCGTTTTCAAGTAGAATTTCGAGACGAACGCAATGGCGTAACCCATTCCCATTGATTCTTAATCTTATAATTTAATTCTGCCCTGATTTCTTGTTTTAACATGTTATAAAAATTCGGGTAGTTACATTCTCCCCACCTTAAAGGATTTCGTCCCCGAAATCTCCAAATTAGGAAGAACGTATCCTACCATCCATCATCCATCTACTCAAAACATCATCCACAAGTAATCATTAACCTTAAAAGATTTCTAATGCTGTATGAACATATGCAAAAGTGTGTATATATGCATCTATCTAATGCGAAAATCAGGCGGTTACTGACTCAGTAAACCTCCTTAATGCAGAATATGTTAGTGAAATGAGTCCAAATGTATGCAAATTCCTAACATAATTTATAATCTCTACATGAGTGCACATAACATTCATTCATATGCAACATCCACGTGATAGCATAACAAGTTTCATCCATGAATAAGCATAAACACTCATGCATATGCAATATGAAGGTGTGTAAGCCGATCTTAGTGCCTAAAGTGTATCATGCATCCACGAGTAACCACTTGCAAACACTTGCAACCATTTGCAACCATCAAGCATAACATGTTTCAAATGCATGTTTCATCCAAAGGGTTTCTACCTAAGGTTCTCATGACAAGATTAACGAGATAACAAGATAAACATGGATAGCAAAAGGAAGATATGCTAACTAGGAAAAGAGATTGAGAATGTACCCTAAAAAAGAAATGGATAAAGCCCACGCATCTTCTCCTCGGTTTCCCAAGTTGCATCTTCATCGGCTTCACTCCACTGAACCTTTACTAACTTGACTTCTCGATTCCTCAGCTTCTTGATCTCCGTTCCCAAGATACGAATCGGAGCTCGCCTGAGGGTTGCCTCTTTCTCTACCTCCACGTCTTCAAGAAAGCTAGGCTCAACTACTTCGGCTAATTCATGTAGGCATTTTCGGAGATGCGAGACATGAAAGACATTGTGCACTCCAGCCAGCTTCTCGGGCAATTCCACCCTATAAGCCATTTGCCCAATCTTCTCGATGATAGGGAAGGGTCCTACGAACCTTGGTGCTAGCTTTCCAACTGCTCCAAAACGAACCACATTTCGCAAGGGAGAAACCTTCACAAAGACCATATCTCCAACTTCAAACTCTAAGTCTGTCCTTCGCTTGTCTGCATAGGATTTCTGTCTGTCTTGGGCCGTTTTCATCCGCCTTCGAATCAACTCAACCTTCTCGGATGTATCCCTTATCATGTCGGGCCCAAGTATAAGCTTATCCGTTGTCTCCCACCAACATGTTGGTGACTTGCACGGCCTCCCATACAAAGCTTCGAATGGTACCATCCCTATGCTTGCTTGGTAGCTGTTATTATAAGCAAACTCTACGAGAGAAAGGTGGTCTTCCCAAGTGCCACCAAAGTCAAGAATGCATAGCCTCAACAGATCTTCTAGTACCCTATTCACCCTTTCGGTCTGACCATCCGTCTGTGGGTGATAGGCTGTACTTAGATTCAATCGCGTACCCATCGCTTCTTGCAAACTATTCCAAAATTGGCTAGTGAAGATTGGGTCACGATCGCTAACTATGCTAGAAGGAACTCCATGCAATCGCACTATCTCTCGAAGATAAACAGATGCTAGCCATGATGCGGTCCTCTTACTCTTCACTGGAATGAAATGAGCGCTCTTCGTGAGTCTATCCACTATGACCCATATGCTAGTATTCCCCTTCCTTGATCTCGGCAATCCATCCACAAAATCCATAGAGATACTTTCCCACTTCCATAGCAGGACCTCCAATGGATGCAGTAGCCCACCGGGCTTCTTCGACTCGGCCTTTACTTGTTGGCAAACAATGCATCTAGAAACAAACTCTGCAACATCCTTTTTCATCCCATCACAAAAGAAAATGCGCTTCATATCCCGGTACATCTTATCCCCTCCGGGATGTATGGTCATCCTCGAGTGATGCGCCTCCTCAAGAACTTTATTTACTAAGTCTCCCACTTGTGGGACACATAGTCTCCCATCACGCCTTAGCCACCCCTTGTCATCAATAGTATATCTAGCGAGGTGACTTGACGTCTTACCACGAATCAACTTGTCCATGATCTCGACTATCTGCGGGTCTTCCCTCTGTGCAGTCCCAACTTGATCAAGAAGTGTAGGTCTAAGCTCAAGGGATACTAACGAACCAGTCATCGACTCAACAACAGGTGTAAAATCAAAGGTTGCCAAGAACTCTAGGCTCTTCATCTCAACAAACAAGGGACTCAAAGTCAACCTTCTTCTACTTAGCACATCCGCCACAACATTACCCTTGCCAGGGGTATAAGCTATATCGAAGTCATATGATGCCAAGAATTCCATCCACCTCTGCTGCCTTAGATTCAAATATTTCTGCGAGAAGAGGTATTTGAGCGACTTGTGATCAGTATATAACTCAAACCTTTCACCTAGAAGATAATGGCGCCAAGATTTGAGTGCAAAGACGATCGCCGCCAACTCCAAATCATGAGTGGGATAGTTCTTCTCATGAACTTTGAGTTGCCTACTCCCAAAGCATATTACTCTCCCTTTTTGCATCAGGACAACGCCTAATCCCGTGCCATATGCATCGGTGTACATGGTAAACAACTTCCCTCCATCGGGTAATGCTAGAACTGGAGTTGTGGTGAGGGCTTTCTTGAGCCTTTGAAAATCAAGCTCACACTCTATGTCCCATGCAAAGACTAAGTTCTTCTTCATTAACTTAGTAAGAGGGGATGAAATCTTAGCGAAGTCCTTAATGAACTTCCTATAAAATCCTGCCAGACCGAGAAAGCTTCTTATTTCAGTTGCATTCTTCGGAACTTTCCAGTCTTGTACCGCCACTACTTTAGCGGGATCCATAGCTATGCCCTGCTTTGAAACTATATGTCCATGGAACCAAACTTCCCTTCTCCAAAAGTGGCATTTGGAGAACTTGGATTTTAACTGATGAGCTCTAAGCGTATCCATAACCTCCTTGAGATGTGTAGCATGCTCTTCCTCGTCCTTAGAGAAGATCAGAATATCATCCACGAAGACAACCACAAACTTGTTAAGGAACTCCCTAAACACCCTACTCATCAAATCAACGAAGTATGCGGGTGCATTAGTCAAAACGAATGGCATGACGAGCCATTCAAAGAATCCATCTGGAGTCCTAAACGCAGTCTTGTAAATACTATCCTCAGCCACTCTAAGCTGATGGAATCCGGTGGCTAGATCGAGTTGAGAGAAAACAGAAGCACCTACAAGATGGTCAAAGAGATCATCAATCCTCGGTAATGGGTGCTTATTCTTCTTTGTCAGCTTGTTTAACTCACGATAATCAACACATAGACGAAGCGAACCATCCGCCTTAGTAGCGAATACCACAGGAGCACCCCATTCAGAAATGTTTCGCCTAATGAAATTTTTCTCAAGCAACTCCTTGATTTGCTTGCTAAGCTCTCTTCTTTCTCGCAGGGCCATGTGCCTAACAGACAATGAAACTGGCTTGGCATTATCAACAAGATAAATACGGAAGTCTATCTCGCGTTTAGGGGGTAACCCCTTTACCTCATCAAAGACATTAGGATATTCTCGGACCACCCTCACAGATTGAAGATTGTCAATAGATGAGTCGAGGGATTCAAGATAACATAACATGACGGGATCCATAGGGTTACAAGAAATCTCTAGGGTATTGCCAAGGCGAGTCATAAGCCTCACTACCCTATGCTCACAATCGAGAATGGCTCCATAACTGGACAACCAATCCATGCCCAAAATCAACCCGTATCCCATGAACCCGAGAACATAAGCATTACATGTGAATTCTACGGTCAAGATAGAAATCCTCAAATCCATACAAATCATAGATAGATGGGCGGAACCCCCAATTGGATTTGAAACACTAACGGGATCCTCAACTAGACTAGTACTTAGGTGCAAACTTTCAACAATGTCAGAAGAAATAAAGGTATGCGATGCGCCAGAATCAAATAAAGTTCGAACAGGAAAACCAGAAATGTAAACAAGGCTTTCTACAGAAATACTACCTCGGTCTGGAGCTGGAGTAGTGTTGAGAGCATGCATCTGCCCTCCAGAAGGTCCTACCCGCTGAGTCTGTCCTTGCCCCTATCCTTGCTTCTTTGGGCAATTCTTACTGTAGTGTCCAGACTCTCCGCAATGAAAGCATTCTCCCAACTTCCTCTTCTTCTTCCTACAATCTTTGATTATGTGTCCAGTGATCCCACAGAAGTTGCACTTCCTTGTCTCCCTTGCCTTGTTGTTGTTGGCCTTGTTACCCTTGTTGTTCTTGTTGTTCTGGTTGTTCTGGTTGCCTCCCCACTTGGAGTCTGCCTTCTTGGTTTGAGTCTCATTAAGCTTAACTTCTTTCTTGCCATTCTTATCATCTCCTTGAAGTAAGGCCATATCCACTAAGCTCTCAAAAGTGGCCCCCATGGGTATATGAGACATGGCCAAACCTTGCAATGGCTCATTCAATCCTCGAGCAAAGCATAGAGCCTTTTTCTGAGGTGTGTTAACCATGTCTAGACCAAATCGAGCAAGCTGGTTAAACTTATTCACATACTCCCTCACGGTCATGTCCCCTTGCTTCAAAGATATAAACCTCTCCATTTGCAGATTCTCTTCAGCTGATGATAGAAACTTAAGCCCAAACCTCATCCTAAAGTCGGCCCAAGTCTCTATAGGCCTAGTAGCTTTGGTGACTTCCCACCAATAAGCAGCTTCCTCTTTCAATAGCCATACTGCCAACAGAACTTTCCTACGATCTTCTACATCAAAGATAGCAAAAAGGTCTTCAGTTTCCCTTAACCAGTTTCTTGCCTCAACATAAGTCTCTGTCCCAACAAAATTCTTGCCACCCATCGCCTTAAAGTCTTTGCAAATCTTCGCGAAATCCGCTTGTGGACGCTGAGGAGGAGGAGGAGGAACCTCAGGTACGGGAGGAGGAGTGGGAGTGTTTGCTGGGCCGACTCCATTTGCCCTAGCCTCCGTGTACCTCCTAAACGAAAGAGGTACCGGTATTCCCTCCGGGATGATAAAGTTATCGGGCATACTGAAACGAAGTAAAAGATAGATTTAGAACGAGGAAACGAAGGATAGTGCTAATGGCTTTTGGGGAATAGCCTTTTAAAATAAACTAGACTTTCCTTGGAAAAATACTTAATTGGTTTTGAAAATAGTTTTTCAAAAGGGTTTTAAAAACTTTTGTCCGGTCTAGTGAACCTTAGGCTCTGATACCAAATGTAACACCCCACCTCCGCCAGGGCCACTCACGAGTGATTGCACTAGCTTTGGAGGGGTGTTGTCTAGGTAAACATGTACAGAGATATCACAAGATAGAACATAGATAAATAAATAAGTAAAGCAGCGGTAGAAATTTAAAAACCATAGTTAACCATTTCAAAACCAAAGTCAACTTACATCAAAATACTTAGTCATCATTTTCCAACTACCACAAGTCTAGAAACATAAACTGAAAATAACATAAAGTAAACTATCCCCAAAATAGATGTGGTGAAGCCATAGCAAGCTCAAGTCCAAGCCGTACATGAGCTGTCAAGAAAACAAGCCAAATGTCCAAGCTAAGCACTAGTGTTCCCTCCCTGAGAACCTGGGGGGGGGGGGGGGGGGACGGAAGAAAAGAGGCGAAAGAAAAAGGGTCAGTCATAAAGACTGGTAAGTCCTACCTACTATTAGTATAAAAACTAATGAAGTTAACTAACATGAGAAACTGAGATGAAACATAAAGA
Organism: Allium sativum; assembly: GCA_030737875.1. NCBI lineage: Eukaryota > Viridiplantae > Streptophyta > Magnoliopsida > Asparagales > Amaryllidaceae > Allium > Allium sativum. Next base: position 2,916,373 of record JASFAX010000020.1, read on the forward strand.
TAGTAACTAACTGGCATGATAAATAGATAACAAGGTAGATCAAGTGTGGCATCGCATATACAAGGTTTAGTTTTTGCACCAATAGTACTAGTATTCTAACCCATGTCAAGTATAAACAAGAAATGATCCCTTGGCCCAATATCATGAGATGACCCAAGTCAAGATCCAACTATACGATCTAGTCGATCGGCTCCCTATAAGCCTAACTCGTCGAGTATCGGTGTCATACGGCCCAATCACGGAATGTAGTCAACTGTGCTAGGTCCACCCTAGGCTGTATCAAGCCCTAAGGTGCCAACCACTGACACAAATCAAGCACGCACATTCTAAACCTACTGGTGCCCATGTCTGTTTTTTCAACTCCGGACTATGTGCACGACCATAGCCCGCCTGAACCTACACTGGCGCACCTACTCAGCCGTCTTTCTGGTCGCTTACAATCAGCCCAGTAATCGTGCCCCACCCTAGCCTAGTCCCTAGGGTATCGTGATACATCCAAGAGGGTTACTGCTGAAAAGGACCACGTAACTAGGGTTTCTAACGGGTTAAGTGTGGTTAACCCTATCCAATCATGTATCAAGTTGGTTAAGCGTATCCAAGTGGTTCATGACTTAACCCTATCATGTGGCATTAATTAACTTAATGCGCCCAACCTCTCACATTAGACTTTGTTGTGGTTACTGGATGTGTCGGGCGGGTCCGGGCAGCTTTACACCACAACCTAGTCTAACCTCGGGTTTCAAGCGCGATATGACCAACTACTCACATTGGGTCATATTGTTTGTAGCCACTGGGTTTGCCGGGCGGTTCCGGGCAGATTTACGCTACAAACTCAACCCAACCTCGAGTTGTCCACTTTATGGTTTTCTACATGTCATGACCACATTCAAGTTTTCAAGCATAATCAATTTTCATGTCATATTTTCAAGTCATGTTTTTTCATGTCATTTCAAGTTCGCCTAACTACCCATAACGTATTCCCATCGCACGTAAATTCGCATCAATACAAATAGATCAAGAAGGGGAACATAACAATATGACAAAGATGGGCATAAGGTGGTAAAGTTGGCCATAAGTTAAACATGATGATTTTTGAGGCAAAGGTGTTCATCACAACTAGCATAAAGGATTATTGGCCTCAAAACATGTATGACATCAAACTTAGCAAATAGGGTGATAACATGATAATAGTTGACATAGAGTGATAAACTTGTGACTAGCATGTAGTTCAACATCATAGGCAAGTTAACATCAAGGTTATGAGGGGTTCTATGTTGCATTATGTATAATCCCCAAATAAAGCTCATAGCTTTCTACCCAAAAATCAAGATGAACGGTACTAGGTTCATGATAGTTCCACAATCATAGATCAAAAGAGTCATGAATGGATCTATGCATACAAATGATAGACCAAAGACAAGTATTACACAAGAATCTCATTTCAACTTGCTACATGTTCATATTAATTTCATAGTTTAAATCTAAGAGTAGAGTGGGGCTTACAAATCGTGGCTATGAGAACTAGAACAAAATAGAACAAGATAGAGACGTTGTAGAAGCTCTAGGAATGATGTAGCAACACTAGAAGCCTTGAGAGATAAGTAGCTCCTTCGATTTGATGGAGAAAGATTGCTCCTTTTGCCTCAGATCTAGTTTAGAACTCTCAAGCTCTCTTTGATGAAGATGGAGGCCTTGATTAGGAGCATTTTGGCAGCACTTAGTTGTTAGGATGATTTGTGGTGGTTTAGGCTAGGTCTTAGGGTGTTTTTATAGGTGTAGAGACAAGTTTAGGCCATAGGATTAACCCTAGTTTAGATCTAAACCATCAAATCCCGTCACAGGCCAACTGAACAGACCCAAAGGAGCAAACAGGTGCACCAGGAAAACATGGCCGACCAGGGAAGTCGACCCCCAGGTCGACACCCAAGTCGACTGGGCAGTCGACCTGGGGCTGGGCAGGTCGACTCCCCAGTCGACCTGGGGCTGGGCGGGAAATTTTCCCGCCCAATCTGTTTGGGGCTGAATTTGAATTTCTGGCTGAATTTTGAATTTTCTGAGATCTTCTACGAGCCATAACTTGGTCATACGGACTCCGATTTACGAAATTTCGGACTCGTTTTCATGCAGAATTTCGAGACGAACGCAATGGCGTAACCCATTCCCATTGATTCTTAATCTTATAATTTAATTCTTCCCTGATTTCTTGTTTTAACATGTTATAAAAATTCGGGTTGTTACATGAAATTGGTAATGGGCAAAATTGTATGAAATGACACGCTTGATTTTATGCATGAGAAAAAATCGAGGAAGAAGCTAGAAACCACGCGTGAAACTGAAGAAAAATGAACAAAAATGAAAATAATAAAAACTGATACATACAATGCCATAAAAATGATACCCAAAAATTGTAAAGAAGAAAATAACAAAAACTGATACGTACAATGGTATAAAACTGATACCCTGTACCTATAACCAATAAATAATACAGAAAACTGATACCTACAGGGTGGTAAAACTGATACCCACTGTAGGTTCAAAGACGATCATGACAAAAAAAAGCCACATACATAATGCTAATAATGATCATACAAACCTGAGATCTTATTATAAAGCAACACAATAATTTGAAGATTAAAAACAAAAATACAAAGAATTAGTATAGAAGTTATAAACAATTCAGCACATTTCCATTTGTTTTTTTTTAAACAATGCAACAGTTTTTAGGTATCAGTTTTATATTTTTTAGGTATCAGTTTTTCTGTTTTAGATGTATAATGTTTTTTTTATGTGATTTTGTTGTTGTTTTAATTTTTTAGTTGTATTGTTGCTTCAACTTTGTAACTTAGTCGAAATTATTTCATTTTAATCAATTAAATTGTTATGTAAGCATTTTTTGCATTAGATTTTCTTTACAACATTGCAACAGTTTTTAGGTATCAGTTTTTTTTTTTTCAAGTATCAGTTTTTGAGTGTTAACTGTGTTATGTTTTTTTTTCATGTGATTTTGGTGCTGTGTTAATTTTGTACTCGCATTTTGTGCATCAACTTTGTATTCCTCACTTGTATTACAACAAATATAATATTGAAGTTACACAAAAAAATCATATGTTTTCCAACTGAATTTCACCAAAAATCTGAGACAACTATTTTGAAGAAATAAAATGATAAAAACTGATACTTACTTTGTTATAAAACTGTTATTAATAATGATACCGAACTAAAAACCAGCCATTAAAATAAACAAAAAAAAAGGATACCTAAAAACTGCTATGATGTAAATTCAACTAGAAAATATAAAAATGATACCTAAAAAAATAAAAAACTGATACCTCAAAACTGCTGCAACGTTTTAAAGAAAAACTAATGCAAAAAATGTTTTTATCACATTTTGATTGTCTAAAATGAAATAGGTTCGACTGTAATACATAGATAATGCAGCAATATAACTACAAAATAAATACAACATTAAAAACCCACTAAACGAATATAAAACAATGTTAAATAAACAAAAATGATACCTAAAAAAGTAGAAAACTGATATCCAACTGCTAAAAAGTTGAACATTAAAATTGCAAAACAAAAAAAAACCATGAATCATCTCGTGAAATAAAAAAACCTAATCGGCGGAACATTAAATTATAATGATTATAGCAACAAAAAAATTCAACCGAGATTGATTCTTCAAATTGATTTCGTGCCCTAGATTTTGCTGTTCGATCTATGTTCGAGGATTGATTGTACGAGATGCCGTGGATTTTGATTTGATTGATATTAAAAATGATTTCGTAATAGAAAATCGATGAGGTGATGAACGAGATAATTAGTGACGAGATGAAGAACGACGGAAAAATTTAATATCGCTTGTGCTTCTGAGTAAAATTTTAGGCGCATGTCATAACGAATAAAACTTTAATACCGCTTGTCCTTCTGAATAAAATTCCCTATTTTATAATCCACTTAAAACATAGTAATTCTTATCAGTCGCACTAAATAAGAATTTAAAGATATCATATATCATTGCAATAAAATATGTATAATTTAATCCACTCACCTTTAAAGCACTCCAAATTTCCAGATCTTATCCAAATCCAGTCCTATTATCCATATTCTTTCCTTTGTAATCCATATTTGAAATCGTAGGTTAAAATACATGCATGTCTAAAAAAATTGGATCTAAATAAGCTAAATTAACTAAATAGAAAACCAGATGTGGAATCTTACTTCGTACCAATGACTTTTCGATGCGAACTCCATCCTAGATTTATACAATCTTCTTCCTCCAATTGTTAATATAAAGCCTAAATCTATATTTTATAAATTTTGAAGTCTTGGAGGAGGAAAAAAAGCGATAGGGCTTTCGCGCCTTTTCAGGAAAAAAATGAGCTTGGATCCTATTCATGCACGTTTATTTATGGGGATTTGAATCGGCGTGGTCCGTACGATATAAAATAAATTAAATACGTTCGCCCACTCAACTAAAAACACACGGTTTCAGACCATGTATAGGTCAACCTGACCGTTTAGGCAATCGATGCGTCTGGGTTCAAAACGCGTGTGTAATAACTGTGTACTATTAAATTTTGTTTACTATGTTTTAACATTATATGGAATAATAATTTCTCCCTTAATAAATTTGGAATGATAATTTCTCCCTTAATAAATTTTATAACATTTCATTATTATTGATTAATTTTAATTTTAATGCACGTTTGAATTTCAAGTTCAAACGCGCTTCAATTCATGGAATTATCATACACTCATACACTTATACACTTATAAAATATACATATACAAGCACACATTCACGCATATAACTATTTTCCAGTATCAAATTTCAAACGTCAATAATTTTTCCATTCGAACTCCGTTCGAGACACATTATACATCTAAATTAACCATAAAACCGTCAAGAACATAATGGTATATGTTTCGTTGTCGAATTCCAACAATTCCAAAAAAATTCATTCTCACTTTGATATTCTAAAAATTATTAGGTATTTATTCTGAAAGCTCGGGGAGTTACAGTAACACCATGTACAATAAACGGTTTGAATTTAAAAAGGATTAGTTAATAATTACTAAAGCACAAAGATAGAATTTCTGCCAATGTTAGAATTTGTCTTTAAAACATACATTATTTTGACAATAACGATTTTTTAATCAACTTTGGACTGCCTCACTGAGGGATAATGTAACTAATGTCGAAAATGAAACTAATGCAGTAGGGTTTGAGTCTGAAAGGGGTACTGGGAACGATTCTCTGGATGATAATGTTACCAACGATGAAGGAAATAATAAGGAAGGGGATGTAACTATAGAGAACGATAGAGTTGAAGTGTTCAGTAACCATGTTAACAATAGAATGGATGATACTGGTGTTAACGTGACAAATGGAAACAACATACATTTTAAAAAAGGTACAAACCAAGTTGTGATTAACAGCAACGATATGTGTATATCTCAGTTGGTACCTTCGACTGATGCACAAAATACTTTGGAAGAAACGGTCGATAAACGTACTGACAAAGCTTGTGAATCTATGGGCTCTTACAGCCAATTATTACAAAACATGTTAAATAAGAAGAGTTCAAACTTGACTGATAATAGCATGAAAGTATTTCCTCCAAGTGATTTGGAGAAAGATATTGTTGTAGAGCAGGATGATCCTGACAGCCAAAAGGCTGTTGACAATAAAAATACGGTGGAGACCCCTTTGGATTTATTTGATGATAGCAATGAGGATGGCACTACTGATTGTAGGGATAATAATGAAGAAGAGCAACTTTTAGACTAACTTATTAGCAAAGAGGAATCCAGTCATATACCTGCAAAGGAACCCGACGTTGTCAGCTAATGTGGAGAAAAATAAAAAATTCTTTGATGACATTGAAAATATGAACAAAATTTCTAAAAAGAAAGGAAATAATAAAACTATTACTATTGCTCCTCCTAAAGTCGCAACAAGGAGCCAAAGTAAAGTAAAATGAATATTATAGCCTGTAACGTTAGGGGTTTGAACGCTTTGAACAAGTAGTTCGAAGTGCTCCAATTCATAAACATATAGAGGCCATCTATGGTTGGTCTGTTAGAAAATAAACTTAGTGATGACATGATATATTATCTTCAGATCAGGTTGCAACAGAATTGGAAGTCTATAAATAATAATGACCGTGGCTGCAAAGGTAGAAATCTAATAGTTTGGGATTCTAATATCTGGAAGGATGTTATGGTGGAAAACATATCTATACAGCATATATCTCTGACTGCTAAAAATATGGGTGGTCTGATGTGTAGAATGACTTTCATTTATGCCAGTAATTTGTAGAATGACTTTCATTTATGCCAGTAATTTTCTTCTTGACAGAGAGAATCTTTGGGATGATATTGTTAATGAGGCTCATCATGTTAAATCACTGTGGCTTGTGCTGGGGGATTTTAATAACATCATGTCTACAAAAGATAAAAAAAGGTGGAATGCATGTTCCTTTTAGACAAATGTCGGGCTTTATTGACTGTATTACAAGTGCAGGGCTTATCGAAATTCCTATTGCAGGATTTAAATTCACTTGGACGAGTAAAGTCTTGGCCACGAAAATTGATAGATTATTTTGTAATCAGATTTTCGTGGATTTTTTTCCTGAGATTAATGCATTTGGGACTGTTAATCCCATTAGTGACCATATCCCCATTTGTGTTAACTTTCTGGCTGATAATAAAAGCAAGAAATGTATTCCTTACTTTAATATGTGGTGTGAGCAAGAAGGATACATGGAATGTGTTAATAGTGCTTGGGATCAGATGAATAACTTTTATTGGCAGGGCTCCAAAATATTTATTTTTCAGCAATTCTTGCGATTTTGTAAATTCAGATTAAATAAATGGTATTACGTCAATTTGAGAAATCATGAGAACTGCAAAGTTTTGGAGGAGAAATATTTAGACATTCTGAAAAGAGTTGATGAAGACCATATGGATTATGATCTTTATGAGGAATTAGAGAGGGTGTACAGGAGATGGAGGGATCAGAGTGTTATTGAACATAAAAATGCTCGTCAAAAAGCTAAAATTTCTTGGCTTAACGAAGGGGATTCATGTACCAAGTTTTTCCATGCTAAAATGTCTTTCAGAAAATACAATAACAATTGGAGTAGTGTTATCTAGGCTAACGGAAAATTGCTGCAGGACCTGAACAACATTGAAAATGAAGCGATTAGACACTTTCGAATATTTTTATGGCGGACAGTCCCATGGTTTCAACCTTTCCTGAGATTAAGTGTATGTACACCATTAATGATAGGGGTAAGGAGTATCTTTCTTCTAACATTAGTATGGAAGAGGTTCACATGGCTACATTCTCGATACCAAATGATAAAAGCCCCAGGCCAGATGGTTCACAGCCAAGTTCTTTAAGGTGCATTGGGATATTTTTAAGTATAAAATTCTTAGGGTTTGTCAAGAAGTTTTCAGATCTGGGAAGCTTGCAAAAGGTATAAATCATACTTTTATTACTCTTATCCCTAAACTTGACAATCCTAAGAATATTTCTGACTATAGGCCCATTTCTTACTGTAATGTGATTTATAAGATTATTTCCATGATTATATGCAATAGAATCGAACCTTACCTTATGCATTTATTCTCTGAAAATCAATCTGCTTTTATTCCGGGGAGATTCATTGCTGAAAATATTCTTCTTTCTCATGAACATATAAGATTGTTTAATAAAAATGGTAGCGGGAAAATGTGCATCAAAATTGATTTACAAAAGGCCTATGATATGATAAACAGAAATTTTGTGTGTCATATGATGAGAATGTTGGGATTCCCTAGAGTTATCGTCAAAATTATAAAATCTTGTGTATCGACACCGACTTTTTCCATTTTAAGAAAGGGAGCCCGAAAGGCTTTATTAAGAGTAATCGTGGTTTAAGACAAGGGGACCACCTCTCCCCCTATCTTTTTTGTGTTGCTATGGAATTTTTCTCCATACGGATGTTTAAAGCATCGAAGCTGGATTTGATCCCACCTATTTACAATAATGAACCTCATATAAACCATTTGATTTATGCAGATGATCGGATGATATTTTCAAAAGCTAAAATCAAGTGTGCTAAAGAAATTGTGAATTATTTTGAAGACTTGAGGGATCTAGCAGGGCTGAAAATAAATTGTTTAAAATCAAAGATTTTTTTTAGCAAAGGGGTGAGAAATAAGGGATGTTTGTCCCAGTTGTTAGATATGAAAGAAGGCCTGCTTCCATTAAAGTATTTAGGAGTGCCACTGTCAAATAATTATCTTAAATTCTAGGACTGTGGGGGTCTTTTTGATAAAATTAGAAAGAGGATGGATAGTTGGGACTGTAAATTATTGTCTTTAGCAGGAAGAATTGAACTTATTCGAACGGTCATTACTCCTATGGTCTTGTATTGGATGTTAACTTACCAAATCCCCAATGCTACTTTAGAAAAAATCAACAGATTATGTGCTAACTTTGTGTGGGCCGGTAAAAACACAAGATAGCTTAGGATACCATGTGTTCACCAAAAGCTGAAGGCGGAGTTGGGTTGAGAAATTTCAAAGATATTAAAACAACAGCTGCTTTGAAATTATTATGGCACTTCGTTCATGGTAATAGCTTAAGGAAGAGATGGATGGACAGTAGGTATTATGTTGGGAATTATTTTTGGGTGATGGACATTGATAACAACTGCTCAGGTACTTGGAAAGCTATCTGCAGACAGAGAAATTTGAGTCTAAAAGGCATTAATCGGTGCATCGCTAATGGCACTAATACTATACTTCGGTTTGATCCTTGGCCGAATAGCGACATATTGGTTAAATTACTTGGCCGGGCCTGGTTAAGCATTTGTGGAGGTGAGAATTTAAAAGTTAGCTACATCATACAAGATGGAAGAATTAATCTTAATAAATTGACAGCTACAAGAATGATTTCTGAACAGTTTAAGGAGATTAATATTAATCTAATTCAGATCATGATTACTGGTGTTGGAATGGTAGTCCTATGGGTTTTTCCTTCCAATTCGCTTGGGATATTTCCATACAAGACAATGATGAACAAGATTGGTGCAAAATTACATGGCATTATCTTAACAGTCCTAAAATGTCGCTATGCATGTACAAGGCCATGCTTAATAGGCTTGATACTAAAGACCGTATGTTAAGTTGGGGTTATTGCATTAATCCTACTTGTGTTCTATGCCAAGAAAAAGAAGAAAATAGGGATCGCCTGTTTTTCATGTGCCCTTACTCCGCTTATCTCTGGACCAGATGCAGGTTGAAGATGGGAATTCCACTAAATTGGGATGGACCGATTTTAATTGATGAAGAGGTGTTTTTCCTCAAATCAAAGTTTGCTTCCAAAAGTTTCATGCAAGATCTGGCCTTCTGTAGCATTACTGCGACAAACCAAACCCCCGTGTGACAGTGGCAAGGATAATCAGTGGAATATAACACATAAACAAATAACAGCAGAATAGAAATATATAATTACACCAGACAATGTACAACAAATTACACTAGAAATAAAAACAACATCAGAGTCACACAACATAATAGGATCATACTTAGCACAGAATACAGTTTCAGTTTAATAAACAATGTCTGCAGCGGAATCAAACATAATATGAAGTCTGAAACAGTAAAATAGAAATGATAAAGTCGATCTCCATCTCCATAGCCATCCAGAATGAGTATGCTAAAACCTGAATACAAGGCTGCCCGTGTAGAAATAAGGGCACCCGAGTTTGCAAAGTGAAACAAACTTCGAGTCAGTCATGGGACTGGTATGAGAAATCAACTTAACTGGTTAAACACTAATAACAAGGCAAATCATAGGACCACGCCGCTAACGCGGAACGGGTTTACTCCAGTGATTGCCAGTGCAAGTAATAAAGTAAATCTTTTAAACAACGCAATGATTTTTAGAAAAATGAAGCCAATATAAGACTCAAGTCCCATCACACAATGCAACGCGAACCGGAGGATAGAGTTTTACCTTATACTGGCCAAAATATGCTTGATACGAATAAAACGAAATCATTTGATATTATTACTAGTGCTTATATGTTTCAAAAATAATTTCAATCATAATATATCAATCATAGACGACATGAGCGTCCCATGCCACTATGCCGCTATATAAAGGCTTACAATCTAAACCGCACATGTCGTATTGGAAATTTGGATTTCCATCGTGAACCAAGGCAAGGGATCATCCTTACCGCTTCGAGACTCTCTAGCCCGAGCCTTAGGACCCAGACACAGGTGATCCCTTGGAGCGTCAGGGACGGTCCACACGAAGTGGATTAAAATGGCTGAACAATACGTTTCCCCGCCCTATGGGGTGTAAACTGGTCATATACCGACCAAACCATCCATCGGAACTGTAGTGACCGATATATCCGGGACGTCTCGCCTTCCATCATCCACATAAGTAAAATGTCAGGGCTTGTAAACGCTGACACCACCTCTAGCTAGAAGGAAACTCATGTCCTCCCTGAGGTCCTCCTCCCATTTTTGGTTCACACCGGGGTGTGAGGCTCGCTAATTAACGCTATACACAAAGCGGTGCTATATTAAAGCTATGCTTTGATCATCAACCACAAGGCTCTGCTTTTCAACAAAATCCTTGATCACTGCATCTCAGCATGCCACATGAGCAATTCACACCATGCAACTGACGTCTATCAATCACATAGAATGAAATCCAATGTCGGACACACAGTCCATGTACAAGTCCGTTCTGGGTCTGAATGAAACCGGAGGCACCTTATTCCTCATCCAATATGTCCAATACAGGAGACAGGCCCTCGCACATCCGAACGATCAACATGTACGTCCGGACAACCACCACTGTAACACTTTCAAGGCAGCAACTCCTATCAAAGGCATCAGTAGCCATCCATTTGATGTGAAGATCATCGGTCTTACACCATCTTCATATCTTCGACTTCTAATCGTCGACCAATTATTTAAAATAAGATTTAACCGGCCTTTTCAAATAATTCGTGTATATTTAGAATTCTAATCAATTCTGCTCATGATTAAATTATTTGACATCTATGTTTCAATTATGTATAATAATTTCATGTCAAACACATTCAACCATCAAATATTCAATAAACCAAGTAAATTTGGTTTATTTCCATTCCATATCGTTTATAGTATTTTATAACAATTTTTTGCTATTTTTATTTATTTAAAAATAGCCCATTTAAATTAAACGACGCTTCAGGCCATAACGTTGTCATGGCACTGTTTTTTTTTAAGATTTGATTTATACATATTTAAAAATCTGACCGTTGGATCTTTATGAATTTTATATCGTTGGAAAGATTTTTTCAAAGTGGACCCAACGGTTCTAGTTTTGGCAAAATCCGATTGTCGGATCTCCCGATATAATCGTTTAAAATTACGATTTCAAAACGCAAAGTGCAACATCGTTATTCGTTTAATTTTAATTTAGATATATATATATATATATATATATATATATATATATATATATAATCCATTCTGGCGCTGTTTTTATTCAGATTCGAATTAAACATTTCACACAATCTAACCGTTGGATCTTAGCAGATCCAACGGTTCCAGTTTTGGGAAAATCCGATGGTTGGATCTACCGGTATAATCGTTTAAAGTTACGATTTCAGAACGCGAACTCCAGCGTCGTTATTCGTTTTATTTTAATATATATATATATATATATATAATTCATTCTTCGATTTCCAAACCATTTTCACTTCATATACGTGTTAAAAATATTATTTTTAACTAATAAATATTTATTTCAACACATGAATATTTTATATACTCCATTCAAGCGATAAAATTTTGATTTTTATCTTTCTAAATATTTATTCAACATATGATTATTTTATACACTTCATTCAAGCGATAAAAATGTGATTTTTATCATTCTAAATATTTATTCAACATATGATTATTTTATGCACTTCATTCAAGCGATAAAAATGTGATTTTTATCGTTATAAATATTTATTCAACATAAGATTTTTTTTTATACACTTCATTCAAGTGATAAAAATGTGATTTTTATCGTTCTAAATATTTATTCAACATATGATTATTTTTAGTGACTCAACCATATAATAAAAATGTGATTTTTTTAAGCAATTTATTTCCATCATGAATATTTTCTAAACTTCATACGCATAATAAAAATGTGATTTTATTATCTAAGCAATTTATTTCAATCATGAATAAATTATCAACACATGAATATATTTCAATACATGAATAAAATTCAAACACATGAATATTTCAGAAAATTTTGACAGCATAACTGTAGGGGGTTTAAAACTGGCACCGTCCCGAGTACGGCTCCGTGCGCTACCTTAGGCTTGCGGTGTTCCCTAAGGAGCTTATCCTTATAATCTAAATATTTCGATCATTTTCATATCACATGAATATTTTTCCACAAACAATTCCAATTTTGCTTTCAACCACATTCAACCATTCACAATATCAACCATTCGCAATATCAACCAAATTTCACATCACAACTCAAACAAGTCGTCCATGGTTTGTGGACGATAGGTGCCGGGAGTTTCTAAACTCCGTCTACATCCTAATATATTTTATTTCTAAATTAAATTGAATTTAGAAATCTCACATTGCTTTTCGCTTTGCCAAAAATTGTAGCAGGCACTAAAAAAATCTCCTGTCTCTTCTAGAATGTATAAGGCGTCCTCACGGGTCCAATTTCTTCTGTTTTATCGAATTTCGTTATCGTAAGATAAAGATATGATTTTTATAAGCCAACAAGAATTCGCCACGGTTTTAAAGTGTTAAAACCTTATTTAATTATACCTTCCATTCAACAGTCGATGGTTTTTGAATTGTTTAAATCTAGGTCTAGGATTTTCTGCAAATCCGTGAAGCGAGGTCGAGATCAGCCGGTGCTGCATTGAAGAGGAAGGTGAGGGCATCCCGGCGCCAGTGGTTGCATCGAGATCGACGTCAGCATGGAGGTCCGGCGGTGAGCTAAAGGTTCGGACTTTGGGGGCTTCGATCTCGATGTACACAGCACAGTGGAGGGCGAGATAGGTATGGATGTAAAGAGGAAGGGATTCTCTACAAAATTGCCAACTGGGTCGTATGATTTTAATGCGTGGATTGAGCGTTAGAGAGGAGAGAAGGAAAGAGTGCTTTCCGTTGATCGTTTCAGGAGTGGATCGGATTCTTAACGAGTGAGGATGGTCATCGCCTTTCTCCTATTGGCCCTTGAATTTATATTTTAATTTTTTTATTCATTGATTCAGAAAATACCCTCTTATCCATACGAACTCCAATTCAAACCCAGGATTGTCGCCCTTAGCTAAATAGCCCCATTCCAAACATAATGGAATATGTTTCATAAGCCCGTCTGAATGTTTCAGTCAGTTATTCTTCAAATTAAAATATAAAACATTAGATTTTAGATTTGAACGTACATTTTAATCTGCCGAGGCCACATACTGATCCCAAAAATTTCAGAAAAATATATTTAGCTATGTTTAGACGATATGGTCCCAACAAAACTAATTTCGTCGAATTTGGAGACCATTTAAAAAATGGCCATTTTCTGGTCGATCCAAATTGACAGGAATTAACCAAACACGTTTTCTTTTGCCACACTCACATATTAATTCAAAAAAAATTTGAAAATTGGAATCTAGCAATAATTTGACATTCTGGATCCAACAGAAGTTGTTTCGTCGAAAATGGAGGTCATTTGCAAAATGTCTATTTTTAAGGGCTATATTTATTCCATAGCGACCATTTTGAAAATTCATTTGGCCATAACTTTTGATTCCCACTATGAAATTTTGATTTTTCAGATTCAATAGAAAGATATTCTTAAACAGATTTAAATATTTTTTGTTTCACTAAAATCCTCTTTATTTTGCATCCTGCACATTCAGTCAAAGTTCAAAGTTGAATTTTCAAACTACCACGCTATTTCTAACTCCTTTTAAAATTAAAATAAATATTTATATTCCAACATTGATTCAAATTAATATATACATTCAAATTCTATTCAAAAATAAATTTCTTATCGTTATTATTTAAAATAATTCATTTTAAATATTCAAAATTCATTAAAATTGCCAAATTAAAATTTTTTAATTGGTTCTGATTTCCGGGTTGTTACAATCTCCCCCACTTAAAATCTTTTCGTCCTCGAAAAGGAACGGAGCTGAAAGTTGTTTAATCAACCAACTCAACTTTCATTATTTTAATTATGGCCTAAGTTCTTCAACTTTTCAATTTCTTCAAAAATTTGGCTAACACCCTAAATTTTCGAAAAATTTCGCCAGTACGGGGAGGGGTTTGGAAATTTATTGGGCCGTATTAGGCACCCAATAAATCCTAAAAAGAACACATATTTATAGTGATATATTCCGGTGTCCACAAGGGAGTGTGTATAGATCATAACTCCAGAGAATAAATTCTCATCACCCTATAAATAGTTTTTGTGCCTTAATGACCAAAGAGACGTGATTATTGTCATCTCCAGACCCGTGTGGGGTTTTTTATTAATCTGGAAATTTACCGTTACTTTTTATATAGTCCATATCGGTCTTCAGTTCAACCTGTAATATAGTCATCGCCATACAAGCCTCTTGCTTATGTGGTAAATCTTCAACCTCGTCACACAAGCTCCAAGTGCTTATGTGGTATATGATAGAGTATGTTATCTTCACGCAGTATGCCATGTAGTGTAGTTCAAAATTAATTGTTACTATCTTATGGCGACGTTTATAATCTCACACAGAATAACCAGCACTCCGCATTCAATGGCACTCACAGGAGTTGATATATAAAATAAAATTGCGCATCCAACTCATTAAGGTTTACCTATTTGTCGGACACACAAATAAATTCTTTACTCAACAGCAAATCCATTTACCTATTTAACAATGTGTATATATATGCACATCTAAGCTAAGAATAATATTTTCAGCGAACAAACAATTATTTCACCACACAGTTATTTTTAACACTTCATATACATGTTAAAAATAATACTTTCAATCATCAAATATTTGATTAGTCCAATTAATAATCACCCAACACAAACAATAATGAATTAGTTGATTAACCTTTAAAATATATAATAATTTTTTTATACTTAAAAATCATATTTGCTAAGATCTAATTATATACAATTAAAAGTTTTCGTCCATGTAAAGGAAACAATAGTGAAGTAGAAAACACTAGTAAAGTAAAAAACAAAACGGAAATGTAAAATATTGTAAATGCAACTTGCACCAGAGTTAATCAGAGATACCTACTCGGCAATTGGGATAAGCTCACTTAATGCTCTCCTCAGTTTCCCAAGTACAGCCTCGTGGATCACCAGTCCATTGCACCTTGACAAGTGAACCTTCTTGTTCCTCAACTCCTTAGTTTCTTTGCTAATAATCTTTATCGGCTCTCTTCTCACAGCTAATTCTAGAGTAATTTCTAAGTCTTGTTGCGCGGCTTCTTCCACGACCAATTCTGGATCATGCACATGCTTTCGAAGTCGAGATATGTGTAACATATCAAGTACTCCAGGCAACCAGTCAGGTAATTGAACTCTATAAGCGAGAGTTCCAATCCGTTCAAGTATAGGAAAGGGACTAATAAATCTAGGCACCAACTTCCCAATTTTTTCAAATCGGACTACTTCTCTCATCGGAGAAACTCATAGATACACATAGTCAGCAACTACAAATGCTAAATCTCTTCTTCTCAAGTCTGCATAGCTCTTCTGTCAGCTTTGAGCTGTTTGTAGTCGTTTCTTAATGAAATCGACTTTGTCCGAAGCTTCGCGAATCATATCGGGTCCCGATACAAGTCTATTACCAGGTTCTACCCAACATGCAGGAGATCTACATGGTCTACCATAAAGTGCTTCGAATGGTGACATTTTCAGGCTCGCTTGGTAGCTGTTGTTGTATGAGAACTCAGCCAAATGCAAGTGGTCTTCTCATGATCCACCAAAGTCAATAATACAAGCCCGCAATAAATCTTCAAGAATACGGTTCACCCTCTCAGTTTGACCATCTGTTTGAGGATGATATGCGGTACTCAGATTCAATTTTGTCTCCGATTCTGCTTGGAATGCTTCCTAGAATTTACTAGCAAAAATCGGGTCACGATCACTAACGATACTCATGGGAACTCCATGCAGTTTAACAATTTCCTTAAAATAAATCTGTGCCAGACTTTGAGCCGTTCTATTCGGTTTGACGGGCATGAAATGGTAGTCTTCGTGAAGCGATCTACAATCACCCAAATACTATCATTTCCTTTCTTGGTTCGGGGCAATCCATCTATGAAGTCCATGGAAATCTGTTCCCACTTCCAACTTGGAATTTCTAATGGTTGTAACAGTCCAGCCAGTTTTTGTTGATCGCTTTTGACTTGTTGGCAAGTAGAGCACTTGCTAACGTATATTGAAATATCCCTTTTCAATGACTTCCACCAGAATGTTCACTTGATATCATTATACATTTTGCTCACGCCTGGATGGATACTCAGCTTGGACCTATGACATTCATCCAGTACTTCTCTTCTGAGTTCTATAACTTCGGGAACACAAATTCGCCCTTATAATCTCAGAATCCCTTTATCATCAAGCTGGAAATCTGAGGGTTCACCTTCCTGGATTCTCTTACTAATCCTCTGAATGAATTCATCATCTTTCTGGAGAACAGAGATCTTATCTATCAACGAAGGCGTAATAATAAGACTGGCGATAATCGTGTTTTTCTGCTAAGCGCATCAGCTACAACATTGGCTTTTCCCGGAGTATACAGAATATCTAGATCATAAGCTACAAGAAATTCTAGCCAATGCTGTTGTCTCAAGTTCAGGTCTTTCTGGGTGAACAAATACTTTAATGATTGATGATCGGTATATTGTTCGAACTTCTCACCCAATAGATAATGTCTCCAGATTTTCAGAGCAAATAGGACAGCTAGCAACTCAAGATCATGAGTAGCGTAATTCTTTTCATGTGGTTTCAACTGGCGGCTAGCATAAGCGAATACTTGGCCTCTTTGTATTAATACTGCACCAAGACCTCCAATAGAAGCATCCGTCCAGACCGTCAAATCCTAATTTCCATCGATAATCGTTAATACTGTAGCAGTTGTCAATCTCAATTTCAGCTCTTGGAAAGCTGCCTCACATTCTGGAGTCCGCTTAAACCTTGAATGTTTCTTAGTAAGATGTGTTAATAAACCAGATATCGTCGAAAAATCCTTAATGGATTTCCGATAATAACAAGCCAATCCAAGAAAACTTCGGACTTATCGTGGGTGTAGTTGGTTGCGTCCAATCTTGAATAGCTATGATTTTTCTTGGATCTACAGAAATTTCTTCCTTTGATACAATGTAGCTAAGAAACTTCACTTCATCTTGCCAGAATATACATTTGGAAAATTTGGCTTTCAAAATGTTCTTTCTCAGAATCTCTAACACTTGTTCCAAATGTTTTTCATGCTCGGCATTTGACTTAGAGAAGATCAGAATATCATCAATGAATACCAGTACAAATTTATTCAAGACATAACGGAACACTATATTCATTAAATCAACAAAGTAAGCTGGAGTGTTACATAAGCCGAACGACATTACTAACCGCTCGTGGAATAAGTCTGGACCCCTGAATGTTGTCAAAGGAACACACTTTTCGGCAATACAAAGATGATGGAAACCTGTAGCTAGGTCCATTCTGAAAAATACTTGCACTTCATTCAGTTGATCCAATAAATCATCGATTCGTGGCAATGGATATTTGTTCTTCAGTGTCTGCTTATTCCAATCACGGTAATCGACACATAGCCTGAGAGTACCGTCAGATTTTGGAACAAATACCACAGCAGCTCCCCAACTAGAAAAACTAGGCCTGATTAGACCTTTCCACAGCAATTGTCGAGTTTGGTCGCCCAACTCTTCTTTTTCCTTCAGGGTCATCCTCCGAATTGGATGCACTACTGGCCTGGCATTCAGAAATAAATCGATCTTGAATTCGATTTCTCTTTGCGGAGGTAAGCTATCAACTTCTTCAAATACATCCGCATAGTTCTTGACAACCGGAATACTTTCTATAGGAGCAGAAATATTTTCTATAGAAGCAGGGGTATTTTCTATAGAAGCAGGAGAAACATCTAGAGTTGACCAAAATTCTTTTCTATCCGAATTTGGGCCCTCACATGGTATTGTTATGTAATTGCTGAATTTTGTCTTAGCTTTAACAACTTTGTCGGCACATTTAACTTCCGCTTCGTATTTGGCTAACCAATCCAATCCTAAAATAAGATCAAACTCGGTAAAATTCATGACAATCGAGATGGAAGGGAACCGATACAGGGACTAAGAGATAGGCACCCCACAAATCCAACTAAGATCGAGGGAACCCCAACCGGATTATGGACACTGATGGGTTCTTCGAGCTTTCTTAAATTTAAATCTAATTTCTTAACCACATTACTCGAAATAAAACTTCGTGACGCGCCTGTATCAAACAATACTTTAACTGGAATCTTTTTGACAGTAAGCGTGCCTTCCAAAACATCTGGCCTCCCCTGACTAGCTGAGGGTGCTAGTGTTTCTATCATGTTATTGACTTGAGCCTCTTTGGCCACTTCATTTACATGAGCAACTCTAGACTTTTTCTCTAATAGCTGGCAATTCTTCTCAATATGACCAGCCTGGTGGCACTTCCAGCATTTCCTAACCTC
This sequence comes from Allium sativum, assembly GCA_030737875.1. Lineage (NCBI taxonomy): Eukaryota > Viridiplantae > Streptophyta > Magnoliopsida > Asparagales > Amaryllidaceae > Allium > Allium sativum. Next base: position 2,935,137 of record JASFAX010000020.1, read on the forward strand.
TCAGACTTCCTACCAGGTTTAAATCCATCTTTCTTCAAAGATTTACAATTTACCGAGAAACGTCACATCTTATTGCAGTTAGAGCATGTGGCAGTCGTTAGTGGTTTTTCCTTCTTATACTTGATCCCTTTGTTATTGGCTTTTGTCTTCTTACTGACCTCAGGCTTCGTACTCGCTTCAGGGCTATCAGTTTCAAAATTCCTTTTGTTGCAAGAACTGCCTTCCTCTTCATCGTCTAAAAGACCATGCTTATCCAGATCCTTATAGTGACAAGCCATTTCTATCACCTCAGAGAAAGGAAGCTTCAGATGTTCCATTACACTACTCTTGTATTTTCTTTGAAGACCGTTAATAAATCTCTGATTCTTCCTCTTAGGATCTTGAATTAGATGTGGGCCGAAACGAGAAAGTTCTTCGAATTTATTCTGATACTCCTGAATGGTCATATCTCCTTGTTCCAGATTGTAGAACTCATCATATAGCTGCTCAACATCTTGTTCAGGAATAAATCTTTCTTTGGAAAGTTCTTTAAATCTATCCCAGGTAATATTACCTTCTAGATTTTGCATCTCGATCAAATCCCACCAGATTAAAGCCTCTTCTTTGAGTGCCCAAGATGTCAGTAATACTTTCTGATCATCTCTCAGCTTGAAGCCCAAAAAATCCTCTCAGAAGAACACATCCACGCTTGTATTTGAATAACAGATTCTTTGCCCGAGAACTTTACTCCACCCACATTTCGATATTTCTTTACTAGAGCGTCTAGATCTGGTTCTGGTTGAGGAAGCACAACTAGCTCATTAGATTGTTGAACCATAGGATTACTTCTTCTGTTTCTGCCACTCATTTTCTAGTGTGTCTGCAAATAGCATACAAAGTGTCAAGTCAACAGAAAAGGTATTGCAAAGCATAGAGACATATACTTGAATGTAAATGTGTCTATCGGGGTGTATTTTATTCTGCTATACTCATTCTAGGACCTTACTGATCCTGTCTCTAATGAATTATTCATCCTAGAACACTACTGGTTCGATTTCTGACGAGTTCGTTAATATGTTATATTCTAAGGCTAAGATTAACCAAAGCTCTGATATCAACTGCGAAGACCCAAACCCCGTGTGAAGGTGGCAAGGATAACCAGTGGAATATAACACATAAACAAATAACAGCAGAACAGAAATATATAATTACACCAGATAATGTACAACAAATTACACTGGAAATAATAACAACATCAGAGTTACACAGCATAATAGAATCATACTTAGCACTGAATACAGTTTCAGTTTAATATACAATGTCTGCAGCGGAATCAAACATAATATACATAATGAAGTTTGAAATAGTAAAATAGAAATGATAAAGTAGATCTCCAACTCCATAGCCATCCATAATGAGTCTGCTACAACCTGAATACAAGGCTGCCCGTGTAGAAATAAGGGCACCCGAGTTTGCAAAGTGAAACAAACTTCGAGTCAGTCATGGGACTGGTATGAGAAATCAACTTAACTGGTTAAACACTAATAACAAGGCAAATCATAGGACAACGCCGTTAACGCGGAACGGGTTTACTCCAGTGATTGCTGGTGCATGTAATAAAGTAAATCTTTTAAACAACGTAATGATTTTTAGAAAAACGAAGCCAATATAAGACTCAAGCCCCATCACACAATGCAACACAAACCGGAGGATAGAGTTTTACCTTATATTGGCCAAAATATGCTTGATACGAATAAAACGAAATCATTTGATATTATTACTAATGTTTATATGTTTCAAAACAATTTCAATCATAGACGACATAAGTGTCCCATGATACTATGCACGCCGCCATATATAGGCTTACAATCTAAAACGCTTATGTCGTATTGGATGTTTGGATTTCCATCGTGAACCAAGGCAAGGGATCGTCCTTACCGCTTCGAGACTCTCTAGCCCAAGCCTCAGGACCCAGACATAGGTGAGCCCTTGGAGCGTCAGGGCTGGTCCACACGAAGTGGATTAAAATGCCTGAACAATATGTTTCCCCGTCCTATGGAGCGTAAACTGGTCATATACCGACCAAACCATCCATCGACACCGTAGTGACCGATATAACCGAGACGTCTCGCTTTCCATCATCCACATAAGTAAAATGTCAGGGCTTGTAAACGCTGACACCACCTCTAGCTAGAAGGAAACGCATGTCCTTCCTAAGGTCCTCCTCCCATTTCTGGTTCACACCGGGGTGTGAGGCTCGCGAATTAACGCTATACACAAAGCGGCGCTATATTAAAGCTATGTTTTGATCATCAACCACAAGGCTCTGCTTTTCAACAAAAGCCTTGATCACTGCATCTCAGCATGCCACACACGCAATTCACGCCATGCAACTGATGTCTATCAATCATACAGAATGAAATCCAATGTCGGACACACAGTCCATTTACAAGTCCATTCTGGGTCCAAATGAAACCGGAGGGACCTTATTCCTCGTCCCATATGTAAAATACAGGAGAGAGGCCCTTGCACATCCGAATGATCAACAAGTACGTCCGGACAACCACTACTGTAACCTTTTTAAGGCAGCAACTCCTATCAAAGGCATCAGTAGTTATCCATTCGATGTGAAGATCATCGGTCTTGCACCATTTTCATATCGTCGACTTCTAATTATCGACCGATTATTTGGAATGAGATTTAACTCGGCCTTTTCAAATAATTCACGTATATTTAGAATTCTAATCAATTCTGTCAATGATTAAATTATTTGACATCCATGTTTCAATTCTGTATAATAACTTCATTTCAAACACATTCAACCATCACATATTCAATAAACCAAGTAAATTTGGTTTATTTCCATTCCATATCATTTATAATACTTTATAATGATTTTTCGCTATTTTTATTTATTTAAAAATAGCCCATTTAAATTAAATGATGCTTCAGGCCATAACGTGGTCATGGCGCTGTTTTTCTTTAGATTTGATTTACACATATCTAAAAATCTAACCGTTGGATCTTTACGAATTTTATATCGTTGGAAAGATCTTTTCAAAGCGGACCCAACGGTTCCAGTTTTGGGAAAATCCAATGGTCGGATCTTCCGGTATAATCGTTTAAAATTACGATTTCAAAATGCGAATTGCAGCATTGTTATTCGTTTTATTTTAATTTATATATATATATAAATATAATCCATTCGAGCGTTGTTTTTATTCAGATTTGAATTAAACATTTCACACAATCTAACCGTTGGATCTTTAAAAAAATTATATCATTGGAAAGATCTTTTCCAAGCGGACCCAACGGTTCCGGTTTTGGGAAAATCCGATGGTTGGATCTCCTGATATAATCGTTTAAAGTTACGATTTCAAAATGCGAACTGCAGCGTCATTATTCGTTTTACTTTAATTTAATTATATATATATAATTCATTCTACGATTTCCAAACCATTTTCACCTCATATACGTGTTAAAAATATTATATTTAACCAACAAATATTTATTTCAACACATGAATATTTTATATACTCCATTCAAGCGATAAAAATTTGATTTTTATCGTTCTAAATATTTGTTCAACATATGATTATTTTATACACTTCATTCAAGCGATAAAAATGTGAATTTTATAGTTCTAAATATTTATTCAACATATAATTATTTTATATACTTCATTCAAGCGATAAAAATGTGATTTTTATCGTTCTAAATATTTATTCAACATATAATTATTTTATACACTTCATTCAAGTGATAAAAATGTGATTTTTATCGTTCTAAATATTTATTCAACATATGATTATTTTTAGTGACTCAACTATACAATAAAAATGTGATTTTAAAAAAAAAATATTTCCATCATGAATATTTTATAAACTTCATATGCATAATAAATTATTTCAATCATGAATAAATTATGAACACATTAATATATTTCAATACATGAATAAAATTCAAACACATGAATATTTCAGAAAATTTGTATAGCATAATGGTAGGGGGTTTAAAATTGGCACCATCACGAGTACGGCTCCTCGCGCTACTTAGGCCTCGCGACGTTCCCTAAGGGGCTTATCCTTATAATCTAAATATTTTGATTATTTTCATATCACATGAATATTTTTCCACAAACAATTCCAATTTTGTTTTCAACCACATTCAACCATTCACAATATCAACCAAATTTCATATCACAACTCAAACAAGTCGTCCATGGTTTGTGGACGACGGGTGTCGGGAGTTTCTAAACTCCGTCTACATCCTAATATTTTTTATTTCTGAATTAAATTGAATTTAGAAATCTCACATTGCTTTTCTCTTTGGCAAAAATTGTAGCAGGCTCTAAAAAAATCTCCGGTCTCTTCTAGAATATAGAAGGTGTCCTCACGTGTCCAATGTCTCCTGTTTCATCTAATTTCGTTATCGTATGATGAAGATACGATTTTTATAAGCCAACATGAATTCGCAACGGTTTTAAAGTGTTAAAACCTTATTTAATTATACTTGCCATTCAACAACCGATGGTTTTCGAACTGTTCAAATCTAGGTCTAGGATTTTCCGCAAATCCGTGAAGCGAGGTTGAGATCAGCCGGTGCTGCGTCGAAGAGGAATGTGAGGGCTTCCCAGCGCTAGTGGTTGCGTCGAGATCGACGTTAGCATGGAGGTCTGGCGGCGAGCTAAAGGTTCGGACTTTGGGGGCTTCAATCTCGATGTACACAGCACGGTGGAGGGCGAGATGGGTATGGATGTGAAGAGGAAGGGATTCTCTACAAAATTCCCAACTGGGTCGTATGATTTTAATGCATGGATTGAGCATTAGAGAGGAGAGAAGGAAAGAGTGCTTTCCATCGATCGTTTTAGGAGTGGATCGGATTTTGAACGAGTGAGGATGGTCAACGCCTTTCTCCTATTGGCCCTTGAATTTATATTTTAATTTTTTTATTCATTAATTCGGAAAATACCCTCTTATCAATACGAACTCCAATTCAAACCGAACAACTGTCGCCCCTAGATAAATACCCCCATTCCGAACACAATGGAATATGTTTCGTAAGCCCATCCGATTGTTTCAATCAGTTATTCTTCAAATTAAATATAAAACATTCAATTTTAAATTTGAATGTACATTTTAATCTGCCGGGGCCACATACTGATCCCAAAAAATTTAGAAAAATAAATTTAGCTATGTTTGGATGATACGGTCCCAACAAAACTAATTTTGTTAAATTTGGAGACCATTTGAAAAATGGCCATTTTCTGGTCGATCCAAATTGACGAGAATTAACCAAACACGTTTTCTTTTGGCATGCTCACATATTAATTCAAAAAATTATAAAAATTGGAATCTAGCAATAATTTGACATTTCGGATCCAATAAAAGCGGTTTCATCGAAAACGGAGTTCGTTTGTAAAATGCCTATTTTTAAGGGCTATACTTATTCCATAGCGACTATTCTGAAAATTCATTTGGCCATAACTTTGATTCCCGGTATGAAATTTCGATTTTTCAGATTCGTTAGAAAGATATTCTTAAACAGATTTAAATATATTTTGATTCACTAAAATCCGCTTTATTTTGCATCATGTACATTCAGTCAAAGTTCAAAGTTGAATTTTCAAACTACCGCGCTATTTCTAACTCCTTTTAAAATTAAAATAAATATTTATATTCCAACATCGATTCAAATAAATATATAGGTTCTAATTCTATTCAAAAATAAATTTCTTGTCGTTATTATTTAAAATAATTCATTTTAAATATTCAAAATTCATTAAAATTGCCAAATTAAAAATTTTAAATTGGTTCTGATTTTCTAGGTTGTTACAATTACCTTTGTCGTTTATCATATTTGGGGTGAAAGGAATGCAAGAATTCATGGTAAAGACAGTAAAAATAAATTTCAACTTTGCGATATTGTTGAGTTGCATATCAAATACCAGTTGAGGAGATCCAAGAGGGAGATGATGTCTTGCAATCAGCGGGTTTTTACTCAGCTGAGGAGTTGATTTCAGAGACACAGGGTAAGCTGGTGGCCGCCATGTATTAATGTCCAGAGGATTTC
>JASFAX010000020.1:2943687-2953687 GCA_030737875.1 Allium sativum
ATAATTACCTAACTATGCACAGACCTTTAGACTGCCTATAGAAGTCAAGGCAATATCCATTTGATGGACACTTATAGACCTTGCCTCTAATGGACTGCTTTCCTATGGCTACATCTAAAGGCCATCCTAAGGCATCCTTTAAATGTCTCGTTTAAAGTAACTTAATTGGTTACAACGAGACAACCTGTTGTGGTCCATTCATGTTTCGGTATTCCACGAATCCGTTTGGATGGGCTTCCCGCTATTTGTACATCTCATATGAAGTAACATTATCCAGCACCGATATTTTCTGAATGATCTCATTATGACGAGCAACGCTTTTGTTTCCAATTATCTCATGCTCCGGTGTTGTTCGCAAATCAATTTAGATGAGCTTCTAATATTCTAGAGGACCTGTGATGATCTACACATGACTGCCTACATCTTATGATGTTATCATCGTAATCTCATTCTTTTATTAGAACCTATATCAGTCTTTTACATTATGCATTCAAATTATCTTTTCTTATTTGCTTAGCTCTTATATTATCTTTTTCCTTGGCCCCTATCTATCTTAAAGATAGTTTATGTCTGCAATTGGGCCTATATCTATCGTAAGGATAGTCACTGTCTGGTATTTATCATGAAAGTGTCTACTTAATCTTTTACTTAACATGATATTTTTTACTTTATTTATTTATTTATTTATTAATCTTAAAGATAGATATTAATTTCTTTCTCTCTATCTATCTTTGTATCTTTTACTACCCTGACTTTGTCTTTTCTCTTGTTCGCCAAACATTAAACTTGGTTACTATTTTTTTTCTTTTTATCTCTATCCTAATTGTTACATTTCAATTTCGCTTAATGTTATCTTTCTGGAGATAGTCATATTTAGTAACTCGGCAACTGGAGTTTTATTGAAATCAAATTTCATACTTATGATAAGAATAACCTTTTGTGCAATGATCAGTAATTACAAGACCTCTTTTCTCTTCTCTTTGGTAGGTAGTACTAAATACAGCAACCCTCTCTATTTTGTACTTCTTTTCATTCTTTCAGATTCTATTTCTACCCTTTTAATTACGTTCATCACATTCTTCTAAAACTAGAGTGTGGAAATTTATTCTTTCAACCTATTAAAATATTGCAAGTTTTCCAAATTTGGCTATAAGTATATTTCTTTTGGTTTACTTCATAAATCTAACATAATTACTATAAATTCTCTTTTCAATTTCTTATTATGGCTCTGTGCAGTTATGATGCTTATCGAATTCAATGCAACGAAGGTACAAAAATTATTGCGTGATAAAATGATGAAATAGTGGGATATAGCGGATGACTATAAAATAAAATATGAAACTTGTCCTTAATATATGTAAACGATAATTAAATGAAAATGTAGCATTTTAATTTAATTATGATTAGTATATTCTTAATTTTAGATTAAAATATGTGCAAATATTTGTAGATAAATGTAAAATTTAGTTTAGTTTAGTTTAGTTTAATTGACTATTAGAATATTTTTGTTTCTAAAAATATATGTTAAAAATTCTATTAGAAAAGATAATATCATAATTTTAAAATTCATAAATGTCAACTTTTTTTTATAAGATATAACGGGAATAACGAAATTTAGCGGAAATGACATGATATATTAGGAATAACAGAATATGCGAGGCTTAAAGCGAAAAGACTATTTTAAAGGCTACTTGGGAAAATCATAGCTGTAGAAATCCAAAATGGGGTATATTATAAAGGGGTAATGGTGTGGCATCAATTGCACAGTAAGGCTTGCACCTTTTGCACTTAAGTCCTAATTTATTTACGGAATCATTTACTTTACTTTAATATTTTTACATATAAGTACAAATAATTTTTAATTTACAGTTTAGTCCAAATAATTTCAAATGAACCATTTTCTATAATCAACTTAAAACATAGCAATTCTTATCGGTTACACCAAACAAGAATTTAACAATATCATATATCATTACAATAAAAGATGTATAATGTAATTCACTCACCTTCAAAGCACTCCAGATTTCCAGATCTGATCCAAATCCAGTCCTATTATCCATATTCTTTCCCTGTGATCCCTATTTGAAATCGCGTATTAAAATACATATAGGTCTAAAAAAAATTGGATCTAAATAAGCTAAATTAACAAAATAGAAAACCAGATATGGGATCTTACCTCGTATCAATGACTTTCCGATGCAAACTTTATCCTAGATTTCTACAATCTTCTTCCTCCAATTGATAACAGAAAGCTTAAATCTATATTTTATAATTTTTGAAGTCTTGGAGGAGGAAAAAAAGCGAAAGGGTTTCCGCGCCTACTCAGAAAAAAATGAGTTTGGAGGCTATTCACGCATGTTTATTTATAGGGATTTAAATCGGCACGGTCCGTACAGCATAAAATAAATTAAATACGTTCGCCCACTCAACTAAAAACACATGGTTTTGGACCATGTATGGGTCGACCTGGCCATTTGGGCAGTCGACGTGTCTGGGTTCAAAACGCGTGTGTAATAACGTGTACTATTTTTTTTTATTATTATTATGTTTTAACGTTACACGGAATGTTAATTTCACCCTTAATAAATTTTATAACGTTTCATTATTATTGATTAATTTTAATTTTAATGCACGTTTGAATTTCAAATTGAAACGTGCTTCAATTCATGGAACTATCATACACTCATGCAGGTATAAAATATAATACAAGCACAAATTTACGCATATAACTATTTTCCGATATCAAATTTCAAACGTCAATAACTTTTCTGTTCGAACTCCGTTCGAGACACATTATACATCTAAATTAACCATAAAACCGTTAAGAACATAATGGTGTATGTTTCATTGTCGAATTCCAACAATTCCAAATATTTCAATCCTCACATTGATATTCTAAAAATTATTAGGTATTTGTTCTGAAAGCGCAGGGAGTTACTGTAACACCATGTAAAATAAACAGTTTTAATTTAAAAAGGATTAGTTAGTAATTACTAAAGATAGAATTTCTACCAATTAGGGTTGTAATTTTTGTACAAACGTCCAACGTCTGTTCGTGTCCGTGACCGAAATACGTCCGTCCGAGTCTGTCTGGTTCTCATTTAGGACATGAGTTTGGACAACAAAAATTAGACGAGAAAAAATCACGTCCGACCCGTGTCCGTTCGTATTCGTCCGAATTCAATGTAATTCATTGTATAATTGAAAGAAAAAACTAATAAAAAGTATAAAATGTGTTATAAAAAGCCATGTCCGGCCGAATCCGTTCGTGTTCGTATCCAAAAATCATATGTCCGTGTCCGACCGATTTTACTTAGGACACGAATTAGGACAACAATATTTGTCCAAGGAAAAAATTTATTTGATCAGTGCTCGGTCCGATTTTTTTAGGACAGAAACATAACACGCCTCCGTCCGGTCCGGTTCGATCGATTTACACCCCTACTGCCAATGTTAGAATTTGTCTATAAAACTTACATTATTTTGACCGTAACTATTTTTTGATCAATTTCCATACATAAAGTTTTACGATCGGAATTTAAATGAAAAATTATCAATGTTTAAATTGAAAATATAATTAAAAATATAGTGAAGGAACTTAAATATCAAAGGAAACAAAGCATATCAATTAAAGAAACATCAATTGGTCGACACCGATATAAGGATCGGTCGACCCCTAGTGATATCTTATATGCATGTACGTGTAGTTAATACTAGTATTTATAATAACTATATATACATATTAAGTTTACACACACACACACACACACAAATATATATATATATATATATATATATATATACATATACATATATATATATGGAGCGGCTATAGGGACACAAAATTAGACACAAAAGTATGTACACAAAATCTGGACCACAAGAACTGTTTGTCTTTATGTGTGAGATGTAATTCAGGAGGAGATCTAATGGCTCAGATTTTGTGTGTTTAATTTTGTGTCAAAATTTTGTGTTCCTTTAGACATATATATATATATATATATATATATATATATATATATATATATATATATATATATAGCGGCTATTGGGACACAAAATTGGACACATTTTGTGTCAACCACAAGGACTGTTTGTCTTTATGTGTGAGGTGTAATTCAGGGGGAGATCCAATGGCTCAGATGTTATGTATTTAATTTTGTGTCAACATTTTGTGTTCATTTAGACATTCATATATATATATATATATATATATATATATATATATATATATAATAATAATAATAAAGTCTATTTAGATATATAAGTTTGACACAATTTGAGGGACATAAAATATCAACTATTGGATTGTCTCCTGATTTCCACTCCTCGTATAAGAACAAATTAATCTAGTAGTTGAGATTCCATGTCTCCTAATTTATGTCATGTTTTTGTGTTTAAATAGCCGCTTATGTGTGTGTGTGTGTGTGTATATATATATATATATTGAAAACTGCAAAATGTTGACACAAATTTAGACACAATCAGTCCCTACCATTCCTCCAGGCATGCATACATACATATTTTTGGACAACATACATTACATATCAGATGTGCAAACATTTTTGCTGCTATATAAATCCTAACATCTATACATGAGCATGCTATACCTTGCACTGGTTGACATGTTAATCAAGCACACGCACAGTATATTTATATTTATTAATATAAATTAAATAAAACTACACAATTTACAAATTTAAATGAAATAAGAGATTTTATTTACCTAAATTTAAAAATGTTCTAAACATCATAGGTCCAACATAAATACAATGAGGGTCTTTTTTTTTATTTTGTTGCTGAAAATTCGCTCATAACTTCTGCTGTGGGTTGACTCAGTTCGAACAATTCTTGCAAGGACTCAACATTCACCCATAACATCGATCAGATGAGCCTAAGCAAGCAACAAAAACTGTACTACTGTAGCAGGGACTAGGAACTGGAACTCAGTCTTAACATTTGGATGCTGGGATGGTATTCCTTGAGCTCAATGAACATTTAAACTGTACTAAGTGTCAAAATTTGTAAACAACAAGCATATCTGTAACCTCACTCGCTTTTAAAGCTCCACCTCATAAGTTATCAACCATATCACATCTCCGTAAGCTAAATACAGTTTATCAAGTAATGTAATGCTCCATGAAATTTACATAACTTCAACCAACTTCTTCTATCAGCTATAATTTACACATTGTAACTTAATTTACTGTATTCACAGCAAGTTTTCTCTGATCAAATTGGACACACTTTCATTGTCTGCTGATCCACAAATATTGATCTAGCAGGACATCTGTTAGGCTGCCTCACTATATATATTTGATCTCCTGGGGTTTTATACATGTCCTGGTTCCTGTGCCATGTCCATAATGCATGCGTATCGTTCTTCACCTGAAATAGAAAAATATCGATATTTTTTGCCAGTTATGCTAAGTTCCCACTATCTTCTCTTTCTTTATTGCAACTTATTTCATCCAGTTATGAATTAAGTTAGCCAGGGTCTACCTTGTCAATGCTTTCCTCTATGCATGTGCAATATAAGAGAAATTGATGCAACAATAGAGAAGAGGTTACCTCTAATATTCCATGTCCAAAACTACTCTCTCGATAAGCACTATAATCAGGTTGCCGATCCCAGCAAAATTTACCAGCAGCAGGACCCTCAGTAAAGTTGAAAGCACAGAAGCTTCCAGACCAATCTGGTGTGATCTGCGGGTCAGGGCATTGCCCTGGATCATCTGCATGAGCCACTGCTATCTTCTCTCTGTTGCCTCCATCTCCAACCATGATGTGAAGAGGAGCACATTCATCGAGTTTGTAGTTGTATACTCGGTTTGATCTTTCATAGGCGTGAACCTATTGTAATATGAACATATATATGTTGGAATAGAAAAAAAGATAAAAGAAAATTGAAAGAGGAATAAAGGACATAAACTTAGTGGCTGCAGTGGATTAATTAGCTTACATGACCATTGAAGACTACATCAACACCATATGAATATAGCAACTCTTCCATTTCTACTCTCATGCATTCTGCTTCTCTGTAATGTGATACGTAGCTGCTATACCATGGCGGATGCCATGTGGCAATCAACCATGGTGTTACTCTCCTATCTACAGCTTTCAGATCTCTCGCCAACCATTTGTACTGCTCTCCTGCCATGTAACATTCATATATGCTTTTTTTCTTTCAATGTGATTATAGATGTCAATGGGATTCAATCCCCATTCTTTTAGATCAACAGTCTAAAGTTAAGAGTTTACCATTGTACTAGTCAATGGTAATAGCATTCAACTATGTGTTATTACCTTCTGACCTCTCATAAACTGATTAATATAACATTTGAAATTTGAATTTGAACTGCACAATCAAATGTCTTTACCAAAGACAGCTGAATTCTAGTTCTAATTAATATTCTTCCTTGAGGCATAGATGTGAACGATGAGGGTTGCAAGGTGATATTTCAGTCGATAATTTTTAATTTCAGCTGATGCATATTGTGAACTTTTATAATAGAGAGGAAGAACAAAATAAATCGAACGCCAAGTTTACCTGATTTTTTATAAGAAACATATCCACCAAGCATAATGAAATGAACACCCCCAGCATTGAAAGAATAGTAAAATGTGGAGTTTGATCCACTTTCTTCTGAAGGAAAAGCAAACCTTGAACTATATGATACAAAGGTCATGTTATCGACCTGATCTTCAATCTCATGATTTCCTTCTATCACCATTATCGGTATTTCAGATAAAGTCGGCTCCATAAACCTCCCCCAGTAATCCCATCGAGGCTGATATGACTCATGAATAGGAGTGAGATTGAATGAACAAGAATAACAGTCCGAGCTAGTTCCATTTGTTAAGTACATGTTTGCGTAAGTGATATCGCCCACTAAGATGATTAGGTCAGGGTTGTTTTTACTCAGATGTTTAACTGTGGATGTAGAATTGTAAGTCAGACCCAAATCACCGAGAATTGCTATTCGGTTAGGATAACTATTAGGTCCGGAAATGGGCATTGTTTTGAAAGTGTGGATAGGACTCATGCCTATGGAAGGGTCTCCACATCTATAGAAGTATTGCGTTCCTGGTTTCAGACCTGGAAAATACATACATTGAAGTGAGACATCGTAAATTGTTGAAAAGGAAATAAGAAGTTCATAATAAATAAATTGAAGAGAGGGAGATGAAATTTACCGTTGAGACGAACATGATGAATTATGCCAGAAGTGTAGTTTTTAAGCCCTTTGAAAGGATAAAGCTGGCTGTAAGTGAGTGAATATCCTTTCGCCATATGACTTAATGCATGCCTCAATTTTCCAAAATGAACTACACTAGCAACTCTTCTAGCATCCAAAGGTCTGATATTATTTCCAATTTGAAAATCACCTGTATTTAATGAATTGCAAAGAAAGAGTTGTAAGAACAATTCAACTGTTTGTAAAGATATGTTATCATTAGCTTGCAATAAGCATGGATGATTGGTTGAAACTCAACTATTAAAAAGTAAATCATGAGATCTCCCTTATTGGGAGCTTGGGGTGTAGTCTGATAGGATTATCATTTCAATCCCATGTCCTTGTAAGATATCACTATTGGAACATTTTTTTTCACTTCACTTCTACCATCATTATTGGAACATTCTAATCCATATCAGAAAATGTATGTTTCCATCCACCAGAATTTTTGAAATTTCTGATTTCTGATAAAATTGAGTATCACGAACTAATTTGATGTTTAACCACCCCATCCCTTCGAGTGTAGTTTAACACAAACAAAAAGGGGTCGATGCATATGCTCAAAACTGCTGGAAGTTGCGAGTGAGCTGTTGATCCAAGGCAAGAGCGAATTATTATTTTTCAAAGATTTTCTCCCCTTCCAATCACAGAGTTAAAAGAAAATTTCCCTTAACACACAATGAAAAAGAATAGAATGATGTGTTTGTTTGGATGTAAATGATTCGGTATTTCGTCAAAATGGAAAATTACTAAGTGTAGCTCCCATTTTGAGCGTGCGGGTTGAACGGGAAGTCACGCGTCGCAAAAAATACGATGCGTAACGGTGGAGGGGGGATGTGCACGTATATGTACATATATACATAGGTGTGCCTCCCATTTTGAGTGTGTGGGTTGAACGGGAAGTCACACATTGCAAGGAATACTATGCATAACGGAAACGGGGGATGTGCATGTATATGTACACATACATATATATATATGCATACGTGTGTGTGTGTATTATATTATATGTGTGTGTGTGAATTTGTGATCAGTGACACATAGCATTGTGAATGTCTTCTGTTACAAGTAGATATAGTCAAGAGCATGTATATGCTCGTTCCAAAAGACGATGGAAGGGATATTCGATCGGGACACTGACACGTTAGAAGTTTCATTAGGTGACGCCATTACAAGCAATGAAATGTGCATATGTGAGGACGTATTGAGTTTGAGTATGTGTATGTGATATATATATATATATATATATATATATATATATATATATATATATATATATATATAGGGCAGATTCAATGACATCCAAAAAATGAAGCATCATTTTAGCCTACCACTTTTTCACCACACATTTTCTCCCTCTCTCTTTCCACTAACTCTCTCTCTTCTCCCACTAACTTTAATTAATATAAATGAGAGGTGGGAAAACAGAGAAGCCAAAGGGGTCTATGTTCTTTGGTTTAGGCTTAGATCCAATATCTAGAAACAATAGAGACTCTTTTGTTTGCTTGAGTATCATCGAAAAAAAGATGCATCAATATCTAAAAGTAATTCCAATATGTCCAGTATGCTGAGTATCAAAATATTTCCTTTTCTTCTAAGTGAGATCTCTAAACACAAAATAACTTACTTATAATTATAGTTTTTGCTTTTTGTTGTTTATATTCTTACTTAACTCTTGTCATTAGAAAATATTTTACAGTTTATGCAAAATTGTATTTTTCATGCATTTTATTTGTATAATTTTATCATCATTACTCACAAAACAAGAATAAATTTTATCATAATTCACGTATATTAGACTAGATTTTAAATTCTATAAGACAAATATATTATGAGCTATCAATTATTTTTAGAGGAAAATTTTTTTAAGGACAAAAGCCCACTAAAATTTATCCATAAGGACAGCCGTCTAATATTTTATCCTAAAGGACAATACACTGGAAAAAAAAATCGGCCGCTTCTTTCTTCTCTCCTCTTGCGCATCAGTCATCACGAAATAAAAAAATCACGAAATCATGAATTGCAAAATCACGAATTTCAGAATATAACAAAAACGAAATTTGAAATCGAATTCAAACATCACGAAATCGAAATCGAATAGAAAAGCATTCGAAACAAAAATCGCGAGAAACAAAAACCCTAGAAAAAAAATTGTCGAACAACATAAATCCATTCGAAATCACAATTGAATTGAGTAGTAAAGTTTTTCTAACGATGGAAAACACAATTGAAAAAGTCGAAATTGTTGAAACATTTTTTTCGTGATTGGAAATGTTTTTTTTTTTCGTTAATAATATTTCAGTTCGTAGGTATCATTTTTCTATTTTTTTAGTTATCATTTTTCCGGTTTTAACTTTAAAATATAACAGCAGTTTTTAGTTATCATTTTTCTATTTTTCTAGGTATCATTTTTACTGCAGTTTATGTGTTGTGTTAAAACATTATAGCAGTTTTAAGGTATCATTTTTATATTTTTTAAGGTATCATTTTTAATGTAATTTCTTTGTTATGTTACACATTACTGCAGTTTGAAGGTATCATTTTTATATTTTTTAAGTTATCATTTTTACTGTAACACAACAAAAAATCACATGAAAAAACACTTAACACAGTTAAAACATTAAAACCGATACTCAAAAAAATAGAAAACTGATACCTAATAACTGATTCAATGTTTTGAAGAAAAACTAATGAAAAAATATAACAAACAAATGAATACCTACAATATTAAAAAACTGATATTCACGAACTCTGAAAATGAG